>BSBK01001600.1:260000-860000 GCA_027943335.1 Chamaecyparis obtusa | reverse complement strand
AAAACTGGTGAAAGTGGTTTTGAATTGAATATCTCCACGAGATGAATCGAAAAACACCTTGAATCTTGAAAAATGGAGCCTCTCTTCTCAAGATATAAACGGTCAAAGTTTGGTCAAAGTAAGGGAGTCAATACAGTGTTCATAGCTAAAATTTAGACGGTTTCTGAATATGGTGAAAGTGGTCTCAAATCGAAGATCTCATCGAGATGAACCAGAAAACACCTTCAATCTTAAAAAATAAAGCCTCTCTTTTAAGGATATGGACTATCAAAGTTTGGTAAAAGAAAGGAAGTCAGTACAACATTCTTAGCTAAAACTTTAACCATTTTCAAATTTGGTTAAAGTGGTCTTAAATCAAAGATCTTTTCGAGATGAACCAAAAAACACCTTGAATCTTGAAAAATAGAGCCCCTCTTCTCAAGATATGAATGACCAAAGTTTGGTCAAAGTAAGGAAGTCAGTACAATGTTTGTAGCTAAAAATTTGATAGTTTTCAAATCTTGTGAAAGTGGTCTCAAATCAAAGATCTCATTGATATGAACCAAAAAATACTTTGAATGTTGAAAAATAGAGTCTCTCTTCTCAAGATATGGATGGTCAAAGTTTGGTCAAAGTAAGGAAGTCAATTCAGTGTTTGTAGCTAAAAATTTGACTGTTTAGAAATTTGGTGAAAGTGGTCTCAAATCAAAGATCTTGTCGAGATGAACCAAAAAACAACTTGAATCTTGAAAAATGGAGCCTGTCTACTCAAGATATAGACGATCCAAGTTTGGTCAAAGCAAAGAAGTTAGTACAATATTCTTACCAAAACATTTGACCGTTTCTAAATCTGGTGAAAGTGGTCTCAAATAAAAGAGATCTCGTCAAAATGAACTAAAAAACACCTTGAATCTTAAAAAATGGAGCATCTATTCTCAAGATACAAATGGTCAAAGTTTGGTCAAAGCAAGGAAATCATTATAGTGTTCGTAGCTAAAAATTTGACCATTTCCAAATCTAGTGAAAGTGGTATCAAATGGAAGATCTCAATGATATGAACCAAAAAATACCTTGAATCTTGAAAAATAGAGCCTCTCTTCTCAAGATACAAACGGTGAAAGTTTGCTCAAAACAATGAAATTAATACAGTGTTCGTATCTAAAAATTGGACCATTTGCAAATCTGGTGAAAGTGGTCTAAAATCGAAGATCTCATCGAGATGAACCAAAAAACATCTTGAATCTTGAAAAATGAAGCCTCTCTTAAGATACAAATGGTCAAGGTTTGGTCAAAACAAGGAAGTTAATACAATATTTTTAGCTAAATATTTGACTGTCTCCAAATCTAGTGAAAATGGTCTCAAATCAAAGATCTCATCCAGAGGAACCTAAAAAATCTTAAATCTTAAAAAAAATATCTTCTCTTCTCAACATACAGACAGTCAAAGTTTGGTCAAAGCAAGGAAGTCAGTACAGTGTTGTTAGCTAAAAATATGACAATTTGCAAATCTGGTGAAAGTGGTCTAAAATTGAAGATCTGATTGATATAAACCAAAAAACACCTTGAATCTTAAAAAATAGAGCCTCTCTTTTCAAGATATGAAAGGTCAAAGATTGGTCAAAGGAAGGAAGTCAATACAGTGTTTGTAGCTAAAAATTTGATTGTGTCCAAATCTGGTGAAAGTGGTCTCAAATCAAAGATCTCATTGATATGAACCAAAACACACTTTGAATTTTGAATAATAGAGCCTCTCTTCTCAAGATATGGATGGTCAAAGTTTGGACAAAGTAAGGAAGTTAATAAAGTGTTCGTAGCTAAAAATATGACCATTTCCAAATCTGGTGAAGGTGGTTTCAAATTGAAGATCTCTTCGAGATGAACGAAAAAACACCTTAAATCTTAAAAAATGGAGCCTCTCTTCTCAAGATATAGACGGTCAAAATTTGGTCAAAGCAAGAAATTCAGTGTAGTGTTCATAGCTAAAAATTTGACCATTTCCAAATCTGGTGAAAGTGGTCTCAAATCGAAGATATCATCGAGATGAATCTAAAAACACCTTGAATCTTGAAAAATAGAGCTTCTTTTCTTAAAATATGGATGATTAAAGTTTGGTCAAAGCAAGGAAGGCAGTACAATGTTCGTAGCTAAAAATTTGACCATTTCCAAATCTAGTGAAAGTGGTCTCAAATCGAAGATCTTGTTGAGATAAACCAAAAAACACCTTGAATCTTAAAAAATGGAGCCTCTCTTCGAAAGATACAAACAGTCAAAGTTTGGTCAAAGCAAAGAAGTTAGTACAATATTTGTAGCTAAAATTTTGACCATTTCCAAATCTAGTGAAAGTGTAAAATCGAAGATCTCGTCGAGATGAACCAAAAAACACTTTGAATCTTTAAAAATAGAGCCTCTCTTCTCAAGATATGAACAGTCAAAGTTTGGTCAAAGTAAAGAAGTCAGTACAGTGTTCGTAACTAAAATTTTGACTATTTCCAAATCTGGTCTAAATGGTCTCAAATCAAAGATCTCGTCGAGATGAACCAAAAAACACCTTGAATATTAAAAAATGGAGCGTTTTTGCTCAAAATGTAAACTGTCAAAGTTTGATCAAAGCAAGGAAGTCAGTATAGTGTTTGTAGCTAAAAATTTGACTATTTCCAAATCTGGTGAAAGTGGTCTCAAATCTAAGATCTCGTCGAGATGAATAAAAAACATATTAAATCTTGAAAAATAAAGCCTTTATTCTCAAAATACGGACTCTCAAAGTTTGGTCAAAGTAAGGAAGTCGCTACCATGTTTGTAGTTAAAAATTTGACTATTTTCAAATCTACTGAAAGTGGTCTTGAATTGAAGGTCTCATCAAGATGAATGAAAAATCTTTGAATCTTGAAAAATAGAGCCTCACTTCTCAAGATATAGATGGTCAAAGTTTGGTCAAATTAAAGAAGTTAGTATAGTGTTCGTAGCTAAAGATTTGACCATTTTCAAATCTGGTGAAAGTGGTCTCAAATTGAAGATCTCGTCAAGATGAACCAAAATACACCTTTGAATCTTGAAACATAGAGGCTCTTTTCTCAAATATGGATGGTCAAAGTTTGGTAAAAGAAAGGAAGTCAGTACAGTGTTCTTAGCAAAAAATTTGACCATTTCTAAATCTGGTGAAAGTGGTCTCAAATCGAAGATCTTGTCGAGATGAACCAAAAAACACCTTGTATCTTAAAAAATGTAGCCTCTCTTTTCAAGATATGAACAATCAAAGTTTGGTCAAAGCAAGGAAGTCAGTACAATGTTTGTAGCTAAAACTTTGACCATTTCCAAATATTGTGAAAGTGGTCTCAAATCGAAGATCTCGTCGATATGAACCAAAAAATACCTTGAATCTTAAAAAATAGAGCCTCTCTTCTCAAGATATGGATGGTCAATGTTTGGTCAAAGCAAGGAAGTCAGTAAAGTGTTCGTAGTTAAAAATTTGACCATTTCCAAATTTGGTGAAGGTGGTCTAAAATCGAAGATCTCTTGAAGATGAACCAAAAAACACTTTGACTCTAGAAAAATGGAGCCTTTCTTCTCAAGATACAAACGATCAAAGTTTTGTCAAAGCAAGGAAGTCATTACAGTGTTCATAACTAAAAAATTGACAATTTTTAAATCTGGTGAAAGGGGTCTCAAATCGAAGATCTCGTCGAAATGAACCAAAAAACACTTTGAATCTTGGAAAATAGAGCCTCTCTTCTAAAAATATGAACAATCAAAGTTTGGTCAAAGTAAGGAAGTTAGTACAGTGTTCGTAGCTAAAAATTTGACCATTTTCAAATCTAGTGAAAGTGGTCTCAAATTGAAGATCTCGTCGAGATGAACCAAAAAACACCTTGAATCTTAAAAAATAGAGCCTCTTTTCGCAAGATACAGATGATTAAAATTTTGTTAAAGCAAGAAATTTAGTACAATGTTCATAGGTAAAAATTTGACCATTTCTAAATATGGTGAAAGTGGTCTCAAATGAAGATCTCGTCGAGATGAACCAGAAAATACCTTGAATCTTGAAAAACGGAGCATGTCTTCTCAAGATACAAATGGTAAAAGTTTGGTCAAAGAAAGGAAGTCAGTACATTGTCGTAGCTAAAAATTTGACAATTTTCAAATCTGGTGGAAGTGGTCTCAAATAAAAGATCTTGTTGAGATGAATGAAAAAGCACCTTGAATCTTGAAAAATAGAGCCTCTCTTCTCAAGATATGGATGGTCAAAGTTTGGTTGAACTAAGGAAGTCCATACAATGTTTCATAGCTAAAAATTTGACAGTTTCTAAATCTAGTGAAAGTGGTCTCAAATCAAAGATCTCATCAAGATCAAACAAAAAACACCTTGAATCTTGAAAAAATGGGCCTCTCTTCTCAGGATACGGATGATCAAAGTTTTGTCAAATCAAGGAAGTCAGTTCAGTGTTCATAGTTAAAAATTTGACCATTTCCAAATTTGTTGAAAGTGGTCTCAAACTGAAGATCTCGTTGAGGTGAACCAAAAAAGATCTTGAATCTTGAAAAATGGAGCCTCTCTTCTCAAGATATGGACGATAAAAGTTTGGTCAAAGTAAGGAAGTCAGTACAGTGTTCCTAGCTAAAAATTTGACTATTTCCGAATCTGGTGAAAGTTGTGTCAAATAAAAGATCTTGTCGAGATGATCTAAAAAATACCTTAAATATTGAAATTACAGAGTCTCTCTTCTCAAGATATGAATTGTTAAAGTTTGGTCAAAGAAAGGAAGATAGTACATTATTCGTAGCTAAAAATTTGACCATTTTCAAATATGGTGAAAGTGGTCTCAAATCAAAGATCTCGTTGAGAAGAACTGAAAAATACTTTGAATCTTGAAAATCAAACCCTTTCTTCTCAAGATACAGAAAGTCAAAGTTTTGTTCAAACAAAAAAGTCATGATGAAGGGTGCTCCCCTTAATACCACAAACACATAACAGAAATAGAGAAACAACAACAATATGCAAGAATAGAAAATTGACTTCTTATTATCTCCACAAATGTGGAATTACAAACTTTCAGAATTACAATATGCAAAGCCACATGGGCATTCTATTACACTATTACGTAGGACAAAGCCTTGAATCAATACCTAGATCTACTACCCAGAACTGCCCTAGACAGCACTACGGGCTTTCTTTATATAGACATTTTCCACCGCCCGAGAAGGTTCCCGAAATTTAGCCCTTAGGGCCGACCAAACTTAGAATTATTTTATTTTTCAATTTATTACATCAGAATCAGCTCAAAATAACTTTTGAAACCCAAACATAAGTTTTGAAAGAAAATTATTTTCTATCATTTTAGGTGACTTGACTTTCGGAGACCATAAGTCATCACTAGTTGACCCGATTGACTATTATAACCCCATTTCAGAAAGGCCACGAAGCGCTCTACAGGCTTAGCTTGTGCAAGCGCCTGTCATCCAAATTTTTGACCTCATCCGAGGCCTCTAAAGCCTTCAAAATTGAGTTCAAAGTTTCTGTACCCTGCTGCCAATACCGAAAATTTTCAATATCTTCAAAACTAAACCTGATTTAGCCATGAAACTTTACTGGCAGGCTAATATGACTGAGATGAACCTCCACATGTAAAATCAGAACATTCTAATATTTATGACCAAGTTACTAAAAATAGCAAGTTTTCATAAATAGCAGCTCCACACAAGATAGCCCTTATTGAATACAAAAACATAAATATTTTTGGGTGATGCAAGATTGCTCTTACACCCAGGATGCTCCTGCATCAAGTCAGTACAGTGTCCGTAGCTAAAAATTTAAACATTTCCAAATCTAGTGAAAGTTGTCTCAAATCGAAGATCTCCTCGAGATGAACCAAAAAACACCTTGAATATTAAAAAATGGAGCTTCTCTTCTCAAGATATAGACGGTCAAAGTTTGGTCAAAGCAAGGAAGTTAGTATAGTATTTGTAACTAAAAATTTGACCCTTTCTGAATCCGGTGAAAGTGGTCTCAAATCGAAGATCTCGTCGAGATGAACCAAAAAAAATATTGAATCTTAAAAAATGGAGTCTCTCTTCTCAAGATACGAATGGTCAAAGTTTGGTCAAAGAAAGGAAGTCAATACAGTGTTTGTCGCAAAAAAGTTAATGGTTTCCAAATTTGGTTAAAGTGGTCAAATCGAAGATCTCATTGAGATAAATAATAAAACACCTTGAATCTTGAAAAATAGAGCCTCTCTTCTCAAGATATAGATGGTCAAAGTTAAGTCAAATTGAGGAAGTCAGTACAATGTTTGTACCTAAAAATTTGACCATTTTCAAATCTAGTGAAAGTGGTCTCAAATCAAAGATCTTGTCGAGATGAACAAAAAAAGACCTTGAATATTTAAAACCAGAGCCTCTTTTCTCAAGATACGGACTGTTAAAGTTTGGTCAAAGTAAGGAAGTCAGTATAATATCCTTAGCTAAAAATTTGACCATTTCCAAATCTGGTGAAAGTGGTCTCAAATCAAATATTTCATTGATATAAACCAAAAAACCTAGAATCTTGAAAATCAGAGCCTCTCTTCTCAAGATACAGATGGTTAAAGTTTTGTCAAAGCAAGGAAGTGAGTACTATGTTCGTAGCTAAAAATTTGACCATTTTCAAATCTGGTGAAAGTGGTCTCAAATTGAAGATCTTGTCGAAATGAACTAAAAAACACCTTGAATCTTGAAAAATGGAGCTTCTCTTCTCAAGATACGGACGGTCAAAGATTGGTCAAAGTGAGGAAGTCAATACAATGTTTATACCTAAAAATTTGACCATTTCCAAATATGGTGAAAGTGGTATCAAATCGAAACTCTCGTCCAGATGAATGAAAAAATACCTTGAATATTGAAAAATGGAGCCTCTCTTCTCAAGATACAGATGGTCAAAGTTTGGTCAAAGCAAGGAAGTCAGGACAGTGTTTGTAGCTAAAAATTTATCCATTTCCAAATCTTGTGAAAGTGGTCTCAAATTAAAGATCTCGTCGAGATGAACCAAAAAATGTATTGAATCTTGAAAAATGGAGCCTCTCTTCTCTAGATAAGGACAGTCAAAGTTTGGTTAAAGAAATGAAGTAGGTACAGTGTTCATAGCTAAAAATTTGGCCATTTTCAAATCTAGTGAAAGTACTGTCAAATCAAGGCTCTCGTTGAAATGAACTAAAAAATACCTTGAATCTTAAAAAATGGAGCCTCTCTTCTCAAGATACGAATGGTCAAAGTTTGGTCAAACAAAGGAAGTTAGTACAGTGTTGGTAGTTAAAAGTTTGACCATTTCCAAATCTGGTAAAAGTGGTCTCAAATCAAAGATCTTGTTGAGATGAACCAAAAAATAACTTGAATCTTAAAAAATAGAGCCTCTCTTCTCAAGATACGGATGGTCAAAGTTTGGCCAAAGATGTCTAATTGAAGATCTCATCGAGATGAACAAAATAATATTTTAAATCTTGAAAAATGGAGCCTCTCTTCTCAAGATATAGATGATTAAAGTTTGGTCAAAGCAAGGAAGTTAGTACAGTGTTTGTAGCTAAAAACTTAATCATTTCCAGATCTGGTTGAAGTGGTCTCAAATCAAAGATCTTGTTGAGATGAACCAAAAAACACCTTAAATTTTGAAAAATAGAGCCTCTTCTTAAGATAGAAATAATTAAAGTTTGGTCAAAGCAAGGAAGTCAGTACAATGTCCTTAGTTAAAAATTTAACTGTTTTCAAATCTGGTGAAAGTGGTCTCAAATTGAAGATCTTGTCGAGATGAACCAAAAAATAACTTGAATCTTTAAAAATAGAGCCTCTCTTCTCAAGATACGGATGGTCAAAGTTTGGTCAAAGCAAGGAAGACAGTATAGTGTTCGTAGCTAAAAATTTGACAGTTTCCAAATATGGTGAAAGTGGTCTCAAATCAAAGATCTCGTCAAGATGAACCAAAAAACACCTTGAATCTTAAAAAATGGATGCTCTCTTCTCATGATAAAGATGGTTAAAGTTTGGTAAAAGCAAGGAAGTTAGTACAGTGTTCGTAGCTAAAAATTTAACCATTTCTAAATGTTGTGAAAGTGGTCTCAAATTGAAGATCTCGTCGAGATTAACCAAAAAACACCTTGAATCTTAAAAAATGAAGCCTCTCTTCTCAAGATATAGATGGTCAAAGTTTGGTCAAAGTAAGGAAGTTATTATAGTGTTTATACATAAAAATTTGACCATTTCCAAATCTGGTTAAAGTGGTGTCAAATCGAAGATCTCCTCTAGATGAAACAAAAAAAACTTGAATTGTGAAAAATGGAGCCTCTCTTCTCAAGATACGGATGGTCAAAGTTTGGTTAAAGTAAGAAAGTCAGTAAAGTGTTCGTAGGTAAAAATTTGACTATTTCCAAATCTGGTGAAAGTGTTCTCAAATCAATGATCTCATTGAGATCATCCAAAAAACACCTTGAGTCTTGAAAAACGTAGCCTCTCTTCTCAAGATACGGATGGTCAAAGTTTGGTCAAAGTAAGAAAGTCAGTACAGTGTCCGTAGCTAAAAATTTGACTTTGTTCAAATCTGGTGAAAGTGGTGTCAATTGGAAGATCTCTTCGAGATGCACCAAAAAACACCTTGAATCTTAAAAAATGGAGCCGCTCTTCTTAAGATACAGATTGTCAAAGTTTGGCCAAAGTAAGGAAGTCAGTATAGTGTCTGTAGCTAAAAATTTGACCGTTTCAAAATCTGGTGAAAGTGGTCTCATGTCAAAGATCTCGTCGAGATGAACCAAAAAACACCTTGAATCTTGAAAAATAGAGCCTCTGTTCTCAAAATATGGACGACCAATGTTTGGTCAAAGCAAAGAAGTCTGTACAGTGTTCGTATCTAAAAATTTGACCGGTTCCAAATTCGATGAAAGTGGTCTCAAATCGAAGCTCTCGTCGAGATGAACCAAAAATACCTTGAATCTTGAAAAATGGTGCCTCTCTTCTCAAGATACGGATGGTTAAAGTTTGGACAAAGCAAGGAAGTAAATACAATGTCTGTAGCTAAAAATTTGACCATTTTCAAATCTGGTGAAAGTGGTCTCAAAGAGAAGATCTTGTCAAGATGGACCAAAAAAAACCTTGAATCTTAAAAAATAGAGCCTCTGTTCTGAAGATATGCACGATCAAAGTTGGGTGAAAGTAAGGAAGTCAGTACACTGTTCGTAGCTAAAAATTTGACCATTTTCAATTATGGTGAAAGTTGTCTCAAATCAAAGATCTCATTGAGATGAACCAAAAAAATAACTTGAATCTTGAAAAATGTAGCTTGTCTTCTCAAGATACGAATGGTCAAAGTTTGTTCAAAGTGAGGAAGTCACTAAAATGTTTGTACCTAAAAATTTGACCATTTGCAAATCTAGTGAAAGTGATGTCAAATTGAAGCTCTCATCGAGATGATCTAAAAAACACCTTGAATCTTGAAAAATGAAGCCTCTCTTCTCAAGATATAGATAGTCAAAGTTTGGTCAAAGCAAGGAAGTCAATACAGTGTTAGTATCTAAAAATTTGACCATTTCCAAATCTGGTGAAAGTTGTCTCAAATCTAAGCTCTTGTCAAGATGAACCAAAAATACCTTGAATCTTGAAAAATGAAGCCTTTTTTCTCAAGATACAGAGGGTCAAAGTTTTGTCAAGGCAAGGAAGTCAGTACAGTGTCTGTAGCTATAAATTTGACCATTTTTAAATTTGTTGAAAGTGGTCTCAAATAGAAGATCTCATCGAGATGAACTAAAAAAAATCTTGAATCTTGAAAAATAGAGCCTATCTTCTCAAGATACGCACAGTCAAAGTTTGGTCAAAGAAAGGAAGTCAGTATAGTATTCGTAGCTAAAAATTTGACCATTTCCAAATCTCGTGAAAGTTGTCTCAAATCGAAGATGTCATCGAGATGAACCAAAAAATACCTTGAATCTTAAAAAATGTAGCCTCTCTTCTCAAGATACAGACGGTCAAATTTTGGTTAAAGTGAGGAAGTCACTATAATGTTTGTACCTAAAACTTTGACCATTTCTAAATCTGGTGAAAGTGGTCTCAAATCGAAGCTCTCATCGAGATAATCCAAAAAACACCTTGAATCTTGAAAGACGGAGCCTCTCTTCTCAAGATATAGACGGTCAAAGTTTAGTCAAAGCAAGGAAGTTAGTACAATGTTCGTAGCTAAAAATTTGATCATTTCCAAATTTGGTGAAAGTTTTCTCAAATCAAAGATCTTACCAAGATGAACCAAAAAATACCTTGAATCTTGAAAATCAGAGCCTCTCTACTCAAGATACAGATGGTCGAAGTTTTGTCAAAGCAAGGTAATCAATAGAGTGTTTGTAGCTAAAAATTAGGCTGTTTCCAAATATGGTGAAAGTGGTCTCAAATCGAAGATCTCATCGAGATGAACCAAAAAATACCTTGAATCTTGAAAAATGGAGCCTCTCTTCCCAAGATACGGTTGGTTAAAGTTTGGTCAAAGCAAGGAAGTCAGTACAATGTCCGTAGCTAAAAATTTGACCGTTTTCAAATCTGGTGAAAGTGGTCTCAAATTGAAGATCTTGTCGAGATGAACCAAAAAACACCTTGAATCTTGAAAAATAAAGCCTCTATTCTCAAGATGTAGACGGTCAAAGTTTTGTCAAAGTAATGAAGTCAGTACAATGTTCATAGTTTAAAATTTGACCATTTCCAAATCTAATGAAAGTGGTCTCAAATCGAAGATCTTGTCGAGATGAATCAAAAAAGACTTTGAATTTTGAAAAATGGAGCATCACTTCTCAAGATACAAACGGTAAAAATTTGGTCAAAGAAAGAAAGTCAATACAATGTTCATAGTTAAAAACTTGACCATTTCCAAATTTGGTGAAAGTGGTCTCAAATCGAAGATCTTGTTGAGATGAACAAAAAAATACTTTGAATTTTGAAAAATGGAGCCTTTCTTCTAGGGTAAAGTTTAAGAAACCCCCCTCTTAAAAAAGATATAAAATCTTGGCAAATCTTTCATTTTCTTGATTTTTTTTTTCTATTGGCAAATCTCTCAATTTCTTTGAAAAAAAAACTATTCTTATTGATGATTATTTTTGAATAATAATTTATTTTGTAGAAAATATTTGTGAATCTAAAATAATAAAATGAAATTAATTAATCACCATGGTGAATAATTCTATTTAAAAAATAGAATTCTTATAGAAAATTAATAGGCTTAATGTGGAAATCTTTGATAGGTTTAAGGAATAGACTCTGTAATAATTAGTTTCTACCAGTTATTTAAAATACAATCTAATAACCTCATTGTATTGTGTGAGACAAATGTATTGATATTTTTAAATACTAATGAGGCCTAAAATTTCTTCAAGACCATTGATTTACATTGAGATCAACAATCTGAAAGAAATTCTAGCTACCATTTGCATTACAAACTAAATAGTAACATTTTGATGAACTACAATTGATTGAATATTTGAATGAACTAAAGAAATAGTGATTAGAGATCACCGAGTACTGAAATAATATGTAAGATGATTAAATCAATCAATATGTTGTCATTGATGTCAACTAGTCTTGAGACTACTTATCATGTTAGTTACAAACATATAAACATATGTTGAAGGAAGAAAAGATGAAGAATTGAGATATTTACATGAGAAAAAGATGGATATGACAGATAAGGATAGGGTAAACATTGGGTAACTTATTTATGAGTCTATGGCTTTATATTGTTGACTTGAGCATGTTACATTAATCTATTATGAAGAAGAGATCTGAAATTGAATATGTTAATGTGGTCAGTAATTGAAGATTTTTGTATACACTGAGCCAGTGCAGTGTATATTGACTGACAGTATTCACCGAGCTAGTTCTGCTAGTGATCGCCAACACATTTCTATATCAACCGAGTATGGATGAAAGTATTAAATGCTAAGAACAACTGATTGTTGAAATTGATGAGTTGGATATTGATATGATTTTGAGACTAAGGATAAAGTTTGTTATTAGATCCACAGCTGTCGAAATTCAGAGAAGATCTAAAGGATGAGATTGAAATGTGATATGAACACATCTACCGAGGAAGGTTTAAGAGGCAAAATGGATGAAGGAGATTAAGTGGCAAAATCTAATGGTTGATATGAAAATGATTTACTTGTCTATGTAAGAGATATGCGTTTCATTATTGAAACATGCCGAAAGAAGGAAACTATAAAGAATTCATGTGAAGACTATTCATGCATGCCTGATCAGACTAGTTATTGAAAGAACCGAGCTGCAGAGTTTACTGAGCATCAGAGAGACATTTACTGAGTGAAAGTAAGTTTGAAATATATTGAGGAAGTGAATTGATTAATGATCAGAGGATTTGTATGGGCTTTGCAGAGATATGAATATCTACAAATTGAGTTGTATTTGAATCAGATCATTATCAGTTTAACCATTGATTTGGAAAATATCTTAATCGAGTGGACTTAACCATCTTATATTCTGCCCTATGTCATTCAGAGAATGTACATTGTTATCTTTTTGACCCCATAGTGAAAGCTGGTCAAAAGTTAACTGTTAGTGATAAATCCTCTAACTAGGTCACACCTAACAGTATGTATTGTAACCTTTACCAGGGTTGGCTCTTCACCGAGCTCACTTTAGAAGAGTGAATTATTTTGGGTTACCGGTCCCAGATGGTTTTTTCCTTAATAGGGTTTCCACATTAAATCATTGTGTTATGTGTTATTTGTGATGATTTTTTTTCTATCATACTTTACATACTACATAGTTGATTTGGTTGGGAATCATAGTTAATTACTGGTAATCGATAAAGTGAACAGACAGAGTGATATTTTATGTTACTGAGCTGCATAATTTGTTGGAATTGTTTTATAAGGTACATCTTTGTATTTGGGATTGTAGGATAACTAATCTAATTGATTCACCCCCCTCTTAGTTATTCTAACAATTGGTATTAGAGCATATTGGTTGCTTGGAAGAAAATTTTAAGGACTTGAGCAGAAAGATTACAAGATGTATAAGAGGGAAGTGCTAAAGCTTAACAAAGACAACTTTTCTACATGGTAAAGTTGGATGAGACTTCACATATCTGGAATTGGAGAATTTGATATACCTCTACTTGATAATGGCTACATACTACCGATGGTTGTACCTTTGACTCTTGATTAGTTGAGAGATGCTACATACAATATTACTATGATATAGATTGTTGTTGCTCTATCTAATGCTAAATTTGAGGATGTCAAGAATTGCACTACTGCGAAGGAAATGTGGGATAAACTTGCTCTAGTTTATGGTGGTGATGTGAATGTGATGGGAGCCAGAGCTGAAAGCCTGGGAGGTAGATTTGATGACATGAAGATGAAGGAAGGAGAGAATATTACACAATACACAAACCAAATCAAAGAGGTAGTTAATGCTATCTGAGGAGCTGGTGGTATCATTTCTGAGGACATAGTGGTAAGTAAAATACTGATAACCTTTTTGCATGTCTATGCAATCAGAATATCTACTATTCATGAAATGAGGTCTACGCCTAATAACACTCTTACTCTTGATAGTTTGATTGGTTAAAAACTTTTGAGCTGAATAATTTTGATAATAGTGGTGTACCGAGTGTTGAGTTTTCTTTTATGTCTTCTTTGAAGATTGGTAAATATAGTAGTAAGCATAATATAAGGAATGAAAGTGATAGTAATACTGATGATGAGCTTGATGAACTTGAAGCTCTTATGGCTTGGAGACTGCACAAAGGTAAAGGTAGATATTAGGGAAAAATACCTTTAGCTTGTTTTAATTGTAAAGAAGTTGGCAATATTGTTGCAAGATGTCCTAATAGGAAATAGGATGATAAAGACTAAGACTGATCTGGTGATGGGAAGTATGGAAGAAGAAACAATAGTGGCTATCGACACTACAACAAAGACAAACAAGATCACAAAGATAAGGGAAAAAAGGTATGTTACCTTGCTGAGAGATATGACTCCAACACTGACACTAATGATAATATTGATGTGGTGTTTGTTGCAATGAAAGATGATTCAGAAGAGGATGAAAGGTATGTAGAAACAACAATTATTTCTAAATTTAGTAATAATGATACTTGGATCATTGATAGTGGCTGTACACATCACATGACTAGTGATGAAGAGAAGTTTTATCATCTTGAGCATTATAATGGAGGTTCAGTGAAAGTGGAAAATGACACACCTTGAATGGTTAAAGGAAAAGGATCTATTTTATTGAATGATAAAATTAGATGTGATAATGCATACTGGGTAAAAGGACTTAATTACAATTTGTTAAGTGTAGTACAACTGAATAAATAAGGTCATCGAGTTGCATTTGAGAGAAAGAAGGTGAAAATCTATGATGAAAATGGAAAGCTTGTCGAAACAGGTGGACAATCAAAAGGTAATTTATTTTATCTTGACAATGTTGAGACTTCTTGTTTACTGGTGAAAAATGAAGATGCATGGTTATGGCATAAGAGGTTATGTCATGTACATTTTGATAACATGATTAAGATTATTAGAAAGAGAAAAGTTAGATGATTGCCTAGTCCAACCAAACTTGATCATGTTATGTGCCATCAATGTCAGAAAGGGAAGATGACAAAATATAGTTTTAAAAGTAAGGACTACTCATCTAAAGGAATTTTGGAGTTGGTTCACACCGAATTATGTGGTCCTATGAGAACTCAAAGCTACTATGGTGATAGATACTTTATTTTATTTGTTGATGACTATACTAGATTGATGACTATTATGTTCTTGAAAGAAAAATCTGAGGCATTCAAACTGTTTAAATGGTACAAGGCTAAAGTTGAAAAAGAAACCAAAAAAGAATTGAAATTCTTAAGGTATGATAGAGGAGGTGCGTTTGTTTTTGATGAATTCACTAACTTCTGTAATGAGCATGGTATAAAAAGGCAGGTTTCTGCACCAAGAACACCACATCAGAATGGAATTGTTGAAAGGAGAAACTGATCTATTGTTAATTGTGCTAGAACATTGATGATTGAGAAAAATGTTGCACAAATGTACTAGAGAGAGGTAGTGAGCACTGCAGTATATGTCCTTAACCAAGTTCAATTGAAGAAAGACACAAATAAGACACCTTACGAGTTATGGTTTGAATACACACTGATTGTAAATTATTTTAGAATCTTTGGTAGCAAGTGTTATATTCTTAAAGATGATAGGAATGGAAAATTTGACTCTAAAGGTGATGAAGGTTTATTCTTAGGTTATTCTATTAAGAGTAAAGCTTACAAATTTTTGAATAAGGTTACTAATAAGATGATAGAGAGTACTACTATTAAAGTTGATGAGTTTGCTAAAAAGAATGAAGAAAGCATGAAGAAGCCAAAAGATTATGGTAGGTTTAATTATGTTGAAGATCCAGAGTATCTACTGAAGCCACAGATTGAATCTACCAAGCATCAGGAAAATGCTACCGAGAATCAGCAAATGGAAACCAAGAATCAGGAAGGAGCTACCGAGCTAGAAAATGTATCTGAACATAATGATGAGAAGAGGAGAGATCAAGTGCTAGCAAGATTTGTTAGAAGACATCATCTTGAGAACCAAATCATTGGGGATAAGCAAGCTGGCATGATGACCCGAAGTAAGTTAAGAAAAAACACATGTTTAGTTTGTGATTTTGAACCTAAGAATGTTAGGGATGCACTTGAAAATGAGGAATGGATAAATGCTATGAATGAGAAAATTGAAAAAATTGAGAAGAATAAGACATGGACTTAAGTGCCTAGACCAAAGGATAAAAATGTTATTGGTACTAAGTGCATTTTCAGGAATAAGCTGAATGAAAATGGAGAAGTTACAAGGAATAAGGCAAGACTTGTCTGCAAAGGATATGCACAAGAAGAAGGTATTGATTATGGTGAAACCTTTGCACCAGTTGCTAGATTGGAAAGAGTTCACATATTACTTGCTTATGCTGCACATAAGGGATTTAAAGTATATCAAATGGATGTGAAATTAGCATTTCTAAATGGGATTCTTGAGGAGGAGGTCTACATAGAACAAATGAAAGGAATTTTTGATCCGAATCAGAAAGACATGGTATGTAGATTGCACAAAGCCTTGTATGGATTGAACCAAGCATTGAGGAAATGGTATGAAAGATTACATGCTTATCTAATAAGTATTAGTTTTGTAAGAACTAGTGAAAACAATAATTTGTACATGCAAGGAGGATCTGATGATAATATTTTGATTGTTGAGATATTTTTTGATGATATAATCTTTGGAGGACTTGAGATCTGATTTGCAAATCTTTTCCTGATGACATGAGAAAGAAATTTGAGATGTCTATGTTTGGAGAGATTAAATCCTTTCTAAGTTTGCAAGTTATACAATAGAAAGATGGGATTTTCATCACTCTATCAAAATACATTAAAGAAGTATTGAAAACTTTTGGGATGGAAGATACTAAACCAGTGGGAACATTGATGGTAACTAGCTGTAAATTGACAAAAGATGATAAATCTGGAGAAGTAAATCAGACTCTGTACCAATCTATGATTGGTAAACTGATGTATGTGGTACATAGTAGTCCTGATATTGCACATGCAATGGGAATTGTGGCTAGATTTTCTACCAATCCAAAAGATTCATATATGGTTGAAGTAAAAAGAATCTTGAGATACTTGAACTTAGAGTTTACACCGATGCAGATTGGGCTGGAAACATAGATGAAGGGACGAGCACAAACGGTGGAGCATTATTTTTAGGGGAAAGGATTGTGACTTGGATTAGCAAGAAACAAGCATGCATTTCTCAGTCTACTATTGAAGCAGAGTATGTTGCTGCTACTACAAATTGTTTAAATACTGCTTAGATCAAATAAGTGTTGGAAGGAATGAATGAGGTAATCACTGAGCCGGTGATTATATATTGTGACAACACTAGTGTTATAAATATTTCTAAGAATTATGTGATGCATTCTAAAACAAAGCACATATCCATTAAGTATCACTACTTGAGAGAACAAGTTCAAGAGAAGTAGGTGAAACTGGAATTTGTAACATCTAAGGAACAACTTGCTGATATCTTTACTAAACCATTACTGAAGGACACATTTGAGTATTTGAGGACTAGACTTGGGGTCCGTCCCTTGCCTACCAGTCACTAAGGTGATCTAGAGGTTGTATCAACCTATACTTATTAGAAGATCATTCATGTTGATGCACATAGCTCACACTTTGGATTTTGTCTAAGGTTGTAAAAGATTGTAGAAGTTGGAACATAAATTTTTGTATCTATACATTGAAGGTACATGATATGAACTGAACAACAAAGGAATTACTTGGCTGTTGAAGAGCTATTTGTATATTTTCTTTAGCATTGTCATCAAAGGGAGAGAGAATAAATATGGAAAATTAGTTAATGAGAACACATAGAAAGGGAGAGACATATTTTTTGCTAAGAAAAAAGAGAATCTGAGAACTGGAAAGATCAAATCTGCAGGGAGATTTTGCACTTGTAATGCTGTTATGTTTTGTAGTGATTAAACATATTAAATTTGAGCTTATCAAGCTACAACATTTACTTACATAGTTGTAGAATACATGTTTGGTATGTGTATGGCATATTCTCATATTGCTTGTGTTGCCATCAATTCTAGGGAGAGATTGATGAACTACAACTGATTCAATATTTGAATAAATTGAAGAAACAATGATTAGAGATCACCAAGTACTGAAATGATATGTAAGATGATTAAATCAGTCAATATGCTATCATTGATGTGAACTAGTGTTGAAAATACTTATCATGTTAGTTACAAACATTTAAACATCTGTTGAAGGAAGAAAAGATGAAGAACTGAGATATCTACATGAGAAAAAGATGGATATGACAGATAAGGATAGGGTAAACATTAGGTAACTTATTGATGAGTCTATGGCTTTATATTATTGACTTGAGCATGTTACATTAATCTATTATGAAGAAGAGATCTGAAATTGAATATGTTAATGTGGTCGGTAATTAAAGATTTCTGTATATACTAAGCCAGTACAGTGTATACCGACTGATAGTATTAACCGAGCTAGTTCTGCTAGTGATCGCCGATGCATTTCTATATCAACCGAGTATGGATGAAAACATTAAATGCTAAGAAAAACTGACTGAAATTGATGAGCTAGATATTGATATGATTTCGAGACTAAGGATGATGTTTGTTATGAGATCCATGGTTGACAAAATTTGGAGAAGATCTAAAGGATGAGATTGAAACATGATATGGACACATCTACTGAGGAAGGTTTAAGAGAAAAAATGGATGAAAGAGATTAAGCGGAAAAATCTAATGATTGATATGAAAATGATTTACTTGTCTATATAAGAGATATGAGTTTCATTATTGAAACATGCTAGAAGAAGGAAGCTACAGAGAATTTTCATGAAGACTATTCATGCATGCTTGATCAGACTGGTTATTGAAAGAACCGAGCTATAGAGTTTACCGAGTGTCATAGAAACATTTATCGAGTGAAAGTAAGTTGAAATATATTGAGGAAGTGAATTGATTAATGATCAGAGGATTTTTATGTGCTTAGCATATATCCGAATATCTCCAAATTGAGTTATATTTGAATGAAATCATTAGTGGATCAGTTTAACCATTGATTTAGAAAATCTCTTAACCGAGTGGACTTAATCATGTTATATTCTGCCCTATTCCATTCAAAGAATGTACATTGTTATCTTGTTGACCCCATAGTGAATACTGGTCAAAAGTTAACTGTTAGTGACAAATCCACTAACCAGGTCACACCTAACAGTGTGTATTGTAATCTTTAATAGGGTAAGCTCTTCACCAAGCTCACTTCAGAAGAGTGAATTATTTTGGGTTACCGGTCCCAGGTGGTTTTTCCCTTAACAGGGTTTCCATGTTAAATCATTATGTTATGTGTTATTTGTGATGATTTTTTTCTATCATACTTTACATACTGCATAGTTGATTTGGTCAGTAATCATAGTTAGTTAATTACTAATAATCGAGAAAGTGAACAGACAGAGTGATATTTTATGTTACCGAGCTGCATAATTTGTTGGAATTGTTTTATAAGGTACATCTTTGTATTTGGGACTATAGGATAACTCATCTAACTTATTCACCCCCCCTCTCAGTTATTCTAACACATTTTTACCTCATAGAATATGACGAGGGTCACTAGATTATATTTTAAGTCAATAATGGAAACTAAAAGTTGGTCATAGATCCCTACAGTAACTAATACTCATGATATATTATTGGAGAATTAATTTAAATTTCTACAATAACTTATAAATTTCTGGCGAATAAAATCTAATCATGTATCAAATATTGTGGCAAATTTTTGAGTTCAAGTTTTTTATAAAATAGATTACTATAAGATTTAAATATTTCTAAATCAAAATTTTGTAAAAATGTGGGCTTTAGGTTTCTTTAAATCTTCAATTATTAGCCAAATTTGGATTCTCAAATTTTCAAAATTAGCCAATTGGCAAATATTAGACACTAAAAATTACTATGCTCTCTTCTAGAGATACAGATGGTTAAAGTTTGGTCAAAGCAAGGAAGTCAGTATAGTGTTCGTAGCTAAAAATTTCACTGTTTCCAAATCTAGTGAAAGTGGTCTCAATTCAAAGATCTCATCGAGATGAACAAAAAAACACCTTGAATCTTGAAAAACAAAGTCTCTCTTCTCAAGATATAGAAGGTCAAAGTTTGGTCAAAGAAAGGAAGTCAATACAGTGTTCGGAGCTAAAATTTTGACCATTTCCAAATCTAGTGAAAGTGGTCTCAAATCAAAGATCTCGTCGAGATAAACCAAGAAACACCTTGAATCTTGAAATATGGAGCCTCTCTTCTGAAGATACAGATGATCAAAGTTTGGTCAAAGCAAGGAAGTCAGTACAGTGTTCATAGCTAAAAATTTGGCCATTTCCAAATCTAGTGAAAGTGGTCTCAAAGTGAAGATCTCATCGAGATGAACCAAAAAATATGTTGAATCTTGAAAAACGGAGCCTCTCTTCTCAAGATACAGATGACAAAAGTTTGGTTAAAGTAAGGAAGTCGGTACAGTATTTCGTAGCTAAAAATTTGACCGTTTCCAAATTTGGTGAAAGTGGTCTCAAATCAAAGATTTCATCGAGATCAACCAAAAAAAAACTTGAATCTTGAAAATCAGAGCCTCTCTTCTCAAGTTATGAATAGTTAAAGTTTATTCAAAGCAAGGAAGTCAGTACAGTGTTCCTAGCTAAAAATTTGACCATTTCCAAATCTAGTGAAAGTGGTCTCAAATCGAAGATCTCATCAAGATGAACCAAAAAAAACCTTGTATCTTGAAAAATGGAGCCTCTCTTCTCAAGATAAAGATGCTCAAAGTTTCATGAAATTAAGGAAGTCAGTACAATGTTTGTAGCTAAAAATTTGACCGTTTCTAAATCTAGTGAAAGTGGTCTCAAATCAAAGATCTCATCGAGATGAAATTAAAAATACCTTAAATCTTGAAAAATAAAGCCTCTTCTCAAGATAAAGATGGTTAAAGTTTGGTTAAAAAAAGGAAGTTAGTATAGTGTTCGTAGCTAAAAATTTGACCATTTCCAAATCTGGTGAAAGTGGTCTCAAATCAAAGAACTCATTGAGATGAACTAAAAAACATCTTAAATCTTGAAAATCGAAGCCTCTCTTCTCAAGATGTAGAAGGTCAAAGTTTTTTCAAAGCAAGGAAGTCAGTATAGTATCCATAGCTAAAAATTTGAACATTTCTAAATCTAGTGAAAGTTGTCTCAAATCATAGATCTCCTCGAGATGAACCAAAAAACACCTTGAATCTTGAAAAACAAAGCCTCTCTTCTCAAGATATGGATGATCAAAATTTGTTCAAAGCAAGAAAGTTCATACAATGTTTGTAGCTATAAATTTGATCATTTTCAAATTTGGTGAAAGTGGTCTCAAATTGAAGATCTTGTCGAGATGAACCAAAAAACACCTTGAATCTTGAAAAATAGAGCCTCTCTTCTCAAGATACAGATGGTCAAAGTTTGGTCAAAGCAAGGAAGTCAGTATAGTGTTGATAGCTAAAAACTTGACGATTTTCAAATATGGTTAAAGTGGTCTCAAATTAAATATCTCGTTCAGATGAACAAAAAAACACCTTCAATTTTGAAAAATAGAGCCTCTCTTCTCAAGATACAGATGATCAAAGTTTGGTCAAAGAAAGGAAATTAGTACATTGTTCGTAGCTAAAAATTTGACTATTTCCAAATCTTGTGAAAGTGGTCTCAAATCAAAGATTTTGTCGAGATGAACCAAAAAAGACCTTGAATCTTGAAAAATGGAGCCTCTCTTCTCAAGATACAAATGGTCAAAGTTTGGTCAAAGCAAGGAAGTCAGTGCAATGTTTGTAGCTAAAAACTTGGCCATTTCCAAATTTGGTGAAAGTGGTCTCAAATCAAAGATCTCATAGAGATGAACCAAAAAACACCTTGAATTTTGAAAAATAGAACCTCTCTTTTCTTGATACAAACGGTCAAAGTTTGGTCAAAACAATGAAGTAGGTACAATGTTCGTAGCTAAAAATTTGACCATTTCCAAATCTGGTGAAAGTACTCTCAAATCAAAACTCTTTGTGAGATGTACCAAAAAATACCTTGAATCTTGAAAACCAGAGCCTCTCTTCTCAAGATACGAACGGTTAAACTTTGGTCAAAGCAAGGAAGTCAGTACAATGTTGGTATCTAAAAATTTGACCATTTTCAAATCTGGTAAAAGTGGTCTCAAATCAAAGATCTTGGCGAGATGAACCAAAAAATAACTTAAATCTTAAAAAATAGAGCCTCTCTTCTTAAGATATAGACGGTCAAAGTTTGGTTAAAGAAAGGAAGTCAATACAATATCCGTAGCTAAAAATTAGACCATTTCTAAATCTGGTGAAAGTGATCTAAAATCAAAGATCTTGTTGAGATGAACCAAATAACACTTTGAATCTTGAAAAATAGAGCCTCTCTTCTCAAGATAGAGACAGTCAAAGTTTGGTTAAAGCAAAGAAGTCAGTACAGTATCCGTAGGCTAAAATTTAACCATTTCCAAATCTATTGAAAGTGGTCTAAAATTGAAGATCTTGTCAAGATGAGCCCAAAAACACCTTGAATATTGAAAAATGGATCCTCTCTTCTTAAGATAGGGACGGTCAAAGTTTGGTCAAAGCAAGAAAGTAAGTACAGTGTTTGTAGCTAAAAATTTGACCATTTCCAAATCTGGTGAAAGTGGTCTCAAATTGAAGATCTCATCGAGATGAACCAAAAAACACCTTGAATCTTGAAAAATGGAGCCTCTTTGCTCAAGATACAGATGGTTAAAGTTTGGTCAAAGTAAGGAAGTTAATACAGTGTTCGTAGATAAAAAATTGACCATTTCCAAATCTGGTGAAAGTGGTCTCAAATCAAAGATCTTGTTGAGATGAATTGAAAAACACCTTGAATCTTGAAAAATAGAGCCTCTCTTTTGAAGATACAGATGATCAAAGTTTGGTCAAAGAAAGGAAGTCAGTACTGTGTTTGTAGCTAAAAATTTAACCTTTTCCAAATCTGGTGAAAGTGGTCTCAAATTGAAGATCTAGTCAAGATGAACCAAAAAACACCTTGAATCTTGAAAAATTGAGCCTCTCTTCTGAAGATATGGATAGTCAAAGTTTGGTCAAAGTGAGGAAGTTTGTACAATGTGTGTACCTAAAAATTTGACCATTTTTAAATCTGGTGAAAGTGGTCTCAAATCAAAGCTCTCATCGAGATTAACCAAAAAACACCTTGAATCATGAAAAATAGAGCCTCTCTTCTCAAGATACAGATGGTCAAACTTTGGTCAAAGCAACGAAGTCAGTACAATGTTTGTAGCTAAAAATTTAACCATTTCCAAATCTAGTGAAAGTGGTTTGAAATCGAAGATATCATCATGATGAACTAAAAAACACCTTGAATCTTGAAAACTAGAGTCTCTCTTCTCTAGATACAGATGGTCAAAGTTTGGTCAAAGTAAGGAAGTAGGTACAATGTTCGTAGCCAAAAAGTTAACCATTTCCAAATTTGGTGAAAGTACTCTCAAATAAAAGCTCTCATCAAGATGAACCCAAAAAAACCTTGAATCTTGAAAAATAGAGCCTCTCTTCTCATGATATGAATGGTCAAAGTTTGGTCAAAGCAAGGAAGTTAGTACAATGTTTGTAGCTAAAAAATTGACCATTTCAAAATCTAGTAAAAGTGGTCTCAAATCGAAGATCTCATTTAGATGAACCAAAAAATAACTTGAATCTTGAAAAATAGAGCCTCTCTTCTCAAGATATGGACAGTCAAAGTTTGGTCAAAGCAAGGAAGTCAGTACTATATCCATAGATAAAAATTTGACCATTTCCAAATCTGGTGAAAGTGATCTCAAATCAAAGATATCGTCAAGATGAACCAAATAACATCTTGAATCTTGAAAAATGGAGCCTCCTATATCAAGATAAGGATGGTCAAAGTTTGGTCAAAGCAAGAAGGTTAGTATAGTGTCCATAGCTAAAAATTTGACCATTTCCAAATCTGGTGAAAGTAGTCTCAAATCAAAGATCTTGTCAAGATGAACCAAAAAACACCTTGAATTTTGAAAAATAGAGCCTGTCTTCTCAAGATAGAAATAGTCAAAGTTTGGTCAAAGCAAGGAAGTTAGTACAGTGTCCGTAGTTAAAAGTTTGACCATTTCCAAATCTATTGAAATTGGTCTCAAATTGAAGATCTCATCGAGATGAACCAAAAAACACCTTGAATCTTGAAAAATGGAGCCTCTCTTCTGAAGATCTGTATGGTCAAAGTTTGGTCAAAGTAAGGAAGTCAGTACAGTGTTCGTAGCTAAAAATTTGACCATTTCAAAATCTGGTGAAAGTGGTCTCAAATCGAAGATCTCATTGAGATGAACTAAAAAACACCTTAAATTTTGAAAAATGGAGCCTCTCTTCTCATGATACGGATGGTCAAAGTTTGGTAAAAGCAAGGAAGTCTGTACAGTGTTCGTAGCTAAAAATTTACCCATTTCTAAATCTTTTGAAAGTGGTCTCAAATTGAAGATCTTGTTGAGATGAACCAAAAAATACCTTGAATCTTGAAAAATATAGCATCTCTTCTCAAGATACAAGTGGTCAAAGTTTGGTCAAAGCAAGGAAGTCAGTACAGTGTTCAAAGGTAAAAATTTGACCATTTCCAAATCTAGTGAAAGTGGTCTCAAATTGAAGATCTCATCCAGATGAATTAAAAAAAACTTGAATCATGAAAAATAGAGCCTTTCTTATCAAGATATGGATAGTAAAAATTTGGTCAAAGTAAGGAAGTCAGTATAGTGTTCGTAGCTAAAAATTTGACCATTTCCAAATTTGGTGAAAGTGTTCTCAAATTGAAGATCTAGTCGAGATCATCCAAAAAATACCTTGAGTCTTGAAAAAAAGAGTCTCTCTTCTCAAGATACAAATGGTCAAAGTTTGGTCAAAGTAAGGAAGTTAGTACAGTGTCCATAGCTAAAAATTTGACTATTTCCAAATCTGGTGAAAGTGGTGTCAAATCGAAGATTTCTTTGAGATGAACTAAAAAACACCTTGAATTTTGAAACATGGAGCCTCTCTTCTCAAGATACAGATTGCCAAAGTTTGGTCAAAGCAAGGAAGTCAGTACAGTGTTCGTAGCTAAAAATTTGACCATTTCCAAATCGGGTGAAAGTAATCTCAAGTCGAAGATTTCATCGAGATGAACATAAAACACCTTGAATCCTGAAAAATGAAGCCTCTTTTCTCAAGATATAGAAGATCAAAGTTTGGTCAAAGGAAGGAAGTCTGTACAGTGTTCATAGCTAGAAATTTGACCGTTTCTAAATTTGGTGAAAGTGGTCTTAAATCGAAGCTCTCTCATCGAGATGAACCAAAAAAATCGTAAATCTTAAAAAATGGAGCCCCTCTTCTCAAGATACAGATGGTCAAATTTTGGTCAAAGCAAGGAAGTCAATATAGTGTCCATAGCTAAAAATTTGACTGTTTTCAAATCTGGTGAAAGTTGTCTCAAATAGAAGATCTCATCGAGATGAACCAAAAAACACCTTGAATCTTGAATAACAGAGTCTCTCTTCTCAAAATACGCAAGGTCAATGTTTGGTCAAAGCAAGGAACTCAGTACAATCCTCCTAAATAAAATTTGGACCATTTCCAAATCTGGTGAAAGTTGTCTCAAATCGAAGATCTCATCGAGATGAACCAAAAAATACCTTGAATCTTAAAAAATGGAGCCTCTCTTCTCAAGATATGGACGATCAATGTTTGGTCAAAGTGAGAAAGTCAGTACAATGTTTGTACCTAAAAATTTGACTGTTTCTAAATCTGGTGAAAGTGGTCTCAAATCGAAGCTCTCGTCGAGATGAAACAAAAAACACTTTGAATCTTGCAAAATGGAGCTTCTCTTTTCAAGATACTAATGGTCAAAGTTTGGTCAAAGTAAGGATGTCAGTACAATGTTTGTAGATTAAAATTTGACCATTTTCAAATCTGGTGAAAGTGGTCTCAAATCGAAGATCTTGTTGAGATAAACCAAAAAATACCTTGAATTTTGAAAAATAGAGCCTTTCTTCTCTAAATACAGACGGTCAAAGTTTGGTCAAAGCAAGGAAGTAGGTACAATGTTCATAGCTAAAAATTTGACCATTTCTCAATCTTGTGAAAGTACTTTCAAATCAAAGCTCTCGTCGAGATGAACCAATATACCTTGAATACTTAGAAATAGAACCTCTCTTCTCAAGATAGAGATGGTCAAAGTTTTGTCAAAGCAAGGAAGTCAGTACAATATTCATAGCTAAAGATTTGACAGTTTTCAAATATGGTGAAAGTGTTCTCAAATCAAAGCTCTCATCGAGATCATTCAAAAAAACCTTGAATCTTGAAAAATAGAGCCTCTCTTCTCAAGATACAGATGGTCAAAGTTTGGTCAAAAAAAGAAATTTGGTACAATGTCCGTAGCTAAAAAATTGACCGTTTCCAAATCCGGTGAAAGTGGTCTCAAACTGAAGCTCTCCTTGAGATGAACCAAAAATAACTTGAATCTTGAAAAAATGGAGCCTCTCTTCTCAAGATATACATGATGAAAAAAGTTTGGTCAAAGCAAGGAACTTCGTATAGTGTTCGTAGCTAAAAATTTGACCATTTTCAAATCTGGTGAAAGTGGCCTCAAATAGAAGATCTCGTTGAGATGAACCAAAGAATACCTTGAATCTTGAAAAATGGAGCCTCTCCTCTCAAGATACAAATGACAAATGTTGGTCAAAGTAAGGAAGTCAGTCTAGTGTTCATAGTTAAAAATTTGACCATTTCCAAATCTGGTGAAAGTTATCTCAAGTCAAACATTTGATCCGGATGAACCAAAAAACACCTTGAATCTTGAAAAATGAAGCCTTTTTTCTGAAGATACGGACAATCAAAGTTTTGTAAAAGCAAGGAAATCAGTAGAGTGTTCGTAGCTAAAAATTAAATCATTTCCAAATCTGGTGAAAGTGGTCTTAAATTGAAGATCTCATCGAGATGAACCAAAAAATACCTTGAATCTTAAAAAATGGAGCCTCTCTTCTCAAGATATGGACGGTTAAAGTTTGGTCAAAGAAAGGAAGTCAGTACAGTGTTTGTAGCTAAAAATATGATCGTTTCCAAATTTGGTGAAAGTGGTCTCAAATCGAAGATCTCGTTGAAATAAACCAAAAAACACCTTTGAATCTTGAAAAAGAGAGCCTCTCTTCTCAAGATACAAGTAGTCAAAGTTTGGTCGAAGCAAGGAAGTCAGTATAGTGTTCGTAGTTAAAAATTAGACCATTTCCAAATCTAGTGAAAGTGGTCTCAAATCGAAGATGTTGAGATGAACAAAAAATACCTTGAATCTTGAAAAATAGAGCCTCTCTTCTCAAGATACAGATGGTCAAAGTTTGGTCAAAGCAAGAGAGTCAGTACAATGTTTGTAGCTAAAAATTTGACTATTTTCAAATTTGGTGAAACTGGTCTCAAATTGAAGATCTCATCGAGATGAAGAAAAAAACACCTTGAATCTTGAAAAATGGAGCCTCTCTTCTCAAGATACGGATTGCCAAAGCTGGTGCATAATGTCAAGGGTTCAAAAGATTCTTTGAGATCATGCACCCGCTGTAGATCCTAAATCTTTTCCATCATCAAGAAAGCCTGACACCACCCTGCCGCGTAAGATCCCTCGACAAATGGGAGACTGCCACGTCGCAAAATCTAGCAAGCAGACAGGTAACTTTTTCTTCACTCACAGGTCCTTCTAACAATCCTGCCACTTCATTGATTCTCTCAGCCAATAAGGAACTACCATTTGTGCTTATGTGGTAGTGAACCTGCCTGTCTGAAGTGTTACGTCATGAAAATGAATCAACGGCTGGCGTAAGTTCACAAGCCTCTAACAAATCTTATGAGAACTTACACCCACTGTTGGATTGAGATGGTGTCAGAGCCGGGCCCAGGAAATAATAAAGGTGTCAGGACATTAGACCTAGGGAAATATTAAGCGCTAAGGACTTAGGAAAAATTAAAGGCCACTGGGGGTAAAAACTTAGGAAGAATTAAAGGACACGACCCCACGAGGTGATAAAATAATAAGGCACATGCATTAAAAGGTTTTTAAGTGGCCCAAAAAGGTAATAACAAATTAGAATAGGGCCAGGGTAAAACAAAGGGTTTTTCAAAATAATGGCTAGATTTTTAAATTTTTCTAGGGTTTTAGCCAGAGACATGAAAAGAACTACAAAGGCCAGGGGAAAGATGATGGAGCCATGAAATTTTTTATATGTGCTAACAGTGGCTTTGTCTGGGGATGTATGCCTCTTGTAGGCATAGCAAGGATCGAGAATCACTGGTTAAAGCAGACCATCCCACTGGAAAACTAACAACAGAGAGCAACAAGACCAAAACCCTACAGACTAGGACAAAACAGGATAGAGGTAAGAAACTTTACAAAATTTACAGAATGTACAGACCTAACTATTGTTCATGGAAAATAGAATACCTTCAATTGAATTATCTCTTCAAGAATTGTCCATGAACTGGCAATTCTTGAATATCACCATTTAATTTCTTGACAATGTATGAATCTTGGCCCCATTTCTCATGAATTAGATATGGCCCTAGCCAGATGGGATCAAACTCACCATGCTTTCCTTTATCCTCCAATCTAGCATTCCAAATTAACACCAAATCACCAGGCTCAAACCTTCTTTCAATAGTCTTCTTGTCATACAAATTCTTAACCTGTAACTGCAATTTGACATTCCTTGCAGCTGACTCTCTCCTAATCTCATCCAACCTAATGAGGTCCTCAATTCTCAACTGCATCTCATCATCTATATCATCATCATATAACTAAACAAACTTGTATAGTTCCAATAAATTATTCTAAGGCATTCTTGCATGTATTCCATATACTAGGTCAAATGGTGCACAACCAATTGCCCTCTTCATAGTTACCCTATCAGCCCATAGAGCTAATGGCAGTTTTGAATTCCATGCCCTCTTATTCTTTTCAAGAATCCTCCTAAGGATCTTAATCAAACTCTTATTAGTAGATTCTGCCTGACCATTTCCTTGTGGATGATAAGGTGAGGAATAAGAAATCTGAATTCCTAAACCTTTACAAAATTCCTTGTATTCAACAGACCTGAAGCACATGGCATTATCACTAACTATCCTCTCAAGGCACCCAAACCTTGTAACAATATTATTCAATAGAAAATTGATTACCACCTTACTAGTTGCATTCCTTGTAGGCATAGCCTCTACCCACTTTGTAAAGTAATCAATGGAAACTAAGATCCATGAGTGTCCTCCACTTGACTTATTTGGTATCTCCCCTATGAAATCAATTCCCCATTGTTAGAAAAGAGCTTGCACCTCAACTGGCCTTAATGGCATGTTACCTAAAAATTTAAGCTTACCAGAGAACCTTTGACAAGCATCACACCTCCTTACCAACTGCTCTGCATCCTTAAAGATTGTGGGCCACCAGAATCCCACTCTTAAGATTTTATGAGAAGTAGTTTTACCCATATAATGCCCACCACAAACCCCCTCATGCATTTCTTTTAACAACTTGTTAGCTTGATTTTCATCTACACATTTCAATAGTATGCAATCCAAATTTTGTCTATACAATTTACATTTCACAATTACATACTTGATGGCTTGTAATTTCAATGTCCTCTTCTTATTGTCATCCATGTTTGCTGGACATTTCATATTTCTCAAGTAATAGATGACATCTTGATACTAGATACAATCATCCATATCACATGTATAATCAATTTTAGAATGATTTCCCTAATTAGCATCAAGATTGGATTGGGCCATCAGTTTTGCCAATCCTTGTCCTCTAACCAATTTAGTAATTTGGATATCAATGTTGAATTCTTGGATCCTATTGATCCATCTGCATCTTCTCCCAGACACCTCTTGCTGTGAGAAAATATCCTTTACTGTTGCACTTGGCACAAAGGCAATCACAATTTCTCCCATCAAGTAACACATAAAAGCCTTGACTACCTTCACAAGTGCATATGCTTGTTTTTCATTGATGTCATACTTCCATTCAGCATCTTGCAAAGATTTACTGAAGAATGCAATAGGCTTCTCAAAACCATCCTTATTTTTCTGCAAAAACACTGTAGCAATAGTGTGAAAAGATGCAAAGGAAAGGATATGCATTGGAATACTGTAATCAGGTGACTTAAGCACAGGTGTATCTTTAATGGCCTGCTTGATATTCTTGAAAGCTTCATCAGGCTCACCTCCCCATGTAATAACAGATCCTTTCTTGAACATCTTGGATATAGGTCTAGTGAACTCAGCAAAGTTTGTTACAAATCTTCTTAAGAAATTGACCCAACCAAAGAAAGACTAAATTCCTTTAATATTCTTTGGCCTCTGAATTTTATCAATAGCTGCCACCCTCTCAGGATCAATTCTAACTCCTTGCTTCCCAACCAAGTGGCCAAGCAACTTACCCTCAGTGACACCAAAAGCACATTTCCTTGGATTTAATGAAATACCATATTCCAAAGCCCTCACAAATAGTTTTTTCTAAATGAGTACAATGGTCTTCTTTCTTCTTGGAATAGGCGGTTAAATCATCTTGATAAACAACAAGGAAATCATCAATAAAATTTGCAAAAGCAACATCCACTACCTTCTAAAAAGTTGCACCAGCATTTGTGAGACCAAAAGGCATTCTCACATAGACATATGTCCCCCAAGGTGTTGTGAAAGTTGTCTTGAATTGTTCTGATTCTTTTACAATTACCTAATTGCAACTAGAGAAACCATCCATCATAGACATCAATTCAGATCTGGTTACTCTTTGCAACATAGCTTCCATATTGGGTAGACAATAGTTATCCTTTAATGAGCTGATGTTCAAATTCTTGAAGTCCACACAAAGTATGATGTCACCATTCTTCTTTCTAACAGGGATAAGATTTGACACCCAAGAAGAATGCCTAATGGGCTTGATAATTCTAGCATCTCTTAGCTTCATTAATTCTTTTTGCATCTTTTGTGCTAAAGTAAGATTAATAGGCCTTTATTTTTGCCGAAAAGGTTTAGCATCTTCTTTCAATGGAATAATATGCTGAAACAAATCTTCTCTATAAACCTATAGGTCATCATATGACCATGAAAAAACATGCCTGAATTTTCTCAATAACTCAATCAAAGATTTTCTCACATTGTGAGACATGTCCCTACCAATGTATACCTTCTTAGGTGCCTCATGTGTTCCAAGGTTTATCTCCTCTAGATCAGCATGATCATCTCTTTTGATATTATTTTGAACTCTACCCTGGTTATCAAAGACAGTCTCCAAAACAACAAGCCCCTTGGGCACCTTGTTAGTTCTAAGCTAAATAACTTCATTGCCAAAGACAACCTCCTTTCCTTCTGTAGTCTCAACCAAGGCTGAACAATCAAATTCCTGACCATGATACTGATCTTCACAACTCATAAATTTCAAGATATCATTATCATCATAAAAAACTTGCCAATTTTCAATATTGTCTAGTACACTAGGCCTAGCCTGAATTTCAACTTTAGAAATACCAGTAAATGTAATATCACTAGGATTGATTGCTATATTGGCTAACAAATCAGCCATCTTATTGTTACTCCTATCCTTCCACTCAATATTGAAGGCATCAAAATGTTCAATCAAATCCTAAACTGCATTCCTATATTGTTTTAACCTTTTGTTCTTGGAAGCATATACTGACTTGACTTAGGACACTACCAACTCAGAATCACCAACAACACTTAAACACTTAATACCATGCTTTTGTGCCAACCTCATTCCTAACAACAATGCATCATATTATGCTATATTATTGGTACAAAAGAAATTTAATATGAAAGAAAATTTGTAGGTGTTTCCATTAGGAGAAATAAGTAAAATACATGCTCCCGCTCCATCCTTGCAACTTGCACCATCAAAGTACATTACCCACAAATCAGCCTTCATAGAATTAACACTTACCTCAACAGAGATAGGTGACAAAATAGGTTCCTTCTCAAGTACAGGGATCTCTACCCTAAAAGCATTAATATCAGTATCCACAAAACATGTAGTTTCATTATCAATACTTCTCTCAATCATGTGGCATACTCTTGGTTCTTGCTCAATCTTGACAAATTGATCATCAATTTTGAAAGTGGCATAGGATAGATCACACTATAAACTTCCACCCATGGCAACACTCCACCTTCTAGATAGCAGCATCCCATAATGAGGAGGGATGTCCACCACCAAAACAATCATTGTTAACTTTTTCTCTGGATATGCTGCCAGCTTATATGGCATTGCATTGATAGTCCCAATGATTGGTACCTCCCTCTAATCCATTGCACAACATCTACCTTGAAGTGTATCAAATTTAAGGCTCAACTTTTCCATAATCTTAAAAGGCATAACAGCATTAGAGGCACCACTATCAATCATACAATTTCTTAATTTCATTCCATTCACAAGGACACTAAAAAGAATAGATCAATGTTTTCAAGGCTAGCATTGACAGAACTATCCAAATATATAGGAGGAATTTGAGATACAATTCCCTGAGCAGCAACTCCTTTCAAGGCTTTATCCTGAAATCCATTGAATGCAACATCATTATTATGAACATTATCTACCCATGCAATAGCTCTGTCTTTGTGTTCAGGGATCCTCAACAATTCTGACAATGGAACCTTAACTGTAATTTGGGACAATACAGATAACATATCAACAGGAGCAAAATGAGGAATCTCAATCTGCATTGCCTTAACATCCTTTTGCTTATCTGATACATTAGGTGTATTGGCCACCCTCATTTTTTCATTCTTAGCCATTGTGTTAACTAGCTTCTCAATCTCACTAGGAAAACTTTCAACTCCAACTCCCTTAGGCTCACAATTCTTACCTTTTACATTCTTGAATTTCACCATGTGATCACCTTTTGATTTGTTCTCATTAGGCTCTTTGGAGTTGGTACTCTTTAAAAACATTCCTGCAGCTTTCCCATTTGTATCTCTTGCTACCATGCCCCTAGTTTGCACTTGAGCAATCATTTCTATAGTAATCCTATCCATCTCTTCTCTAGAAGGTTTTCTTAAATTTACTAGCTCAGAAGAAGAGTTCATGTTACGTGTCTTCTTATCAATGTCTTCACTATCAAAAAAAACCTCTTGATGAAAAAGGGCCTAATTGTGTCTCTTCACATTTACATTTGCTTCTTCATCAAAATCAAAATCATCTTCATATCCTAGATATGAAGTAGCCATGTTGCATCCAACATCATCTTGATGTTTTTCTTGATCTATCTCCTCATTTCCACAATCTTGATTTGCAGCCATAGAATGTGCAACCACACAATGCTCTGTAGAATGAGGGGACTGACATGCAACACACCAAGGTATGTCCTCCATAAAATTTATTGAAGCTTTTTGTAGAGGGTCAGGGACACCTCTGTCATTGTTTCCTCTTGCAACAAGAACAATAGGCTTTCCATCCTTCCATTGGGTGTTGTAGGGATCATTTTGCAGTCTATTCTACTTATTGAAATTATTGTTGAACTGAGGCCTTTCATTGGTAGGAGCACTGATGTTCCTATTTGCAAGTGCCTTCAAATCCTTCAATGCATTGAGCACCTTATCCAATTTATCTTCCTCTTGCCTCCTAGTTCCAACATTCCTATCATTTTCTTTTTTGTATTTCTTATCCCCAAACAACTTAGGGTCATCTCTTTTCCCACCCAACTTCCCTGATATCTTCATATTGTTCTCAATATTGACAACAATCCTAAAAGCATCTCTAAGAGTTTTTGGCTCTTTTTCCCTCAACAAGTAACCCATATTCCCATCAAATGCATTGAAGTATGTGGTCAGACAGACATTTTTATCTAACCGCATAACTTGGAACAACTTATGCATACCCTTCTCAAATCTCATGTTGAATTCAGCTGCAGACTCATTCTGATTTTTTGTTATGGTATTGAATTCATTCAACATGAAACTAGCATTAGGCCTATCACCATACTACTCTTTAAAACATCTCTCAAAGGAATCCCAAGTATCAATACATTTATTAGGAAGTCTCTTAAACCAATCTCTAGCATCCTCCACCAAAGATTGAACAAATAATTTCATGACTACATCCTCATGCTCTACCTCATAATTGTTAAGCATATCAACAAATAACCTAAGATGTTCCTCACAACTAATAGCATTGTTACCAGAAAACTTAGGTACCTTATCTCTTATATCAATTGCAAAAGAATTTGGGTAGCCCAGTATCCCATCAAAATTAATTTGCCTATAGCCTTCTAATTGCATAGGTCTTCTTTGAAAACTTGAACTAGTGTTAACCCTTAGATCAACATTTACATTTCCATCTACTTGTACATTTGACTGTTGTCTAGGATCAAAACATATCCTAGTAGATGAAGATGGAATTGAACTAGTAGTAGCATTACTAAGCGGAATAGTAGTAGTCATAGATGGCATACCTAGTTCAGTAGTAGATGGACCAAGAGCATTTGCAGAGGAAGCCTTCAAGAATTGGATCTTTCTTCTCTTTTATGCAATGGAGGCCTCAATTTCAGCCTTTTCTAATTCTCTTACAAGGTCCTCATCTTCTTTTCTTCTTCTTTCTATCTCTGTGTCCCTATTTGAAATGGGTGGTGGGACCCCTAGTATTGTCAATGATCTGCTTGTTTGCTGTCCCACCATCTTTTTCTTTCCTTTCTCACCAGCGGCAACAACATGCCTAGTGATCTCATGACCATCTTTATCTTTAGGGAGGGAAGCATAACTTTGAACTTTCCTAACCATAGGGCCCTCTTTATCAAATTCATGATCTTGCAGTAAGTGCTCCTGCTCACTCCTCAAAGCATCAAGATCACCAAAGACATCATGTTGCAAAGTCTTAGGAGCAGAAGCAAGCATCTTGTTTATCTCCTTCATTTCATTAATCTTTCTAAGGAGAGATTGTCTTTCTATTAGAGCATTCACCTTTTTAGCTTCTCTCTCCTTTTGTAACCTCTTATGTATGGCATCCTGCTCTGCCAACTACAACGTTAGTGCATTTAAATCATCTGGGTCTATCATAATGTCATCAGAACCTGATGACACATCCATATTCAGTGAGATTTTTATATGGGAAATGGAATTTCCTTGGTCTCATGGGTTCCCTTCTAAAATTATCTTCATCAAGATCTAAATCAATCTCAAAACCCATCTCTCTGGCTTGTTCATCCTGACCTGTAGGTAATGAACCCTTGTCTTGAAATAGAGCCTCTGGGGTATCATAAAATTTATCTTTAGAGCGACCACTATCTGATCTAGAAACTTTGTCCTGTGAACTTTCCTCACTTGAGGAAACATGTGGTGCTCTACGTCTAGTATTTCTTTGTTCTCTTATGGGAGCACTAGTAGAATCACCATTTCTTTTGATCCAACTCTTCTTCTCCTGTCTAGGTAATTGTTCCAGAGTGACCTCCAAATTTTTTCTGACAAAGGACCTAGTATTTCTTCTTTTGTCCATGATTTATAGTATGACACTGGTTCTTAACCTTTTGAGTTGCCACCCACCAAAGTGGGGAATCCTTTAACTGAATACAACAAGAAAGCAAGAGTACACTTTGAAAACTTTTATCTCTAGACTCTCCCCAGTAGAGTCACCATTTTGTTGGGAGTTCCCTTTGATCTTCAGCTTGTAGATTTATACTTTGATGGATAACTTTAATATAACTTTGACTCTATCACCACTCCAAAGTCTACAAGGAAGAGGGCCAATTAACAAGGATCAACAATAAGATCCTTCTACACTTTGAGGCTTAATGCTCAGGTGGGTGTACCCTTGATTCACTTCTCCAAAGGAGTCTCAAAACAATATACAACTATGTCCTTTACTAACTGACTGAAAGATATTATCATTTAAATTTGAGTGTGTGTGGTTGATGACAATGAAATTGATGGAATATGGATGAAGTGACTAAGAGGGGGGGGGTGAATCAGTCAACCATAAAAACACTTCACAATTAATTCTTTGCAGATCCCTTAAGATATCTTAACAATGTTATCTATTTTAGCACTCGGTAAATAGATTGCAGTAACTTTGAAGATGCAGAAAGTATTAGCAAAATTATCTTTGTATATTCATCAGCACATGTATATGATTGAGAAAGCAATTAAGAACACAAGAGACACAAGATTTAACGTGGAAACCCAATATGGGAAAAACCACCAATGTATCTAGATACTGATTTTCACTTTTCTGAAGTGATGCCCGGTTAGAAGCCAACCTGGTAAAAGGTTACAAAACACACTGTTAGGTGTGACCTTGCTAGAGGATTTAAAACACCCTGCTAGGAGTGGCCTGGTAAGAGGTCTTGAAAACAATTCAATGGAATTGTCACCTTGTTAGAGGATTTACATTATGGTTGTTAAACCAACTCGGTTAAGAGATTTTAGAATTCACTGTTACAATGATAAGAAGGTAACAATGAAAAAGTGACCTGTATAATAATGCAATTGTCTTGCTGATTACAGATCTCTATTCTGCATAAGTCTGATCCTTTCTGATCGAATAAATCTTTTCTGCACCTCAAGGATATCTAAACATCCTTCACAAATTCGCATTCACCTTTACTGCATTTTTTCTGTAAATCTTCTGCTGTGTTATTATTTTATTTTTCACATTTGACCTTTTATTTATATGATTTTGGATTAGTCAAATCGACATTATTTAGTATAACAGTCGGCTGAATTAAGCAAACTCTATTTGCAAAAATCCTTCAAGGGCCGACAGTGCTCGGTGACCATAACTTTCTATAATCTTTCGGAGACCGAGAGAACTCGGTAAACACCGACAATCTTTTCCTTCGATAACCGACTGAACTCGGTAAACACTAAACTTTCTTCGATGACCGATTGAACTCGGTAAACACTATCTTTTCTTCGATGACCGACTGAACTCGGTAAACACTAAATTTTCTTTGATGACCGACTGAACTCGGTAAACACTATCTTTTCTTCGATGACCGACTGAACTCGGTAAACACTAATATTCCTGTCTGGCAGACCGACTGAGCTCGGTAGAAGCTGATTACTGCAGACTATGACATTGTGTGACATCAAAGACAATACATAATTGAGTAGCAATTTCCTTCAGACAATTGTTTCCAACAATCTCCCTCTTTGGCATTGATGGCAACACAATATGTCATAGCATAAGAAATTTGAAAGAGTTAGCTCAGTTTAGATTCAAATCTCCCTCTGTCAGCAAAATTCCTGTATCCTGAAAATTCTTCCTTCTGACTATTGAAAATTTCTTGAAGTAATAGCAAAGACATAGCAAACACTCCCTCTTTGACAACACATGCCAAAGACAATTCACATATTACCGGTGAAAATTAATGTACCTCAAGTACTGATTCATATGCAATGATTCCTTGAATATGCTACATCAACCGGTTGATTTTCAATCATGTTCAGGTTGATGCATCACTAAAACTGTATTTAGTGAGCCTCGGATAGGGGAATGACCCCTAACTTACCTCTTAGATACACAAATGCATCCTTAGGTAATGGTTTGGTAAAAATGTCTACAATCTGTTCTTTTGTATGAATATATTCTAATCTGATTTCCTTGTCCTGCACCAATTCTCTGACAAAGTGATATTTAATAGCAATGTGCTTGGTTTTGGAATGCATCACTGGATTCTTAGAAATGTTTATTGCACTGGTATTGTCACAAAATATAACAACTGGTTCTTTGATTTCAACCTTCATACCTTCTAATAGTTGTTTAAACCAAACAATATTTGAACAGTTTACTGCAGCAGCAACATATTCTGCTTCGGCTGTGGATTGAGATGTACAATTCTGCTTTTTACTAGTCCAGGATACCAGTCTTTTTCCAAGAAAAAATGCTCCACCACTTGTGCTTTTTCTATCATCAATGTTTCCTGCCCAATCAGCATCAGTAAACACTTTCAAGTCTAGATTGCCTCCAAATTTATACCAAAAACCATATTCTTCAGTTCCTCTTAAGTATCTTAAGATTCTTTTGATTGCCATCATGTGATTTTACTTAGGTTTTGCTGAGAATCTAGCTACTATACCGACTGCTAAGGCAATATCAGGTCTTGTATGTACTACATACTACAATTTTCCAATCATAGATCGGTATAGGGTCTGATCAACTTCTTTTGAATCATCATTTTTGGTAAGTTTCAGTCCAGTACACATGGGTGTACCAACTAGTTTTGAATCTTCCATACCAAACTTCTTAAGTATCTCCTTAATGTATTTGGATTGAGTAATGTATATACCATTCTTGCTTTGCTGAATTTGAAGACCAACAAAGAATTTTATTAAACCAAACATAGACATTTCAAATTCTCTATTCATTTGTTCTGAAAATTCTTTGCACTGATCCTCATTCCCTGTAAATATAGTATCATCCACAAATATTTCTGCCAATACAATTTTGTCATCCGATCCTTTAATATACAGATTGCTGTTATCATTAGCTCTTTTGAAATTAATCTGAATCAAATAGTTATGGAGTCTTTCATACCATGCTCTAGGAGCTTGTTTTAAACCATACAATGCTTTGTGTAACCTGCAGACCATGTCCCTTTTATCTGGATCAACAAAACCTTCAGGTTGTTCAATGTAGACTTCTTCATCAAGAATTCCATTGAGAAATGCAGATTTTATATCCATCTGATATACCTTAAATCCTTTGTGTGCTGCATAAGCAAGTAGAGTTCTTACACCCTCTAATCTTGCAACAGGAGCAAAAGTTTCTCCATAATCTATACCTTCTTCTTGAGAATAACCTTTACATACCAGTCTAGCTTTGTTTCTAGATACTTGACCGTCTTCATTCAGCTTATTCCTGAATACCCATTTTGTTCCAATTACATTCTTATCTTTAGGTCTAGGTACAAGGGTCCAAGTTTTGTTCTTTTGTATTTGTTCTAATTCTTCATTCATTGCTTCAATCCAACTTTCATTCTCCAATGCATCTTTGATATTTCTAGGTTCAAAATCAGTAAGTAGACATGTACCTTTTAGCTTGCTTCTTGTCATAGTACCATCTGATTTGTTTCCAATGATTTGATCTGGTGTATGATGTCTTCTGACATATTTGGCTAGTATAGGTTCCTTGCCTTTTGAATGATTCATGCTGTTGTCTTTTAGGATCTCTTCTTCAGGTTGCTCGGGCTCGGTAGATATTTGCTTGGTAACTTCAGGCTGAGACTCGGTCTGAATTTCTTCCTATGACTCGGTTTGAACTTCTTCCTGTGACTCAGTTTGAACTTCTTCCTGTGACTCGGTAACTGTGCTCGGCTCGGTAGATATAGTTTCCTTATTGATAGTTGTGTCTGTCAATGTTTTAGGTTCAATGTAAACAAATCTTCTGTAGTTCTCAGGTTCCCTTTTGCTTTCTTCCTCAGTCTTTTCTGCAAACTCATCAAATTTTACATGTATACTTTCTATGACTTTGTGAGTAGATAAGTTCAGACATTTGTATGCCTTGCTTTTGCTAGAATATCCTAGGAATATTCCTTCATCACTTTTCACATCAAATTTATTTCTTCTGGATTCTTTTAAGATATAACACTTGCTACCAAATATTTTCATGTAACTTACATTAGGTTTATAGCCATACCATAATTCATAAGGAGTTTTGAATGTGTCTTTCTTCAATTGTACTCGGTTCAAGGTATGAATTGCAGTGCTGATAGCTTCCTTCCAGTACTTTATAGCGATGTTCTTTTCTATCATTAGAGTCCTTGCACAATCCATAATAGATTTGTTTCTTCTTTCTGCTATTCCATTCTGCTCAGGAGTTCTAGGAGCTGATACCTGTCTTTTGATTCCTCTTTCAATGCAGAAGTTGTTAAAATCATGGGAGATGAATTCACCACCTCTGTCTGATCTTAAGCATTTCAATCTTTTCCCTGTTTCTTTTTCTACTCTTGCTAAGTACCATTTGAATTTTTCAAATGCTTCTGATTTTTCTCTTAAATACATAACAGTCATCATTCTAGAATAATCATCAATGAAAAGAATAAAGAATTTATCTCCAGTATAGCTTTGTATTCCAATAGGTCCACATAAATCAGTATGCACAATTTCCAAAATTTCTTTAGACTGATAGTTCTTACTCTTGAAACTAGTTTTACTCATTTTGCCAATCTGACAATTCTTACATAGACCAGTGTCAGGTTTCTTCAAAGTAGGAATGCCTCTAACCTTCTTGAATTTGCTTATTTTTATCATGTTATCAAAATTCACATGACATAACCTTTTGTGTCATAGCCAACTTTCTTCTATTTGAGCAATAAAGCATGAATATTCATTGAGATCAAGATAAAATAAGTTACCTTTTGTTTGTTTGCCTGATCCAATGAGTTTTCCTTTTCCATCCAGCAGTCTTGCTTGACCATTCATGAATTCAACCTTGAAACCAGTGTTGATTAGCTGTGCTACACTTAGAAGATTATGTTTTAGTCCTTCAACCCAGTAAGCATGATCACATATGAGTTCTTTGGTTAATGAGATTCTTCCTTTTCCTTTTATACAACAAGGTTCATTGTTTCCAAATCTTACATTACCATTGTCACAGTCTTCTAGATATTCAAATTTTGTCTTGTCACCAGTCATGTGGTGTGAACATCCGCTGTCTATTATCCATATATCATCTTTGCTTATATGAGAAATAAGTGCCATCTTATCTTCATCATCGTCAGATTCATCTTTTATAGCAATAAAGACAATTTCTTCTTCACTATCATCAGAATCTTTAGCCATAAAACATGATTTCTTACCTTTATCCTTGTATGATTTGAAATTATTTTTGCCATAGTACTTGTGACTTCTCTTTTCTTCTTTGACTTGCTTGTTTGGGCACCTAGCTGCAATATGTCCAATTTCTTCACATGAAAAATAGATTAAAGGAGTTTTACCTTTATACTTACCTTTCCCTCTAGAGTACTTCTTTGCAAGTAATGCTTCTACAATTTCAAGATCACTATCAGAACTTTCTTCTGATTCTTCTTCACTTTCTGACTGAACTTCTTTAATTTTCTTGTTCTTCTTTAGTGAAACCTTGGCCTCAAATGCTAATTCAATATTTTTGGAACTAGGAACATAGTTATCATAGTTGTCTAATTCAAAAGCTGTCAATCTTCCAACTAAAGCATCCAAAGTTATATTGTGGTTTGCTTCACATCTTCTTTCTTGAATAGTTGATACTCTTATTGCATAGATAGGGAGTAGTGTTCTGAGTACCTTACTTATAACAGTCTCATCTGAGATTGTTCCTCTAGAAGCTCTAATTGCACTTACACTTGCTTTGATTCTTTCAACATATTTTGCAATGTTTTCATCTTCCTTCATATTCATCTTGTCAAACTGTCCTCTTAGGCTTTCTGCTTTGGCTCTTTTCACATTTGCATCACCACCATATATTTTCTTCAGTGCCACCCACATTTCATATGCAGTGGTGCAGTCTTTAATATCATCAAATTCTTCATAGCTAAGAGCAGATGCAATGTCTATCATCATGGTGTTGTGAGTCTTTTTATCTACAATGTCTTCAACAGTTAATGCGCCATTAGGAATTGTGTATTCTTCATCAATGTATTTGCATCCTGAATCACCAATGGAAGCTAGATGAAGTCGCATGAGACCTTGCCATGCTGAAAAGTTATCTCTGTTAAGCTTTGGAATTTCCCTCTTATAAGACATCCTAATCTTTAGCTTAGGTCTTTGAAACCCTTCCTGCAAGCACCAAAAGCTCTGATACCAATTGATGGAATATGGATGAAGTGACTGAGAGGGGGGGGGGGTGAATTAGTCAACCATAAAAACACTTCACAATTAATTCTTTACAGATCCCTTAAGATATCTTAACAATGTTATCTATTTTAGCACTTGGTAAATAGATTGCAGTAACTTTGAAGATGTAGAAAGTATTAGCAAAATTATCTTTGTATATTCATCAGCACATGTATATGATTGAGAAAGCAATTAAGAACACAAGAGACACAAGATTTAATGTGGAAACCCAATATGGGAAAAACCACCAATGTATCTAGATACTGATTTTCACTTTTCTGAAGTGATGCCCGGTTAGAAGCCAACCCGGTAAAAGGTTACAAAACACACTGTTAGGTGTGACCTTGTTAGAGGATTTAAAACACCCTGCTAGGAGTGGCCTGGTAAGAGGTCTTGAAAACAATTCAATGGAATTGTCACCTTGTTAGAGGATTTACATTATGGTTGTTAAACCAACTCGGTTAAGAGATTTTAGAATTCACTGTTACAATGATAAGAAGGTAACAATGAAAAAGTGACCTGTATAATAATGCAACTGTCTTGCTAATTATAGATCTCTGTTCTGCATAAGTCTGATCCTTTCTGATCGAATAAATCTCTGCTGCACGTCAAGGATATCTGAACATCCTTCACAAATTTGCATTCACCTTTACTGCATTTTTTCTGTAAATCTTCTGCTGTGTTATTATTTTATTTTTCACATTTGACCTTTTATTTATATGATTTTGGATTAGTCAAATCGACATTATTTAGTATAACAGTCGGCTGAATTAAGAAAACTCTATTTGCAAAAATCCTTCAAGGGCCGACAGTGCTCGGTGACCATAACTTTCTATAATCTTTCAGAGACCGAGAGAACTCGGTAAACACCGACAATCTTTTCCTTCGATAACCGACTGAACTCAGTAAACACTAAACTTTCTTCGATGACCGACTGAACTCGGTAAACACTATCTTTTCTTCGATGACCGACTGAACTCGGTAAACACTAAACTTTCTTCGATGACCGACTGAACTCGGTAAACACTATCTTTTCTTCGATGACCGATTGAACTCGGTAAACACTAATATTCCTGTCTGGCAGACCGACTGAGCTCGGTAGAAGCTGATTGCTGCGGACTATGACATTGTGTGACATCAAAGATAATACATAATTGAGTAGCAATTTCCTTCAGACAATTGTTTCCAACAATAAGATCCTTCTACACTTTGAGCCTTAATGCTCAGGTGGGTGTACCCTTGATTCACTTCTCCAAAGGAGTCTCAAAACAATATACAACTATGTCCTTTACTAACTGACTGAAAGATATTATCATTTAAATTTGAGTGTGTATGGTTGATGACAATGAAATGCCTCTAGAGAATGGACCAGTGCCTTAACCTAGGGCAAAGAGTCACCCAATTACATACATCAGCTGAAGATCTTAAATCAAACACTCTTGGGCTCAGGATAAGTGCTTTGCCTATTACCCCTCTGCCTCAAACACAAGGACATTAGATTCTTATTTGGTTGTAAACTAACTGAACTCACCTAAAAGAATTTAATCCTAACTTTGTTAGGAAATCAGAGATGACTTCACAATACTCTTTGTTTACCATATGCTAATACACTTTGTGACACTAACATATATGAGCTCTAAACCAAAACAAGAAGACATACACAAATGCAAGATCAAAACTCAATAGCATTCTCATTAACATGTTCATGATCAATATATAATCAAAGCAACACAAAGATAGGAAATAGACCCAAAATCCAGCTCCTCTTTCCTCAAATGTTCATACAATCACAACCACTGGAACTGACCAAAATTCAGAATAGAACCTTAGGACTGAACCTACTTATACCCCTAACTACTTATACCCCTAGTCATCTTGGAATCCTTAAAGAGGATGCATCAAGCTTTGGGTGACTAGGGTTAGGGTTTCAACTACCCAACCAACCCAAAAATTTCATCAAAAATTATTGCAGGGGCAGGAAACCAAGCAACCCTGGGAAAACAAATCTTAGATAGATTTGCCATCATCAAAATCTATGAGAACAGTATAGAACACCAAGGAATTGCCATGAAAACCAGTCAAATCAGTCACCTGCAAACACACCTCAAGCACAAAACCACACCTCTCCTAGTACAAAAACATCATGCCACTGATCAAAGAGACCCTCAGATCAGTTGGCAACATCTTGCGCCACTAAACCAATCAAAATCAGCTGCTAAAACATAAATTTTGGTACTTCCTATCGCTGGAAACCCTCTACAAATTTGAATTTGAATCTCAATGGTCAATTCCATAGCACCAGTAGCAAATCGGCGGTCTATATTTAAAACTTGATCAAATTTAAGTTGTGGCTATTAGATCTTTCCTTTTCCCAGGCTTTATGACTTATCTTTTAAAAAGACCCTAGTCAAACTTAGCGAATTGGCGACTGAAGGATTTCGCCAGTTCACAAAACACTTTATGTCTCTGCTAAATAATTTAGTGATTACACAACCTTTCTTTATTGAATCACCAATCAATTTGGAGCACCACCATTTTACTTTGTGAATGAGCAAACCACTTGAAAGTTTGTCAAAGCCGCTAAACACATTTATCTAGACTGCCAAACCTTAGACCCCACCTAGGCCCGCTTTATGCCATTTGTCACTACACCATTCACTACAATCACTCAGTCACCACTAACATAGGACCCACTAACATGTCTAAGTAAGATTCATGATCAATGAATGGTGCATGATCTCATGGGGTAGGAATATTCCTTGAGATCATGCACTGACCGTAGATTGAAAAGCCTTCTTTATAGGCCCCACTGACAAGATCCTTCTCAGCAACACACTGACCAATGAGAGAATGACAATTGTACCAACATGGTAGTGGACCCGCATCACTTTATCACCTCTAAGAAAAGTAAAATTGATGGCCAACGTAAGATCTAAAACCTCTGACACATCCCATGAGAACTTATGCCCATCGTCAATTTTATGCAGATGTCAGGACCCTTTGACAAGCTGAAAACTAGGTTCCATTGACAACTGCCAGCATATTGCATCATGGACCAATCAGAAGTGAACACTCCAAAAACACATGGCAAACAGTCTCACTGACACAACCAATAAGAAAGCTCCATTTGTAACACCTGTCAGTGGACCCACAACAGTTGTCCTGCACACATGGAGAATCAGATGGTTGGCACATAATCTCAAGGGTTCAAAAGATTCTTTGAGATCATGCACCCACTGTAGATCCTAAATATTTTCCATCGTAAAGAAAGCCTGACACCACCCCACCGCATAAGATCCCTCAATGAATGAGAGACTAACACGTCACAAAATCTAGCAGGCGGACAAGTAACTTTTTCCTCGCTCATAGGTCCTTTTGACAACCTTGCCACTTCATTGATTCTCTCAGCCAATAAGGAACTGCCATTTGTGCTTATGTGGTAGTGGACCCACCCGTCTGAAGCATTACATCATGAAATACAAATCTTATGAGAACTTACGCCCGCCATTGGATTGAGATGGTGTCAAAGCCAGGCCTAGAAAATAATAAACACGTCAGGACATTAGACCTAGGAAAATATTAAGTGCTAAGGACTTAGGAAAAATTAAAGGCCGTCAGGGGTAAAAACTTAGGAAGAATTAAAGGACATGACCCCGCGAGGTGATAAAATAATAAGGCACATGCGTTAAAATGTTTTTAAGTGGCCCAAAAAGGTAATAACAAATTAGAACAGGGCCAGGGTAAAACAAAGGGTTTTTTAAAATAACGGCTAGATTTTTAAATTTTTCTAGGGTTTTAGCCAGAGACATGAAAAGAACTGCAGAGACTAGGGGAAAGATGATGGAGCCATGAATTTTTTTTTATGTGCTAACACATACCTTCAGGATCCACCAAATCAACTCAGCTACCAATACTCTGGCTTTTCCTATTGAGCATTGTATCCAGCAAAGGCATCAGGGAAAACTTCCTGTCATCCTTCTCAACAATAAACACATTCTTCACACAATCATACATAGCTCTGTAATCATATTGCCAAGGTCTACTAAGCAATATATGACAACTATTCATCTTCATAATATCACATAACACAAGATCCTTATACTGGCCAATTTGAACATCAACAAAGCATTGTTCTCTCACTTCCAAAGCATGATCATCTTGCAACCAGCCAATCCTATAAGGACAAGGATGCTTCATTCTATTCAAACCAAGTTTCTAAACCATGTCCTCAGTAACAAGGTTATCATTACTACCACTATCAACAATTATATCACTGAGTTTTACCTCTAGACTTGCACCGAGTCTTGAACAAGTTACTCCTCTGACAAGGTTCCTCCTTTGTACTGAGAAATGTTTGCCGAGCTAGAAAGTTCTTAGGTTCAAGTTCATTCTCCACATTCTCTTTTACCACAATAGTTCATAGGTCACCAAGCTTCTTTTGTGTACACTCAAAATAACGGTGTCCTTCCTCTCCATAATTATAACAAGTACCCTTAAAGATAACTCTACCTATCTTCTTCTTTGGTTCCACAAGTTTCTATTCATCTTCTACATCAGTCAGTTTATCCTTCACTGAGTGATCAATCTTCTCCTTCCCTCAAGAGTTACTATGTTGTTTCCTTTTCAACTTATCTTCTTCCTTCATAGCATAATGATAAGCATCTTCTACTGAATCAATCTTCAACATACCAAGCTCATCCTGGATATTGAATCTCAAACTATTCACATATCGAGCTACTTTTTCCTTACCAAGTTATCTATGTCTAGACTAAATAGTAAGTTTGTAGAACTCCTCAGTATAATCTTCAATAGGCAAATCCTTCTGCTTTAGATTTTGCAACTTCTTAAACAATTCAAGCTCATAGTTAGCAGGTATGAACTTAGCTTTCAACTTAGTCACCATCAAAATCCACCGATTGATCTTCATTTCACCTTCATCTTCTCTATCTCTTTGTAATTCTTTCTACCAAAGAGCAGCATTTCCTTTCAACTTAGTCTATGCCAATCTCACCCGAAGAGGATCTTTAATTTATTTGAGCTCAAATAAATCTTCAAGTTCACCAATCCAATCAATCAATTTCTCGGGTTTCAATGTACCAGAGAAAGTAGAAACTTCCATTTGGTAACTATTACTTAACCGAGCTATAGATCTATGCAACCGACTAGTTGTGTCTTCACTAGATCTATCTCTTCGGTCATCACCACTAGATCTAGCAGCTTCAAATTCTTTAGTAGCTTCTTCATAAACATTCAGCATTCTAAGGTACACCAGTAACAACTCTCATGATCTCAGTGACCATGTCATTCTTCATTAGTTCCATCTCAGATCTGAAATCTGATTTCACCTTCTTTGTAATCCTGGATTCCACAGTATCACAGAGATCAACAATTACTCTAGGGTCTAGTCTTCTCAGAGGCATCCTTAAAGATAAGAGAAACCCTCTATGACAAACCCTACACTGACCACCTTGTGACAATCTCCAAGTTGCATGCAAGTCAGATCACAACCTACCACCTCGAACAAACAACTAGGGCAAGATTTCACAAGTTCAGTGTGACAGATCTATAACTAAGATCATATGATCTCTTCACCAATAGGATCAATTTCATAGGATCAACCCTCACAAGATCAACCTTCACTCACCAAGATCAACTTAGCTCTGATACCACTTGACGCAGATCAAGGTGCATAGGATCCAATTAAGGACAATCCAACCTTGTAGCTTTAGAACAACACAAAAGAATAACACAACACAATACAACTATTTCAAATAAATTTTCCATTAACATGCCCAGCTGTAAGGCCTTCCAGGTTAGGGCTAATTACAATAAGAAACAATTCTACAAGATCATTAAGATCCAATACAACTCTAGCTAGTTCAGTCTTGAAAACTATCAGCAACTGATGAAAACCCTAAGGTAGATCTAAACTTGTGCTCACAAGCCTCCAAGTAATGCCCTTGTCTCCAAGCCTCAACTACTAGCTCTACAAATACAAACTATCAGATAATCATATGATCTGCTAGATCTCATAGGATCTTTTCCATAACTTCACTTATCTAGTTCTCCCAAATCTTCTTTCATGATCCTCCATGTCATGTCTCAAAAAAATCTACCCAAACACCCCTTAAATACTAATCATCAGCCACAAGTCGACTGGATGACACCCTTAACTCCTACAAAAAATATTAAATATAATACAAGTCGGCTCCCAAATAGCCTTATAAACATTTAATTCAACATGTTGGCCTCCAGATCCACATAGGAGAATCCAACAAAAGATACCAACAATAAATGCACCAAGTCACCCAAGAAAATCTTCAAGAACTCCAGTCGGTAAGACCATCTACCGAGCGTCAGAGAAACAATTGAGAAATAGTGAAATAACTGACCAAGCCCGCAACACTGACCAACATAGGTATTACTGAGCACCAGAGGTTCCACTGAGTTCCTTCAGCGACTGAGCTTCCTACAATAACATAGACCATCAATTAAGGCTACAACCGAGTAACACTGGCCAAGTAAAAACCACCATGTAGATTCACCGAGGACCAAGAATGCCCTTGCATCAAGTATATCACATGTCTCATCCTCGTGTACACACCTTTTCATGATTTGGTTTGGTCCAGTGTAAAATAATGTGTTGTCAATCCAGGAGAATTGGAAACTTTTCTCAATAAGCATTTGTCTGTCTTTTGGAGAGAAATGTGGGGGCATTTTACTAGCTACAAGGTAATTAGCTATGTCAGTGTACCATGGATTTTGGATAGAAATATGAAACAAGTGTTCATTAGGGAATATATCATCAACCATAGTAGTGTTGGAGTCAACATTCTGAATTCTAGAAAAATAGTCAGCCACTACATTTGTCTTCCCTGGCTTGTCAATAATGGTTATATCAAATTCATGCAAAAGAAGAAGCCATCTTGCTAACCTCCTATGATGGCAAGTTTTTTCATTAGATACTTGATTGCTGCATGGTTAGTGTGAACAAATATGGGGTAACCTATTACCAGTAGTTCTTTTTCAATTACCATGTAGTTTAATTCTGGTCCATGTAGGCTCTTACTGATATAGTAAATGGCATTTTGAAGGTTACTAGGCTTTTGTCCTAACATAACACCTATTTCATAGTCTGAAGCATCTGTATGTATGTAAAATGGGAGAGACCAATTAGTTCCTTTAAGGACTAGTGCAATTGTTAGAAGTGACTTGAGCTGCATGAAGGAGTAATCACAAGTTGATGTCCATATGAAATCGGCCTCTTTGGTAAGCAAGGTGTATAGAGGACTAGCTATCTAATTGAAATTCTAAATAAAATGCCTGTAATAGCTAGTGTGTCATAAGAAAGATCTTACATCTTTTTGTTTAGTAGGTGTGGGTAATGTAAGAATTACCTCAATTTTGGCTGGGTCTACTTGGATTCCTACTGCTGAGATGAAATGTCCAAGTACAACACCTTCTTGCATCAACATAAAATATTTCTTGTTGTTGAGAGAGAGATTGTGTTCCTTGCACCTAATTAGTACCTTTTCTAGATTTTGTAGAGCTTCTTCAAAAGTGACCCCAAATGCTGTAAAATCATCCATGTATATCTCCCTAAAATCATGTGAAATGTCAGCAAAAATACTAATTACAACCCTCTAGAATGTTTCTAGAGCATTACACAACCCAAAAGGTAGGAAAAAATATGCATAAGTCCCCTAGGGACATGTGAATTTAGTCTTTTCCTGGTCCTCTAGAGCAATACTAATTTGATTGTATCCACTATATCCATCAAGAAAGGAAAAATACTTTTTACCAGCTAAAGTATCAAGTACTTAATCAATGAAAGGTAAGGGGAAATGATATTTCTTTGTTTGTCTATTTAATTCTCTATAATCTACATAGATTCTCCATTTAACCCCCTTTTTAGGCACCATGACCAAGGGTGATACCCATTTACTATCAGAGATAGGATATATAAAGCCAACATCTAGCAACTTTTGTAATTCTATTTTGACTATCTCTCTTAATGTTGGGTTAATCCTCCTCTCAGGCTGGTGGAGTGGTAGACTTCCTTCATTGATATAAATATTGTGGGTATAAAATGTGGGGCTCAGTCCCTTCATGTCCCCATAGTCCCATGCAAAATATTTTTTATGTGTTTGTAGGAGTTTAGTTAATTGCTCCAACTGCTGTGAAGGCAGCTTATTATTTACATGGAGGTTATGACCCATGGAAAAATCAACAATAGTAGTAAGGTTAAGCATGGATACTTTAGAGATAGGAATTTTAAATACTTCACAAGGTAGTAATTGATGGATAATATTGGGTTCTGATGGAAAAACATAGTCCTCAACATGGTCCTCATATGTAGTTAACTCCAACATAGAGCTCTCAAATATGTCTTTCATCACAACACAGTCATTATTTAGGATACACCTAATCACTGCATCTTCCTCTTGCAACTTTAGAAAATATTGTCTATGTAACATCATGAGATGAGCCACATAGTTCAACTCTTCTTCCCCATCTCCTAAATCTGGCCATATAGGGGTGCTTAAATTTGGCCAGGGTTGAGCTAGAGGATATAATGCTAGTTTCTTAGTTGCTTCCCCATCTGAAATTGTCATGTTCCCTGATCTACAACTAATGTTGGCATCAGATGTTTCTAACCATGGATGTCCTAGAATGACAGGGTAACCAGCAAAATTTACCTTTGGCGATAAAATCATGAAATCAACAGGATATTCCCATGCGTCTAGGGCAACTATTATGTTTTCTATAATCCCATCAGGGGTGACAATAGAACTATCTGCCAGTTGCAAGATTGTTGGAGTAGTTCACAATCCTTCTATGCTTAATTTATTCATAGTATCCTTAGTCATTACATTAATGGCAACACCTAAGTCTATTAAAGCATTTTTGACAGACTAACCATTAATGATGATATTAACAACTAAGCTCCCAGGATCAAAATATTTTGGAATTACAAGCTTTCCCAACATGATATCAGCTAGCTATCCTATAACATGAACTTTTTGGGGATTTATTTTATTTCATCCATGATATTTGAGAAAAGCTTCTTTGATTGCTTTTCCATAAATAGGAATATCTTTAATGGCTTGAAACAGAGGAATCTGGACATGCATACTTTTTAGTTGGTCAAGGATATCAAAAGGTTGGTCTTCTTTTACTATAGGTTTGTCTAGGCTAAGCCTCTAAGGAAAAGGAGGTTTTACTGATGTTGGAGACATTAGCTAGGGAAACTTTATTTGGCAAATCATTCTCTGGAAGTGGTACTAATGCTGTAGGAAGGTTTGACACTTCTGTGATAAGAGGGGGTTCAAGTGTAGGAAAGGTAGTACTCGATCTTAGGTGTATATTGGCTATGTTGAGTGCATAAGAAGGGTACTACTAACATTAGTAGCATATATTTTCTACTACTGTTGTTGACTATTTTGATCCAGTTGTGGCTAAGTAGGTAACTATGTTTTCTTTTGAGGACCTATATTTGCAGGAGATGGCATAATGGCAGGTGGATTCACTAGAGGTGGAAAATGCGGATATCAAAGGTTCAAATTAGGCCATTTTTGAGGTCCTCTCCACTGGTTAGTGGGATGCCAATTTCCTTGTGGTGATTTCCATTAGTTTGGAGGTTCTGGCCATTGGGGTTGTTGTCAATTAAACCATTGGTTCTATTGATTATTGGGCCAGGCATTATTCCAGGTAGTTTGAGTATATTGAGGAGGGTTTTGGACATTCCATTTTTGCCACTGACTATTATAAGGATTTGAAATTTGTAGTGGGTCTTGAGGCATACCTTGTCTCATGGCCCATGGATGACGTTGAGCAACAACAAACACTTTCTTGTCTTCTCCTTCTATCTTTAAGCACTCAGTTGGAAGGTGATGATTCTCTAGGTTCGCGACTAGCTTGCAGTGACAATCCTTCTTTTGCTTGCAACAATGGGGACAATATTCAGTGAGCTATGCCTCTGCATATTCATGCTTCTTCTTGGCAGTCTATTGGAGCTCAAAAAATTTGAGTATGTTTTGACTCCATATTTTGCAAAGTTGTCTAGGTGTCAGAATTGTGCTTTGAAAGTTTTTGAAAGAGACCGAGTTTGAAGGCATTGAACGTAAAGGCTATTGAATTTCATGAGAAGTCACTTGGATAGGGTGTTCATCACCTATCATTTGACATATTTAATAGGTTCTAGGTCTCACTTTTTAGTTCTGACATGTTTTAGAAGTGGTCATTTTAAGGTGTTCCAGAAAGCCTGCATTTAGTGTGTTTCCTAAATTTCACTGAGTAGCTCACTTTGGAGGTTTGTATCTTTTGCTTTGAGATTTTTCATGATGTGTTAGTTATGGAATCATACTGTAGGCATGAGATTGAGTCATCATGCCAATTTTCAGCTCCCCATGTGCCCGTTTAGTCACTTTGCCAGAGCCATTCCATTTGCAAATTGTCAATATTCTCTGAGTGTGCATTGTTCAGATTTCTAAGTGGCCTACTTCGAGGCTTTGTAATTTGTGTCATGTGCGAGGTCCAACATAATTGAGAGATGTTTCATACCATAGACCTAGGAGAATAAGTGTCTGATGATTTTCAAGTCTCTACCAATTCGTTTGATCACTTTCCGAGGCCAATTCCAAACCCATTTTCTGCTTATTTCACTGTTCTATTTCAAAATGTTACTAATGGGCTGACTTTGGTGTTTGGTGATAATTCATCATTTGATTTTCCAGGCATGCTAATAATGGATTCATATTCCTTGTATAAGGTTGAATCGATGCCCAAGATTCTGGTTCATGGAAGTTTCAGTAGAGCTATTTGTGCATATGGCAAATGTGGAGGTTGGTAACGAATTAAATGACTACTGCATTAAAAAAGTATTTTATGAGATTGGTGAAAAGGAGATACTAGTTCATTATAGAATTTTGTAGTTTAGAGGATGATGACTACAATGGGACAACTACTAAGAATGGCTCTCATATGTCATGCAAAATCAAAGACTATAGTAGGAGTTTGAAGTGGGATTAATACAGGATACCAGTGATTTTGATTGAAAGATGAGGTGATGCCATAGTTATAGCTTCTATGTCAAGGGTATTGGTTCATTTCTTGTTAAGGGGGGTGTGTTTTGCATAAGTTCTAGGAGCCCATGCATTAGTCTATGAAATAAAGAAAACATGCCAGGTAAATGAAGTTGCCAGAGGTGAAAATACTGGGCACCCAAAATAACATTTTGTGCATGGATTTTATTGGTGAAAATTGCAAAAGAGATGGGGTGCTTTCCAGTCCAAAGTATGTTGTTGAAGGGGCACATTTTATGACCAGCATATCAAACAAAATGGTGAGACAATGTGTGCATTCCCTTTGAAATAGCCAGTCACATTTTTTTATCATAACTCAAAAAATACAAACTGGGTCAGGCTGAATTTTACATATGTTTGAGACAACCATGTGTGCATTGTACAAAAAACATTTTAGAAAAACCCAGTTTGAAAATAAAAAGTTATGGTCCTCTGAGTATTGGAAGCAATGAAAAATCAGTAATGCTTCATAAAGTTTAGTCCCACATTGCTCCCAATTTCAAAATTTGAAATGTTTATATGGAATGCTCCAAACATATGAAATAAATCAAAGTGCTAGAAGCTATGCTTGCCCAAGTTTGTGCGTTCACCTCAGTTTCCATGCTAGCGGGCTTAGAAGAAATTTTGTAGAAAGGGACACATGTCACTTAGTCTCCAAGTCTCACAAAGAAAAGAACTCATTTAGAGACTTAGAGACTTGGTCTCCAAGTCTCTAGATAATGTTAGTCTCCAAGTCTCCAAATGATTATGAGACTTAGAGACTTAGTCTCCAAGTCTCTAGATAATATTAGTCTCCAAGTCTCCAGATGCAGATTCAGAGACCTAGAGACTAAAGGCAATCTCCAAATCTCATAAGAAAACATAAAGAGAGGAAATGATCTAGAGACTTAGAGACTTAGTCTCCAAGTCTCTAGATGCAGATTCAGAGACCTAGAGACTAAAGGCAGTCTCCAAATCTCATAAGGAAACATAAAGAGAGGAAATGATCTAGAGACTTAGAGACTTAGTCTCCAAGTCTCCAGATGAAGATTCAGAGATTTAGAGACTAAAGGAATTCTCTAAGTCTCTAAAAGAAACCATGGTCAAGGAAATAATTCAAAGACTTAGAGATTAATGTAGTCTCCAGATCTCCAAATGGACTGGGGTTAAAGGTGAGTTTGTTCGAGCATCCAATGAAATGATGACAAGTGGCAAGTTTTGGTGGCATGTGCAAATTTTAAAGGTTATAAAAGATTTAAAAATTCATAAAGTTGAAACATTGGATAATTTTGAAATATTTCAATGATAGAGCTGCTCACGGAAAAATGCCTGGGAGATTCATTTTTTATCAGAATATGATAGTTTAATATGTTTCTGGAAACACCAGAAGATGACAGATGCAATGATGACAGTTAGAATCAGATCAGATCAAGTTACTAAGAGTAGTAAAGGCTTTTAATCTGCGATCATATTTTGGGGAGACTTTTTTTTCCAAAATTGATTGATTTTGCAGATCTGGCAGAGGGAATGAATCATATTTTTAGAGGATGAAAGGATAAGAGGGTATAGAGGACTAAATCATATTTCAAGGAAGAGTAAAGGACAAAGAAATCAGATTTCCAGTAGATGAGCAGATTTTATGTAAAAAAGGACAGATGTTATCAAATTTTGGAGGTGCCCGAGAAGATCAAATTTTCAGAGGAGAAAGAAGACAAATGAGATCAAATTGCAGAGTGGAAAGGTGTTGGTCAAGTGCAGATTTTAGGGTTTCTTCTTCTTCTTTTTATTCTCTTCTCTTCTTAGTTGTAAGGGTTCTTGGTTCCAATTCCTATGGTTGCTCTGCTATGAATAGACCCCTAAATGGTGAATAATGAATATCTTGCTGTAGAGAAAATTTCCCAGTCCTGTGTCTAAAATTCTAGAAAAATCAAGCTTTGTATGTAATAGACAGGCTCATTTTCAATAAGATACAGTGCAATTTCTATCTTACATGGTTATTGTCTCTTGGATTTGTGTTCTATTCTTGTATGTTTCATTTGTAAGGAACTTAAAACATACTAGTTTTAAGGCAACTAATCTAATTGACTGTGAGTTTCTTTCAAGGAAAGGATTAAATCCTCATATGCAATTTCAGAGAGTAGACATATGTGTTCAGATTTTGATGATAGCAACATATGATTGATAGGATAGTTTGTAAGGCATCCTATCTAGATTGCATGTAGTTTGCAAGGCATTCTACTATATTTCTTTGAGATCTTCTTGTGGATTTATATTCACTCTTTTGCCCAATGGAATAGGCACTGGCTGGATTTTTGTTATACAGTCATCTTTCTGTCATCAAGCACAAAATAATCATTACCAGTTGTTTTATGTTTTTTTAAGTTCATGCATATTGTGAAAGGACTATATCCAGGTGATATAGTTCAGATTGTTGATTCCTTGGAGAGAGAATTAGAGGTTAACCTTCCTTGAGTTGTACTCATAAAAAGAAGAAGGATTCATATCCTTATGCCATTGTTCATGTTGTTACATTAGTAGTTTCATTTGTCATATTCTGTAACAGGTTGTTCTTAGCTATTTACAAAATCATCTTTCATTGAAGTAGATTTGAGTAACAAAATAGCATGATAGTGAAGACCAAATCCATTAATCAAAAGCTTACTTGAAATATAGTAACCTATTTATAGGCAATACCCACCTGAGTCCTGTGGAGCTCGAAGCAGAAGGAGGATCTTATCCAATCCTCATCAATTAGGCTTTTCTTGCAAACTTGGAGCCCCTTTTAACTGAGAATCAAGCCCATAGCTTTGCCATGTTTGATCCTACAAGAAAAATCCCTAACATAGTCATTGTGGCCAAGTGTGTAGCGACATCATTAATGATGTATTTCTTGAAGTTTGATATCAGGTTTGAGATTTCTATCTTGGAAATGCCAGAGCCACTTCCTTTTGCAGGTGTTGGATGGAATCCTCTACCCTTCTTTACTGATACTCTGGAATAATTCAAACAAATCTTCTTGAGATCATCCCAAGAAGACTAAGATACATCTCCTCCATCCATAAGGTCCAATGCTTCCAGGTAGTTATCATTCACTCCTCTTAAAAGGATTAACTTTTTTGAATCCTCCTGTAACACATGTTAAGGATTCTTCTGCATATTACATAAGAAGCATGATATATAGTCCTCCAGGGTCTCATCTTCTTTCTGTGACATTCAAAAGATGTCATCTCCTTTTAAATTTCCTCCTTTGTAGTATTCCTTATATTTATGTAGAAATAAATCTCTCATCCCATCCTAATCATTTACTGCATTCACTCCTAAGCCCATGAACCATCTGAGAGATGACTCCTTCAATGTTGTTGGGAATATCTTAAGCTTACGACTATTAGTGTTATAGTCAAAACTTTGACAAAAAATGTCAAACTTGAACAAAAAGGTGTCAGGGTCCTCTATAATAAGGCCATAGAACTTTGGAAGGGTAGAAGCAGGTATGTTCTTGAGATTAGGATTGTTGATAAATCTTAGAATAGGAAATGGAAAGGTAGGAGCTGCCATTATTGGAGGTGCTGGATAATGAAATTGTGACTAGAAAGTATTATTAACCAAAAGGTTTTGGTCAAGAAGTGGTCTTAGATTAGAATTATCAAGGAAACTAGATAATATATCTATGAAAGGATGAAGGTCAAATGGATCAAGAGGATATCCTTCTGTTGAAGATGATGTAGCAAACTCAGGACTTGTGTCAAGAAATGGTAACTCAAGTTTTTCAAATTCTTCTTTTAGTTTAACATGTTCTTTTGGGAGAAATCTTCCATGAACATATCGCCTTCTTCGAATGATGAAAGTGAGTTAATGAACTTGTGAAGTAAGCTCACAACTACTAACTATTGACTAAGAAAAAAAAACTATCTCAAAAATGAATAACTCATTAATGTTCTCAGTTTGACACCATCCCCGACAATGGTGCCAAAAATGAATAGTCTCACAATAGGTAATGATAATCATGCCATTGTCTCTCTTAGGAATAATTTATTCATACTAAGGATTACTTGTCCCATCATGAAATGCATTTAGATTGTTAACCCAAGTATGTAGAATTGAAATGGGACAACACAGTTTGTGCACCAAGTTCCTCAAAGAGTCATACTACCTATGCTACAGGAAGATAAAATGCATGAAAGAAACCTATGCTATTGATGTAGGAAAGTAAGCACACTTAACTACTTAATGAAATTACTGCTGAAAGCTTGTAAACTTAACCTAAGCCTTTTTATCCATTCAAAGCATTCACTATGTTTATTTCTGCAAGTGTTGTAGGAACATTCACAGTAGTAATGTTGCAGGAGTAAAACAGTAATTTATACTTGAAAACATGGAAAATGCTAAAAGAAATTCTACTCTATCCTAATCTACTCCACCTCCCAAGTGGGCCCCCTTAGTTGGCTTCTACTAACTACTACCATAGAAGATACTTCAAAATCACTCTTTCATTATATTCTCATAAACTGATTACATAGTAATAGAACAATACATGAAACACATAAACAGTAGTCCTGTTATACTAAACACAACCAATGTGAATATTTTCTCATTTCACAAATAAACCAATCAAATCCCTTGATATAGAGGGTTGACACTTATTGAAAGCATGAAAGTAAATTTTGACTAAGTCTTGCCATAGAAGAAGGAAATATAACAACCAGGATAGAGTACAATAAAGTTCAGATAACTAATTTTAATAGACTAATGAGCACTGAGGAAATATAGCAGAGTTGTTTCCAATATTCTCTGGAATGATGGCTCATTTCCAGTAGCAGCATGGTCCTCGGTGCTGTGATTTATTTCTCCATCATAGCTAGAACTTCAATGCCTTTTCTTCAATGCTGTCAATCCACTCTCCAGTTGCTCCTTGTTTTCCTAGCAGGTTAGTAGCATACGGTATGTATAAAAGTCAACTAGTCAATTCTTACCCAAATATTAGAACATAGATTAAAGTAGCTATATGAAGTATTGCAATTTGTATATAATGTTCAGGAAAATATGTCATATCTAACTACCCATAATCTTGGTGGTTCTAACTATACTTATCACAAGTTCACATAGTTATAGGTTCATAAAATATATTGGAAATGTTTCAATAGAGCATAAAGATTATAACAAAATAGAGACAATAAATTGTTTCATCACTCTTACAAGGAGATCCATTATCAGAAATTGGTATAAATCTTGAACAAGAATTAAAAGAAAGACAAGTAGAAGAACCTGAAGAAGAACAAGAAAAAGAGCTTCCTATTTTTGACACACCTCACTGTAATGAGGAACTAGAGATGATGACTGAACAAGAAACATTGCAAGAAGAAGAAAACCATGATAATGAAGAAGATGAGGCACCAATGACTATTGACCACTTCTTGTGAGTTTTAGATTATAGTCAAGTATACTCACATGAATATGAATGGGATGCTCTTTCTAATGCTACTATGGACATAGAGATAGATGTGATACACAAATTGTCTCCTAGAGTCTTGATTGAAGAAGGAGAGAGTTATAATGCTAGATCACTAGAGTTAGATTTTCATAACACTAACATGAACTCTAATAATAATGAACATGACTCTAATAATCCTAACACTTATTTAGAATAAAACTTAATAGAAAACATCTTGCAAGTTAATGACATTGATAATAATGTGGTGCTATCTCTTGAACCTACTGAATCCTTGTCCTTATTACATCCTGAATTGATAGACTGGAATGAGCCTACATCCACAAGCCTATTATCTTTTGACAATAAATATTCCATAGCCTATTATCTAAATGCTTGTGAAACCTTCCTTTCTTCCACCAGTGTAAAGAGAGAAACAATGACTGAGGAGGATATCAAGTTTCTCAGTATCAAAATGAAAAACAAAAAGAACAAGATATTTGATGGTGAAAAACACATAGTGGCAGTATTAGATCCTAAAAGAGAACAAGAAAAAGATGTATCCGATGGTGAAAACCTCCTAGAGACACCAAAGGATGGGATTCTTGACATCCTCCCAGATCACTTTCAAGAAAGATCCTTAGTTTTGATTGAACCTACACAACCCATAAATTTGGGAACAATGGAAGCTCCTCAGCTAGTACACATTGCTCAGTCATTGACAAAAGATGAAAAGATCCAGCTCACCAACTTCTTCAAAGAAAAGAAGATCAATCTTGCTTGGTATTATTTAGATATGCCTAGATTGGATACAAATTTGATCATGCATCACTTGTCCATTTCACTTGATGTGAAACTAGTGAAACAAAAACTCAAAAAAATGAATCCACATGTGGCATTACTAGTGAAGGTAGAATTAGAAAAACTATTGAAAGTTGGATTCATTAGGGCCATTGATTATGCGGAATGGATTTAAAACATAGTTCATGTTTCTAAGGCAGAAAAATCCATAAGAGTTTGCACAGACTTTAGGGATTGAAACAAGGCTTGTCCAAAAGATGACTTTCCACTTCCCAACATAGACATGATTGTAGATTTGATAACAAGCTATGAGATGTACTCATTAATGGATGGATTTTCTGGATATAATCAAATCAAAATTGCCCCTGAAGATCAAGAAAAGACCACATTCACATGCACATGGGGAACATACTATTGGAATCTGATGCCATTTGGTCTAAAAAATATAGGTGCAACTTATTAAAGAGAAATGACCACAATATTCCATGACATGATGCATAAAAACATGGAAGACTATGTAGATGACACATTGGCAAAATCAAAGATAAGGACTATACATATAGAAGACCTAAGGAAAATCTTTGATAGAATGGAATAGTTTCAATTAAGACTTAATCCTAAGAAGTGTGCATTTGGCGTGTCATCGGGAAAACTATTAGGATTCATAGTTTTAGGAAAAGGAATTGAGGTGGATCCAGAAAAGGTGAAAGCTATTCTTGAAATGAAACCACCTAGAAACATTAGTCAAATGAGGATTCTACAAGGAAAGCTACAATCCATAAGAAGATTTATATCTCAATTGGTGTATAAGGCACAACCTTTCACAAAGTTGACACATAAAGGAATTACATTCACTTGGGATGAGCAATGTGAAGAAAATTTTGCCCAAGTCAAGAAATATTTGATGAATCCTCTAATCCTAATGGCACCAATTTATGGAAAAACTCTATTTCTCTACATATCAGCTACAGCCACATCATTAGGAGTATTTCTTGTGCAAGAAGATGAGACTAAGAAAGAAAGAGCTATATACTATATCAATAGAACTTTGGTCACCTATGGGTTGAACTATTCAATGATTGAGAAAGCATGCTTAGCAGTGGTCTTTGCATCCCAAAATCTTAGACATTACATGTTGGCACATAAGGTGAAGCTAGTGGCTAAGATTGATCCACACAAATACTTGTTGAGTAAGGCAATGCTGACAGGAATACTAGAAAAGTGGGTCCTAATTCTAAGTGAATTTTCCATTGAATATGTTGACAAAAAATCCATTAAAGGACAAGTGATTTCTGATCCACTTGCAGAAACACCATTAACAAATGACAAGCCATTACATGTGGAGTTTCCAGATGAATCTATTATGCACTTAATAGAGAACCCCTAGAAAATGTATTTTGATGGCTCCTTCACACAACAAGGATCGGGAGATGGATGCTTATTCATTACACCACAAGGATAAAAGACTCCAAAAGCATACAAGATGATCTTCCCATGTACCAACAACATAGCAGAGTATGAAGCTCTATTGAATGGACTCAAACTTGCAATATAATGAAAAATTATTGAATTACATATCTATGGAGATTCACAACTCATTATCAATCAGGTGAATGGTGAATATCAGACAAGAGATGATAAACTAATGCCTTACAAAATAATGGTGGATGACTTGAAGAAATAATTTTTTTTCATCATATTACAACAAATTCCAAGATAAAAAAATAGAGCAGCTGATGCAATGGCTACTTTAGTATCCATGTTACAACTTGAAGAGCATTAATTTCACTATGATTTCCTAGTGGAAGAACTCCCATTTCCTGCCTATGACTCACCCAAATCCCAAAATGTTTGTGCCCTTGAAACTCAAGTGTTATCTAGATATGCCCATATATATTCCTATCTAAGAGACCAAACAATCCCTGAAAGCTATTCCTAAAATGAAAAGAGATCCCTCATAAGAGTGGCAACACATTGTATAATCATCGCTAATGACTTGTTTAGATGTGGTCTAGATGGTACACTTCTTAGGTGTTTAGAACATGAAGATTCTAATCATGCATTAAAGGAAGTTTGTGAAGGTGTGTGGACCTCACTCAAACTATTTTTCATTAGTCAAGAAACTTTTAAGAGTTGGATACTATTGGCCCACAATGGAAAAAGATTCTATCCATTTTTCAAAAACATGCAAGAAATGCCAGATCCATGGTAACCTGATACATGCTCCAGCTAGGGAGCTAATCCTGTTCATAAAAAATTGACCATTTCAACAATGGGCCTTTGATTTAGTTGGTCAAATTTACCCTAATTTATCAAGTGGACATAAATACATCATTACAACAACTGAGTATTTTACCAAATGGGTGGAAGTTGTCCTACTATCTAATGTAACTGGAAAACAAGTTTCCACGTTTATATTGAATTGTATCATTTTCTGTTATGGCATACCCTCGTTGATTGTGATTGACAATAGGGGTCAATTAAAAAAAAAGACATAGATGAGTTGTGTCTTCAATTTAAAATCACTCAGCACTGTTTCTTGATCTATTACCCTCAAGGTAAGGGACAAGCTGAAGCATCAAACAAAACTATATTGAAAACCTTGCATAGGATAGTGAACAAATCAGGAAGGGATTGTCATTTACAAATCAATCCAACATTATGGGCCTATAGAACAAGTATTAGAACACCAACTAGCGTAACTCCTTTTGTACTAGTTTATGGATCAGAGGCATGAGTTGAAGTAGATATTCCATCACTGAGGGTATCATTGAAACATGTAGTCACTGATGAAGACTATAGAATCTCTCGACTGTAAGAGCTAGAATTTCTATATGAGCATAGGCAATAGATGTTTGATCATCTTAAAGTCTATCAAAAGAGAATGTCAAGAGGATATACCAAGAAAGTGAAACCAAGAAGTTTTCAGGGAGGAGATCTAGTTGTAAGAGAAAATCCTAAAAATCAACAAAATCAAGAACAAAAGGGAAAATTTGAACCCAAATGGCTGGGTTCCTTTGTCATCAAAAAAACATTTGGATTAGGAGCCTATCAATTGGATATGCCTAAAGGAGATGTTTTACTAGATCTAATCAATACTCTACATCTAAAAAGTTTTTATGCCTGGCATTCTTGAGGTAGCTTTTGTACAATGAAAAGAGTTCCTAAAAAAAGTTCAAAAACAACAAATATGGATCCTGAAAAAAATTAAAAAAATGGAAATAGTCCTGAAAAAAATGACCATCTCGATGAAAACCTAGCAAATAGGCACCTTGGTGAGTCCCAAAAAAAAAAAGAAAGAGAAAAAGTACCTAAAAATTGGAAAAGATAAAAAGTGTCTTGGTGAAAACCTGGTAAACAGGTGCCATGATAGCAAAACTAAATTTTTTTTTGGCCAAGTGGTGAAAACTTGGTTAACATGTGCTACTTGTAATCAACGCTCCATCTATCAAGACAACGCTTGCACATTTGGCCTATGTAAATCTTAGTTTGTATATATATCTTCCAGTCACTTTTGTGACACGCCAAATCCTGAAATGAACTATCAGAAAATTGTGTCTTCCTAAGGTTGGAATCTATCCACATTAGGGTCCTAGGTAAACTATTTTCTCTAGGGGGCAATGATCAAGATTGCACATGTCATTAAGTCACTAAGAATAGAGTCTGCAATAGATGTTAAACTAAAAACAATGGTATTTATCAATACCACCCTAGTCTGCAATATACAATAAACTACAAACAAAGGTATTTCTAAATATCAGCCATAAAAAGTATTTCTAAATACTTGGACCTAAAAGTGTTCCTAAACACTAGGTCATGATGATAAGAGTGTTTCTAAACACTAAATAGGAAAACCACTTATTGATGAAGGATAAATTGATAATTGATAATAATCCCTATGCGTGTTTGCAAAAATAATCGACAGTGTCCCTGAACACTATAATCATAACTATCTGTTTTAAAGAAAATACATTGATTATCTTAAGAGGGATAATGAACTTTTTTTTATTATCAATTTTTTATTTTTATGTTACCTTGAGTGACTCGATGATGTCTAGGACTAGAGGAACAAGGACCGGGGGCATAACATTTTCTTTGTCTTCTATTTTTGGTAATAAATCTGATGATCTAAGGTGATAGTGGGGAATGGGTGTCTACTATAAGTGCCTCCATCATGATTGGAATTCCATGTATACCTAGACCTATTTCTTTTGAAAACTTTAGTGAGGTTGGATTTATTTCCTTGCCTATTTTAAACTTAGGTGAAAAACTACTTCCTAGTAAGGTACATAGTAAATCAGATTATACCCAAGGATATGAATATAAAATAAAAGGTCATTGTGGGTATATATTTACACATTATGCACCAAAAAAGAAAAGGGTTTATATCAAACATGAAGTAATTGACATAACATTCTGATGAAGGGTGCTCCCCTTAATGCCACAAACACATAACAGAAATAGAGAAACAACAACAATAATATGCAAGAATAGAAAATTGGCTTCTTATTATCTCCACAAATGTGGAATTACAAACTTTCAGAATTACAATATGCAAAGCCACATGGGCATTCCCTTACAATATTCTTTAGGACAAAGCCTCGAATCAATACCCAAATCTACTACCCAGAACTATTCTGAATTGCCTAAGACAATAATACAACCTTCCTTATATAGGCAATTTTCCACCGCCTGGGAAGGTTCCAAAATTTTAGCCAATAAGGCCGACCAACTTAGAATTATTTTATTTTACATTTTATTACATCATAGTCAGCTCAATATAACCTTTGAAACCCGAACAGAAATTTTGAAGAAAATTATTTTCTGCCATTTCAGGTGGCCCAACTTCTGAAGACCATAAGTCATCACCAGTTGACCCGCTCGGCTATTATAACCCCATTTCAGAAATGCCACGAAGCATTCTATAGGCTTGATTGGCGCAAGCACCTGTCACCCAAATTTTTGACCTCATCTGAGGCCTCTAAAGCCTTCAAAACTGAGTTCAAAGTTTCTGTACCCTGCTGCCAATACTGAAAAATCTTCAGTATCTTCCAGTATACACTTGATCTGGCAATGAAACTTTACTGGCAGACTTATATGACCAAAATGAACCTCCAAGAAAGAAATAAGATCATTCTGAGCACATACAAAAATTACCAAAAATAGTAACTTTCCATAAATAGCAGCTCTGCACAAAATAGCCCTTATTGAATACAAAAACAGAAATATTTTTGGGTGATGTAAGATTGCTCTTACACCCAGGATGCTCTTGCATCAGACACCCGGGGTAATTTGAGAAGTGACCCTGCCACGACTCAGGTGTGTAGAGGAAAACCAAGACGGCTAACCTCCTCCTTTGTCAGCCATGATGAATCTTCAATAGGTCATCCCTTCCATTTGACTAGATATTCTTCATATGTCACGTTCATTGTGCTTTTGCCAACACGACTGTCCAGTATATCTTCGATCTCCTTAGTGTCTAAACTAGTTGCTGGAATACTCCACTGTGCTGCTATGATCTCATCTTCAACACCTCCTTCATGATACTCTGTCAGATCTGAAATGTTAAACACTGGTGAAATATTTAGCTCGGTAGGTAATTCTACCTCATATGCATTTCCTGAATCATGTTTCTTCAGTATCCTACATGGTCCAAACTTCTTGATTTTCAGCTTGTTATATGTACCAACTGGAAACCGCTCCTTCCGCAAATGAACCATGACTTCATCACCAGCCTGAAATTTCTTATACCTCCTTTTCTCATCTGCCTTAGCCTTATACTGTGCATTCATCTTGGTAATATGCTTCCTCACCTCCTCATGGATGTTCTTCAAGTATTCTGCAAAATCCTCAGCTTCAGCACTACTTATTTCTCCTTTATCTATCTTCCTCAATTCAGATGCATTTCTTGGACTACTTCCATATACAATATGGAATGGTGATTTATGAGTGCTTCTATTGACAGAATTATTGTATGCAAATTCTGCCTGTGATAAAATCAAATCCCATCCCGTTGGCTTATCTCCAACCAAACATCTCAGCAAATTTCCCAAGCTCCTATTCACCACCTCTGTCTGTCCATCAGTCTGTGGATCATGTGATGAACTAAACTTCAAATCTGTCTTCAACTTCTTCCATAATGTACGCCAGAAATATCCAACAAACTTAGTGTCCTGATCTGAAACTATGGTCTTTGGCAAACCATGAAGTCTCACTACTTCTTTGAAAAATAATTCTGCTACATGAATAGTATCATTAGTCTTCTTGCAGGGAATAAAATGTGCCATCTTTGAAAATCTGTCAACTACCACAAAAATTGAATCGTGTCCCTGTTGTGTCCTCGGTAAACCAAGAACAAAGTCTATGCTGATATCCTCCCAAGGCTTCTCTGGTATAGATAATGGCTGATACAACCCTGTATTCTGCTTCACTCCTTTTGCCATCTGACATACTCTGCAACTCCGTACAAACTTCTTCACATCTTGCTGCAATTGTGGCCAATAATAATTCTCACTAACCAAACCAAAGGTTTTGTCACGACCAAAATGTCCAACCAATCCTCCGCTATGCTTCTCCTTGATGAGATTCTCCCTCATAGAACTTCGTGGAATGCACAACTGACTCCCTCTGAATAGCATATCATCCTGGATGATGAAATCCAACCATTTCGTCCTGTCTAGAGTAACAGGTTCTGTACAAGCTTTCCAAGCTTCACCAAAATCAGGATCCTCTAGATACAAATTCTTGAGTTCCTTGAACCCAACCACTTCAATCTGCATTTCTGTCAGCAATAGTTGCCTTCTGCTAAGAGCATCTGCAACCCTATTAGACTTTCCACTCCTGTGTTTCAAAACAAATGTATAACTCTGTAAAAACTCAACCCATTTCAAATGCCTTTGATTCAATTTTCCTTGACTATTCAAATATTGCAAAGCTTGATGATTAGTATACAAAACAAACTCCTTAGGAAGTAGATAATGTCTCCACTTCTTTAATGCCTGAACTATAGCATAAAATTCTTGATCATAAACAGAATATTTCCTCTTGGCATCATTTAACTTCTCACTGAAATAAGCAATAGGTTTACCTTCTTGGCTCATAACAGCTCCTATTGCAGTACCACTAGCATCACAATCTACTTGAAACACCTTATTGAAATCTGGAAGTGCTAAAACAGGTTGTTCTATAACTTTTTGTTTCAATAATTGAAAACTCTTTTCTGCTCCTTTAGTCCACTTAAACTCTTTTCTATCCCCTCTCATTGTTTCAGTCAAGGGTCCACAAATACTGCTAAAATTTTTGATAAAATTTCTGTAAAAGCTAGCTAGACCATGAAAAGATCTTACCTAAGTAGCACTCCTTGGAGTAGGCCATTCAAGGATAGCCTGTACCTTCTCTGGGTCCATTTTTAGACCTTCTACTGAAACTACAAATCCCAAATACACTAACTCTTTCTTCACAAAACTGCACTTCTTCAAATTAATCAACAATTTCTCTTCTCTCAACTTCTCAAATACCATATGAATATGCATCATATGCTCATCCAATGTCTTACTAAAGATCAAAATATCATCTAGGTAAACAATGACAAACTTACCCAGAAATTCTTTTAGAACGTCGTTCATGAGCCGCATGAAAGTGCTCGGTGCATTGGTTAGCCCAAAAGGCATGACTAACCACTCATATAGTCCTTCCTTTGTCTTGAAGGTAGTCTTCCATTCATCCCCTTCTCTGATCCAAATCTGGTGATATCCACTCTTCAGATCTATCTTTGAGAAATACACAGCTCCACTCAAACAGTCCATAATATCATCCATTCGTGGCAATGGAAACCTATACTTGATTGTGATCTTGTTTATTGCTCTGGAATCTGTACACATCCTCCATTCTCCATTCTTCTTTGGTGCTAATACCGCTGGTACAGTACAGGGACTCAGACTCTCACGGATCAATCCTTTCTGTAACAGTTCATGTACTTGTTTGTTCAACTCTTCACTTTCTGCAGGTGTTATTCTATGTGCTACCTTATTCGGCAAACTCACTCCTGGGATCAAGTCCATCTGATGACTAATCTTCCTGACTGGTGGTAATCCATCAGGCACATTATTGGATAGAATATCCTGAAACTTATTCAACAAATCTACAACTTCTACAGGGACATCTTCTACTTCCTCTTTACTAGCTTTTGGAATTAAAGCAAAACATACATGCTCATGCCTCATACCATCTAGGAAATTTCTTCCATCAACAAAAGTTATCCGTGCATTACCACATACCTTTTCTTCAGTCTCCTTCAATGGTTTTAGCTTATGCCGCACTCCATCCTTTGTCAGGAAATAGGTATTCGCATGACCATCATGTACAGCACATCTGTCAAACTGCCATGGTCTACCCAACAACATATGACATGCATCCATAGATATGATATCACACAATACCTCATCTTGGTATCCGCCAATCTTGAACTTCACCAGGCATTGTTCATTGACCATGACCTTGTGGTCATCCTGTACCCAGGCAATCTGATATGGATGTGGGTGTTTCTGTCTCTTGAGCTTCAACTTTGTCACCATCTCTTCTGACACCAAATTGTCAGTGCTTCCACTATCGATGATCACATCACAACATTTACCTTCACACTTGCACCTAGTGCGAAATAGGCTCCTCCTTTGCTCAGGTTCATTCTCACCACTCAACAGGACTCTTCTGTTAATCAACGTTTCTCCTCTTTCAGCATCTTTAGAATTTGATGATCTAGCATCTTCATCTACATGTGCAACTCTGGCCTGGCCTTCATTTCTTCTGTCTATTCTGCCTTGGCGCTGAGGACATTCAAATGCCCTATGACCTTCTTCTCCACAGTGAAAACATGTTCCACGGAAGCCTCCTCTTCCAGATCCTTGTCCTCTTCCTCTTCCTCTCTAATCTCTATTATTCTGATCCTGGAAGCGATTGGAATTATTTTCACGTTGATTCTGACTGCTACTGGCCTCATCCTTCTTTTTCAGATCTTCATTTCAGCCACCCTATGACCGTCCACCAGATCATCCACCGCGACCTCTTCCGTTTTGTCTGCTCTCGAACTTCTTGTTCAGCTTTTCCTCTACTTTTAGGGCAAATTGGCATGCCTCCTCAATACTGCTCATTCGAACCAGATTCAACTCCTCCTGAATGCTTGGCCTTAACCCATTAAGGTATCGGGCAACTTTCTCCTTATCAGCTTCTGCATGGCCTGTTCTAATGAGGAGTCGATAGAACTCCTCTGTATACTCCTGAACAGATCTTCCTGCTTGCTTCAAACTTTGCATTTTCTTTAGTAGATCAAGCTCATAATCAATAGGAATGAACTGTCGCTTCAATTTATCCACCATCCGATCCCATCTTATGATTTTATCTTTCCCTCTTCTATTTCGCTCCAATTGAATTTCTTGCCACCAGATCTTCGCATGACCTTTCAGTCTGGCCTTTGCAAATTTGACCCTATTAGGATCCTCAACATCTTCATACTCAAAATATTCCTCACATTCATTGATCCAGTCGATCAATTCCTCTGGGTTAAGATTTCTAGAAAATGTAAGAACCTCAATCTTAGGTCTTTTCCCAATCTTGGAAATCACCCGAAAAAGTCTTTCTTCCTCCTGGTTCACAATTTCAGCTTCTCCTTCTTGATATTCTTCTTCGGCTTCATCCTCGCTTTCATCTCTGACATTAAGATTCATTCCTCTACGAATCTCTTCTTGTAATGCTCGCACTTGTCTCTGCAGCTCTCTAACCTCAGGTGTTACAATGCCAGCTCTTCCGCCACGTTCCCTTCGTGGAGGCATTTTCGCGATGCGCACTGAAACCCTAGCCACGATCCTGGTGCAAACTGCCTCACAGTCGGCGATCTGTTTACACACTCAAGAACTCCTGCTCTGATACCACCTGATGAAGGATGCTCCCCTTAATGCCACAAACACATAACAGAAATAGAGAAACAACAACAATAATATGCAAGAAGAGAAAATTGGCTTCTTATTATCTGCACAAATGTGGAATTACAAACTTTCAGAATTACAATATGCAAAGCCACATGGGCATTCCCTTACAATATTCTTTTGGACAAAGCCTCGAATCAATACCCAGATCTACTACCCAGAACTATTCTGAACTGCCTAAGACAATAATACAGCCTTCCTTATATAGGCAATTTTCCACCACCTGGGAAGGTTCCAGAATTTTAGCCAATAAGGCCGACCAACTTAGAATTATTTTATTTTACATTTTATTACATCATAGTCAGCTCAATATAACCTTTGAAACCTAAACAAAAATTTTGAAGAAAATTATTTTCCACCATTTCAGGTGGCCCAACTTTCGAAGACCATAAGTCATCACCAGTTGACCCGCTTGGCTATTATAACCCCATTTCAAAAATGCCACGAAGTGTTCTACAGGCTTGACCAATGCAAGTGCCCGTCACCCAAATTTTTGACCTCATCCAGGGCCTCTAAAGCCTTCAAAACTGAGTTCAAAGTTTCTGTACCCTACTGCCAATACCGAAAAATCTTCAATATCTTCCAGTATACACTTGATCTGGCAATGAAACTTTACTAGCAGACTTATATGACCAAAATGAACCTCCAAGAAAGAAATAAGATCATTCTGAGCACATACGAAAATTACCAAAAATAGTAACTTTCCATAAATAGCAGCTCTGCACAAAATAGCCCTTATTGAATACAAAAATAAAAATATTTTTGGGTGATGCAAGATTGCTCTTACACCCAGGATGCTCCTGCATCACATTCTAGCCTACATGCTTTAATGTTTAGGTTATCTTTCAACATGATGAATAAAAAGGAAGTATTCATGTTTTCATGATTGCTAAATCTATCAATGAAAATTGTACTATCCTAATGAGGTCCCATTACAAATTCTCTATGATGACAATTGATCCACCTTGAATGAACAATGACTATCCTAGGTGTCTTAGTCTAGGTGCATTTCATTGGTTAATTGCGTTTAGGTTCATTTTTAGTTGCATATCATATTAATTTGCATTAGGTTCATTTAGATGCATTTCATGTTTTTAGTTGCATTGAAGTTCATTTTAATTTTCTTTCATTTTAATATAGGTGCATTCATTTTAAATTGTATAATAATGAATGTGTGAATTCAATTATCTAAAGCATTAAGTGAGTTAAAAATTCTAAAAACATTAATCATTTTCCAGGTTTGACCAAGTACATCATGAAATCATAAACAACTGAAATGAAATGACTGAGTATATATATCAGTGATATTCATTTTCATTCATAATCCATTTCATATCATAAGAACATTTGCATAGTGCATCCATAATCATTCATACATAAATAAAAGTAAGATGCCCATACATCGCATCACAATACATCTCATACATCCATATATACCTAAAGCTTTGAAAATACAAAAACATGAACATATATCAGTGAAATATATCATGATGTCATTTTATCATCACCATCTAATCTAATCATGACCAAGTATGACCATCACATCAATATCCAAAGCATGAGATGCATATCAGATATATCACATGTGCATAAATCAAAAGTATAAGATATCAGAATCAAAAACCATCATATGAAACAAGATAAAGAAGATAAGATATCCATGACAGAATCATCAATGAATCAGGAGCATCAATATATCATTAGTATGTCAATGTCAGAGTGTCAGAATAGTATATCAAAGCATGGATGAAACAAAGATCATAGTATCAGAGTATCAACAATAAATAGGCCATAGGACATGAGAGAGTGTATCAATAAAAAATGGTACAAATACAAGATATGATAAATGTATATTAGAGATACAAAATATGAGAGTACATAATATCAAGTCTCATTGACCCCCTCATTGTCTTATGGAGGATTTGGAGGGGGTACATCTGCTCTATCAGGAATTAGTGGAGGCATCACACCATCTAACTTTTGTGCTATAACATAATATAGTGGAGCTCTCTAAGTAGTAGGAAAAATAAAATAATATAAGGCAAAGTATTATGTCACTCTCTGACCCTGGTGGGTAGTTGTATGGGCATATCAATCTCTCTTTTCTCTCATATGAGATAACTAAGTATCTCACTCTGATAATCATGCTCGGAGTGTGGCCACCTCTAACCACAATGCAAGAATGTTGCTTAGAGTACTGATCTTTAGAGGGTTTATTTACAATAATCCTTGTTAGGGGAGTGGACTCACTATCCTAGAGCTCACTGCTCAAATGGTGAAGGCTACAACCTTGTGATCTTAGATACACACTATATCTGCTAGGTGAACTGTCACTATGACACTACTTGTCAGATCAGTTCCTTTGATGTGCTAATGCTTTGACCTCTTGCAAAGCTTTAATACATCTTCTTGACTCTTCGCATACTTTTTCTCTACTTATCACAACTCTATTTCATCATTCATACCGAATACAATGGGAGCATCTTATATTTATACACTCATACAAAATACACAATCTCTACTCTGATACCAATTTTTAGGAATGGGAACACTGAGAAGGGGGGGTGAATCAATGTTCACTATATTTTAAATTTTAACTTTAATCTTTATACTGATCTTAAATTCTCAAGTACTGAAATAAACATTCACATAAACTCTCAATGTGCTTTCTATGGATGCTTTGTTAGATATCTGTGGCATGGTTGGAATAGTCTTGTCTAAATACAAATCTGATACTCTCCCAACTATATGAAGGTACATGTAAATGATCAATGAACCAAACTTGAATATCTTTGTCTTGTCATGCTTGATGGCCTTGATGTTATCAATCAACTGTGTGTGCAATATCTCACACAAGTTGAATTCCCCATCTTCCTTCATAGGTCTGATGGCTGCTAGAATTGTGCCCGTAGATACACTATTCACCTTGTTGGTGTGATGAAACCTATATCCTAGTATCATAGACATCAATTTGATGTCTTCTTATTCAATAGGCTCAATTGTCATGCCGCACCTATCACTCCTTGACTTACATGTTTGCTCAACCATCTTTCTAACTTAACACTCCTCTAAGCTTAACTCTAAGGGCACATACCCTAAAGATAGGTGCAACTTAATAACTGATAAAATCTTTGTCAAAAACCCGGTCAAGTGGTAGAGAAAGAAGTGAAGTTGGACTATGTGAGTACTAAAGATTACTACACAAGAGATAGTGGCTCCCCTAAGCTTATACGTTCTGATTTCACAAGAGATCCTTTTAAATCAACCCTAGATGATTTAGAGGGAGCATTGTCCCGCATGCCTATGGGCATCATGCATGTGGAAGATATTAGGGCTTACATCTACTGCAAGAAAGAACCAGTAGGGTTGGATAGGTTAAGGGCACAGATGGATACCATGTTGAAACTAGACAAAACATTCATGGATGAATATGTTCAATGGAATGATCACCCTATTGTTGAGTATGCTATGGAATATGAATTCTATGAGACAGAATGGATAAAGATTTTATTGATCAGGATTCATGATGATTTGTTTTGGATTGGTGATGTAATAGTAAGAATCACCAGTGACTTGATACATGACATGACATGCCTTTCTAGGATAGGCACCATCCTTCCTATTGGCAAGGATGTCAAAAAGATGGTTGAGCAAACATGTAAGTCAAGGAGCGATAGGAATGACATGAAAATTGATCCTATTGAACAAGAAGACATCAAATTGATGTCTATGATATTGGGATACAGGTTTCATCACACCAGCAGGGTGAATAGTGTGTCTGCGGGCACAATTCTAGCAGCCATCAGACTTGTGAAGGAAGATGGGGAATTCAACTTGTGTGAGATCTTGTGTGCACACTTGATTGATAAAATCAAGGACATCAAGCATGACAAGACAAAGATATTCAGGTTTGGTTCATTGATCATTTACATCTACCTTCATATATTTGGGAGAGTATCAGATTTATATTTGGACAAGACTATTCAAACCATGCCACATATATTCAACAAAGCATCCACATAAAGCACATTGAGAGATTATGTGACATTGGAATTGAAGACCTTTAGGGTCAAGATGAAAATGAGGTATAGAATTCTAGAAAGCATTGTGGAAAAGTATAAGGATACTATTTGTTTTATGGTAGAGATAGATACAACTTGTATGGAAGCTGTTGAGCCAAGAATTAAGTGGATTCATCCACTTGGTTATGAGGTAGAGGAACAAGTCCTTGAAGCATATGCATAGATACTACTATCAGCCCCCAAAGATCCTAATGAACCTAGATGGGGAACATATGAGGAGAAGAAAAGAGAAGTAGATGCAAAGATGAACAATGTAGCAACAAAAAGAAAGGTTGCTAAAGTCACATCACAGATCTTGAGAATACATGGTGTATCTCAAGTAGACCTTGACAAGGCAAGGGAAGAGAAGATTGCTTTGGAAATGAAAAGTGCAGCAGCAAAAGAAGAACAAGAAGATCCTAAGATGAAGAAGATAAAAATTGAAAAAGATGACAGTTAGAAGGATATAACTGATGACACTCCTTCTACGCCCAAAGAAACCAATGATTCTAATGATCCTCTAGAGTATAAGCCAATAGTCAAAAGGAAGAAAGAAACCAGCACTAGTCATCCATCCTCACGAGCTACAAGGAGAAAGAAAAACATTCAAGCACCTCCTAAGGTAGGATTCAGACCAAGCCTTAAATTATTGAGCACAAGAATTGTTGATGAGGGCATAATTGATCAAGTAGGGAAGTTTTATGAAACATATAGTGAGATTGACAAATAAAAAATACATGATATGATTGTTAAACATATGATAAAGTTCAAGAGGATAGTTCTTGAATTGAAAACAAAAATTCCAGATAAAGTATGGGAGATAATGGATACCTTGAAGAGATAAACCACTGAAGAAGACTTTAGAATAAGGGAACAAATTCTTGATTCCACTCTTCCAATATGTTCTTTTGAAGAAAAGTCACTATTGTTGAATTTGGTGAATCTGCACTTAAGGTCAAAGATGAGAACACTACACCTCATGAAAAAATACTATGAGTTGATCTCTAAGGAAACATAGAAGGCCTTTGAGAAGGTATTCTTAGAACAGTGCATGAAACCTATGTTTGTGCCCATCTCTCAAGTACCTAGTAAGTAAGAAAAAGTAGTAGAGACTATCAAGGTACAATCTACAGGTCCTTAGAATTCAGCACCTGTAGTGGAAGTACAAACAAAGTTAGATAAATTTACACCCATGTCAGAATCACTCAAGGACAATGCCATTATCATTGTAATATGGAGATAGCCATGGCAGCCACTGACACAGAATTGGACAAGTTTGAGGAAGCTTTTGTGAGCACACAAGAAGCTGAAATTTTATGTAGCAACACACCTCCCAGTCTGCAAGAAGAGGTATTGATTGAAAATGTAACAGATAAGGAAGAAGATAAGATGGAAGAAAAAGAACAAGAGAAAGATTAAAATTCTATTGATCTAGCCAAGGTAAAACCAAAAGTGATGGATAACACTCCCATCACTCCCTCTTCAACATTGTTGTCAAGTTTGACACTTGACACATCTAGTTTGGACTCATGGAGAGAAGAAGACCTGAATAAGTTCAGCGTCTTAGCTATGGAGAAGGCAAAGGAGAAACAAGTCATGAGAAATCTAGAGTTAAGCTTAGGGGAGCCACTATCTCTTGTGAGTACTGAACTTTAATACTCACATAGTCCAACTTGACTTCTTTCTTTGCCACTTGACCAGGTCTACTATACTTAATATATTAAAGTAACTCCTAATAGGGTTAAGGATCTTCTAACAAGGATCATTATACACTAGTATAGAATATTAGTGGGTATCAAGTCCCACTAGGGTTTTTACCTATTTGGGTTTCTTCATAACCAAAATATTGGTGTTCTGTTCATGTCTTCTTTCATTGTGTTTATGCTTTATGTTTAAGTATACTTAATTGGATAAAGAATTGAATCTTGTAGATAACTGATTCACCCCCCCCCTCTCAATTATCTCTTGGGACTATTCCTAAAAATTGGTATCAGAGCCAAGTTCCTCAGAGAGAAATTTTAATAGCTTGAGGTTGATTAGATGGCATACTTCAGGAAAGAAAGTCCTAAGTTCGATGGAGATAATTGTCTTGATTGGAAGAACAAGATAGTAACCCATTTGCAGTACATTGCTTTTGAAGTTTTTGATGTGACTATCAAAGAAGCCAAGATTCCTACCTTTGAAGACCTTGCAAAGGATGATGCTATTGATAGAAAAAAGGAATTGTTTCATTAGAATGCTATAGCTAAAGAAGCTCTTATCAGTGCCCTATTTGATGGTGAGTTTTCAAAAATAAAAAAGTTAGATACAACCCACAAAATATGGAAGCACCTAGAAGACATATTTGAAGGAGACAAACAAGAAAAGGATGCGGGTAGAAAGACATGGAAGAAAAGGTACAATGCATTAGAGATGCTTCTTGAAGAAAACATTAGATCTTACAATCAATGGATAAATGAAGCAATTGCTAGAATCAGAAACAATGGTGGAGAGATTTCAGAAGAGGACATTATGGACAAGCTAATGACTACTCTCACTCTCGAATATGAAAGAAAGATCAACATTCTTGATGAGACCATGCAACTTACATCTAACTTCAAGAGAGAGACCTTGATGAGAAAAATCTCAACTTTTGAGATTTCAAGATTGAAGATAGAACCAAAGAGTGAAATAGCCTTCAAAGCAATAGTTCATGGTAAGAAATCTACAAACACTTATGGTAATTTTGATGATGACGATGAAGAGAAAATATTAGATTATTTCATTGCTATGATTGCCAAAAGAGAAAAGAAAGGAAAAGGAAAATATGAAGGTCAATTACCATTTAAGTGCATTTCTTGTAATAAGATCGGTCACTTTGCATCTAAGTGTCCTACTAGAGCTAGAAAGTTCAAAAAGGATTACAAGCCTAAGTATTCTAAGGAATGCTACTATGATGGAAATGGAGTTTCAGATGAAGAATCTGGTGAAGAAGAAATTGGATTCATTTCTATTATAGACAAAATGAATAATAAGACAGCTCATGAAGATAAGAAAGAGAATCAAGAGCTAGCTTTGATTTCACAAGTTGACATAAGGACAAACTGGATTATAGATAGTGATTGTTCACATCACATGATAGGTGATCAAGGAAGGTCTGTTCATTTGGACAAATACAATGGAGGTATGGTCAGATTTGGAGACAACACTCCTAAACAAATAGTTGGTAGAGGAGCCATCACTTTGGATGGAAAGAATAGTACTGATGATGTTCTCTATGTTGATAGTTTGAAACATAACCTTCTCAGTGTTGGACAGTTACTTGGAAAAGGCTATCAGTTGGAGTTCAATAATGAAAAATGCATCATTAACAACAAGGATGGTGTTATGATTGCATCAAGCTCAAAGACAAGAGGTAATTTTTTTCAACTCAATTCAGAAGCAAGTTATTTTGTTGCTAAAGTTGATGACAATTGGTTGTAGCATAAAAGACTGTCATATAAATTTTAATAACATAGTAAAGATAAGCAATCTAAAGGTAGTAAGAGATCTACCTAGCATAGGAAAGCTAGTTGATACTATATGCAGGGAATGTGTGATGGGGAAGCATGTGAGAAATTCATTCAGGAGCAAGCAAAATTCAATAGAGAACAAGTTGGATCTGATTCATATAGACCTATGTGGTCCAACTCAAACAAGATCATACTATGGTGAAAGGTATTTCATTTTATTTGTTGATGATTATACTAGGATGATGTGGGTTGCATTCTTGAAAGATAAGTCATAAGCATTTGAGAAGTTCAAAATATTCAAAGCTAAGGTTGAGAATGAATATGGACTAAAGATAAAATGTTTAAGATCAGATAAAGGAGGAGAATTCACCTCTGACAGATTTTATGAGTACTGCAAAGAACATGGCATAAAGAGACAATTGAGTGCACCTAGAACCCCTCAGCAGAATGGTATTATCGAGAGAAGGAATAGGATCATTCTTGATACAACGCGCATCATTATGATAGAAGGAAAAGTTTCACACACCTATTGGAGAGATGCAGTCAATACAACAGTCTATACCATCAATAGAATTCAATTGAGACCAGGCATTGACAAAAAACCATATGAGCTATGGTTTGGTAATGTTTCCATAGTAAAATGCTTCAAAATCTTTGGAAGCAAGTGCTACATCAAGAGGGATGAAGCAGTAGGCAAGTTTGATGCAAGAAGTGATGAAAGTATTTTTATTGGTTACTCTACTAAAAGTAAAGCTTATAGATGTTTCAATTTAAGATTGACAAAGATCATTGAAAGTGCTCATGTAAAGATTGATGAAAAGTTTATGGTTCAAGAAAGATATCATAATTACTCACCCATGATTGAAGAAGAACTTCGACCCTCTACTAGTGAGACAATCATTGAGGAAATGTTTGATAGTATTGATGTGTTAATCAATGACCCTGAGACAAGTGAATAAAGTACTCCTAAGGCTGATGAGTCAGCATCACCTAAAGTTCCAAAGTTTACATCTAGAAATCATTCCAAGAAAGACATCATTGGGGATCAGAGTGACAAAGTCTTAACAAGATCACAAGCAAAGAACTTAGCTAGCAGTGAAGCGGTATGTTTACTATCTCAGATTGAACCTTTAAGTGTTGAAGATGCTTGTAATGATTTAGATTGGCATGATGCTATGAAAGAAGAACTTGATCAGATTATCAAGAGTGACACTTGGGAACTCATCCCAAGAACTAGTGATAAGAATGTGATTGGAACAAAGTGGATATTCAGAAACAAGATGAATGAAGATGGTACAATAGTAAAAAATAAAGAAAGAATAGTATGTAAGGGATATGCGCAAAGAGAAGGCATTGATTATTTAGACACATTTGCACCTATGAGAAGATTAGAAGCTATTAAGTTGTTTCTATCCTATGCTACAATCAAAAACTTCAAAGTTTATTAGATGGATGTCAAGTAAGCATTCCTGAATGGAGATTTGAAAGAAGAAGTATACATTGAGCAGCCATAAGGATTCACCTTATTAGACAAACCTGATATGGTATGTAGATTGAAGAAGGCCCTCTATGGACTTAAGCAAGCCCCTAGAGCATGGTGTGAGAGACTAGATGGATACTTAACAAAGATTGGATTCAAGAAAGGAGTAGTAGATTGTAATCTATTCATTAGAGAGACATATGAAGGTTTACTAATTGTAGCTATATTTTTTGATGACATTATCTTTGGAGGTAATGACAAGCTCAATGTTGAATTTGCCAAAGAAATGCAGAATGAGTTTGAAATGAGTATGATTGGTCCTATCAAATACTTTTTGGGACTAAATGTGTAGTAGACAAAAAAGGAATTTTTATTAATCAGTCAAAATATGTGAAAGAGATACTAAAGAAATTCAAGATGGATGATTGCAAGCCAGTAGGAACCCATATGATCACTGGATGCAAGCTTAAAAAAGAAGATGACTCACCAATAGTAGATATAACATTATATAAGTCTATGATTGGTAAACTCATATATCTTACTTAGACTAGACCTGATATTTCCAATGCAGTTGGCATAGTTGGAATATTTGCAGTAGAACCTAAACAAAGTCACCTTATGGTAGTAAAAAGAATATTTAGATACTTGTAGGGCACTATAGATTATGGTCTATGGTATCCTAATTTAGAAAATGTGGAGCTTCATGTGTACACTGATGCAGATTGGGAAGGATGTGTTGATGACAAAAAGAGTACATCAGGTGGAGCAGTGTTTCTTGGTGATAGACTTGTCACTTGGACAAGCAAGAAACAAAATTGTATTTCTTAGTCAACAACAAAAGTGAAGTATGTTGCATCAGCCTTGAATTATTCTACAATTGTTTGGGTCAAGTAGATGATAAAGGATTTTGGAATTCAGATTGATTATCCTATTTTTATTCACTGTGATGACACTAGCATTATCAATATGTCAAAGAACCTTGTGATGCATGCAAAGAAAAAGCACATTGAGATCAACTATCACTTCCTATGAGAGAAAGTGGTAGAGAAAGAAGTCAAGCTGGACTATGTGAGTACTAACACTAGTACATTTAAGACCTTTTTCTGATGGCTAAGCATCCAAATTTAGACAATAAACTGTCGCTTAAGCGACACCACCCGACATCGTAGTTTTATAGTCAAAAAAATTGACGATTCTGTCAGGCATCGTAATTATGAAAACCTTGTCCATTGCTAAAAGAGGGTGCCAACATAGCGAGCCTGCCATCAAACTTATTTATGGCCATCACAATTGGGACGCCTACCCATCGCAACAAATAACAAGTGACGGTGACCCGTCAGAAGCTTCCGACGGGTATCCATCATTTGTAACATGTTCATCGATGGAAATGCTTTTATTGTAGCAGATATCCGTAAAAAATTTAAAATGCATATCTGTCATTTGTAGTTTGTAACCATGACTATGTTGTATGTGCGACGAACATGCGTTGGACATTTACAATGGATATCCATCATTTATGGTTGTTTTCCAACAACAATGCTATTAATACGATGGATAGATGTCAGATATTTGCGATAAAAAATGTTGTTGTTTTAAAAGCTATTATAGTTACGGCGACAATGCATTTTAAAAAAAAAAATATTAATTTTTTGATCGAGTTGGTATCGATTCGTAATGGTGTTCTTGTAGATCTAGTTCCTACTCATGATTTGGTTATGGATAATTTGGAGATAACTTTGCAGTAGATTTTGTAATGGCTCATGGATTATTGAGTCGAGTCTAGAGACTTGGATTTCGAATGGATCCTACCGAATCAAGACTTGTGATAGTGACTACTCTAGCACAATTCAGAGATAACTTTGTGGTAGATTTGGTAGCAGCTCATGGATTATTGAGTTGAGTCTAGAGACTTGGATTTGGAATGGATCCTACCAAATCAAGACTTGTGACAATGACTACTCCAGCACAAGAAGCTAGTGCAATGATTAGAGATGCATTCTGTAATACCTCTCCTACAGTGGTACTATGACTTGATATTTTTATGATGATTAGAACTATGCACTCATGTTTATGTTTCATGGAGGATTATATGTTCATCAGATGATATTTATATGCTCAGTTTATATGTTTATGAGATCCTAGAAGAATGTATTAGTTTTACATGTTGATGTAATGATTTGAATACTAACCCCTATCATGATTGTTTTATGGATACATATGACTGATGTGTTTTCATGACTCAGGACGAAGTTGTAGTTACTCACTCAGTGAGGTCCACACGATGTATCGATCCTGGTCATCTGCTTGTATATAGCTATTTTGTATCTATATGTATATGTATCTCTTCTTGGTGATGCAGGATTTGCAGGTACCGGGTATCGTCTCCACCTGGCTCCACAGGTCTGAGCGATCCCTTAAAAATCCTCGATCGTTGTTGTTGTCATGGAGATATCACCAAGCTTCACAAAAGAAAACCTTTGCCCTTGATCATTCACCTTAGGTGGGAAATGCCAGATCAGTTCCTGATAGGGAGGTATTATGTGGTTATCAGTATTAGGGTTTGATCTTGATCTTGCTATTAGAGTATGCTCAACTTTGTCAGTAGGTTATTTATGTGAGTCCTTGTTGATCGACTTCTGTTTCAGTGACTTATCTCGGTTTAGATTTTCATGTTAGTATTAGGGTCAAGCTATTACTTGTACCTTGCATCTTCTAGTTATATAATTATAAAATGTTAAGTAAAACGAGTAATGAGTTATTTATACTATATGTGTCATAAACATATGGGTGCACACATATGCTTATAAACACATATATGTATATTAAGGTATAAATATATATTCATAAATTTAAATAAATATATATACTTAATTATATTAACAAATAGTACTAACTTTATGGTGGTTGATAAAATAAATTAAGAAATAAATAAAATAAGATAAAATAAAATAGCTTTTGGTAATAAAACTAGCTAGCTAGGAGGGAGTTGAACTCGAGACCTCCTAGAAGTTGGGCTAGTTAGTTACCAATTGTGCTATGTGAATTCCTTGAGAGGTAAGTAATTAAATTTGTTATTAAACCTTATTTAGAGAATATTTTAATTTAAAAAAAATATAAACAAAACTTTATTATGTTTACGGGAGAGATTAGTTCTTCTCCAACCGACTATGGAAGTTGGAGAAGTTCCTTCCCGTAAAGAAACTTCTCCAACCATATAGTCGGAGAAGAAATTATATCTCTGGAGGTTCGGATTCGAGAAGGGTGCGGGAAGATTATTTTGGAAACGGAGGATTGAATGTGTGCTGGGAAACTATTCTTTTAAACGGAGGGTTGAACGTGTGCAGAAAAAATTATTTTTCTTTGAAACAGAAGATTGAACGTGTGCTGGATATCAGTGAAAATTCGGGAGAATTGCGGAGGCTGAAGAATCCATCTGCAACAGCCCATCCACGAGTCCAGGTTGGATCCGGAACCAAAATAGAATTAAAATTCTTAGATTCGTAATGAAAAAGAATTTAATATTTTATTTGTATGTAGTGGTATTAATGTAGAAAATATTTGTTTAAATTGGAAAAGAAATAAATTATTGTATTGGCGGCAAAATAAATATGTGCTGTAGATTGTAATTAATTTTTATATATATAAATATATGTAATATATATATATATGTGTATATATTTATATGTATATATATATATATATATAAAATATATTTGTATATATATATATATATATATATATATATATATATATATATATATATATATATATATATATATGTATATACAAATATTAATATTTAGGTTTTGAATGTTATAAATTAAATTAATTGTTTTTATTTATAACTATACTCGTTTGAAATTATATCTCTTTACAAACATAGTTATAAAACTTGTATGCAAAGAAAATTTTCGTTTCAAAAAAATGTTTAACGGCGGTCACCGCTGCGGCAGGCCCCGTGGCACCGGCCGACAGCGGCCCGGCTGCCGGTGACACCGTTCGGTGCCGTGCGGCAGTCGGACGCTGCCGACGGTACCCGGGGTACCGCCGGGCGGCGGGACCCCCGCCCTTTTGGTTATTGTGACATTTTGCTATATGGTATAAACACCATCTTTGATATTTAATTTCGGCTTTTGGATTATATTATATTATATATATAATATGTATAATATTATATATATAATATAATATGTTAACATATTTAAAATATTTTGTTATGTTATATATGTAATATGTAAAATATTATATATATAACATAATTTAAGTTTTTATATATATATATGTTATTATTTTAAATTTGATATTATATTATACATATAATAGATATTATATGTACAATATGATATGTATTTTGGCACATGGGTTTTTTTTCTTCAACTTAATATATATATATATATATATATATATATATATATATATATATATATATATATATATATATATATAAAATTATATATGGAGGTATCCACTTTAAGACACCTAGGAGGCATATTAATTTAATGAGGAAAAAAAAAAATTGTATCAACATTAATTTATTCATAAATAATGATAATATATTAGATGCAAAACCATTCATTCCATGGGGCAAAACTTAGGAATTAGAGGCGTATTCATTCCTTGTTTTAATTGTGTAAATTTTATTTAAATGTAAATAAACTATTGATTTCTTACTTCCATGTTTAGATAAATGTTAGGATGGGGGTTAGAAAACTGAAACAAACTCTTGCTTTCAATCTTATCAACAATCAAACTAGACAAACTTTAGGACTCCTAAGTGTCCTGGGATAGATCTGTTATAAGGTTGAAAATGTTAGTGGTTACTAGAAAAACCTAACGGAAATAGGTTAGGGTTAGGAAACCTAGGAACCCCTAAGTGAGTGGCTCTCAGCGCGGGGCCGGGGCCCTAAAGTGGCTAGACGAGGATAACCGGCTGAAGAGTTAACTAATCAAGTGATAACCTAATAAATTTACAGGATGGGGTTGAAATATTAAAAAGATTAATTGTGCCTCGCCCATGCCATTAGCGCTAGGACAGGCTATGGATGGGAGTGGGAGAAGATACCTATGCGTAGGTACAAATTGAATGGCGCTTGTCTGTACGAAAGGCATTCGATTCCGCATGTGCCTACTTGGGGGCCGGGGCCCAGTGTGGCTAGTACCAGGACAACCCAAGGGGTGAGGGCTATGCGATGACACTCACTTAGGTTGTTGCTTAGGATTCCCTACCCGAACCTTAGAATTCTCTTGTGAAATGAATTTTCCTATGTGTAGTGTTATTCAACCTTTTGTTTAACCTAGTAAGTTTCTTCTTTGTGGGCTTGGTGTTTATCTCCTAGCACGGGGGAGTGGATCCTTTTGGGTATTCACGTGGTTGGGTGGTAAATCTTTCTATCGAGGTATCTTGTGCAGATGTAAACAACTGAAGATTCATATTTGTCTGTGCACCTGTTTAAGAATGAAGACTTGTACTTGTTCATGTTGTTGTAAACTTATGTATTCTCCTATGAGGAGTTTAAATGTAATGTAATTTTCAAATGATGTAATAATGGGTAGACGTAGGAAAAAGGGTTATATGGGATGTTTAATGTATGTTGGAAAGATGTAAATTTTGTTATGTATCAAGTTGTGCAAAATGTTGATGAATCATTTATTGTTCTATTGAAATATGTTAGTTAGATGAAATGGAATTATAGTTATTGAAAAGTTTTAGATGGAAATTATCTTTAAATGTGTTTAAGTATTTTTCAATAAAGAATCTGAAATGGAATTTGAATGGTTAGTAAATGTTGTTAAAATTTTTATCAATTCTCAATAAGTTATACACTTACATTTAAGGGAACCTTGGAAAGAAGTTAGAAAATGTTTTGTTTATTATAATTTTTCGTTAAACTCTACTTAGGTTTTCTTTTATGAAGTAAACCTTTGTGTATTTTCCTGGTTCCCTTGCGGGGCATGACATCTTTGGTATCAGAGCACTAAGTTGCTACACTGGGACCTCATGAATTTGGGTCCATGTACCTTAAACTTGCACTACATCTTAGGAAAACTCAAAAACGAAAATCAAAACCATAAACTCATCATTCTTCTTAACTCATGGCAGGATGCCACCCGTAACCCATGGTCGTAGAGGAGGTGCCCAAAATGCTCCTCCTAGATCCCAACACGAAGATTCTCAAGAAGAAGAACAATACGAGGAACAAGGGGAACAATCTAACAATCAATCAGGAGGTTTTCAGGGAGCCCAAGTAACAGAATTACTACAACAAATCCTTCAGAGGTTAGAGGCAGGGCAGGATAGAGGCCAGCATGGGGAGAATAGCACTCACCATGAGGAAAGAGAAAGAAGTCCTAGGAGGAGAGACCAGACATTGGAAGAGGATGCCCTACGAGCTTCTCATATGCGGGATCTCCTTAGAACCAAGACAAACCCATTTAAGGGAACACAAGGTGGAACTTCCGCACAAACTTGGTTGCTCGAATTAGAAAGGCTTTTCTCCATGCACCCATACCATAGTAATACCAAAGCCCGGTTTGCAGTTATTCATCTTAGAGACTTTGCATCCACATGGTGGGAAACTGAAAGAGAGAAACTTCACTTAGACATCACCACCCTTTCTTGGGAACTATTCCTAGAACTCTTCCGAGCTAAATTTCTGTCTGACCATTGGAGGCGGGAAAGAGCTGAAGAATTTCATAATCTAAGGCAGCTTAATATGTCAGTGGATGACTATGAGAGGAAGTTCTTAGAACTCAAGCCATATTCAGGGTTTAAGGATGATGAACCTATGTTAACTCAACACTTTCTCAGAGGGCTCAACAGTCGTTTGGCCTGCAGTGTAAGAATGTTTGAACCTCAGACTATAAATGAAGCAGTCATTAAGGCCCATCTTGAAGAACAAAATATAGCCTTGGGGTTAGGAAGCCGAACCAGTGGCCAAGGTGACAATACTTTCCAGGTTGGGATAGGGAATCAATTTCAAGGTACACCTAAGAACTATCCGCCCAAAGGGAATCAGAACCAACAGAAAAGGAAGTTTTTCAACAACAACAACAACAACAACAACAACAACAATTAGAATGGAAACAAAAGTAAAAGTGGGGGCTCTCAATTTAATAATTCTCGCAACTGGCAACGTGCAAAACATTTCCCAAACTGTCAGCCAGCTCAGAGTATGCCTCAGAACTCTAGTCAGGGTAGCTACCAGCAATCTAGTGCACCTTCTGCAGGAAGAAATTTTGTCAAAAACACTGGATGTTACTCTTGTGGGCAGCATGGGCACATTGCAGTTAATTGCCCTCAGAAATCTTCTCCAGCAGTTAGTTTTAGACAGGCCACTTCTGAACCTACAGTAGGTAACTCAGGCAGATCCCATCGAGCATTTTCTACTGTAAACCATGGGCAAGCCAATAGTCAGGGGACAGTCTTTGAAACTCCAGGTAGCGGATGGGTAGCTGGCTTTAGAGCCAATACGTATTCTGCAGCAGCGGACATTGACCCTCAGGGGTCGCAGCATAGAGCAGGCAAGGGTCCAATGGGACCCCAATGATGAATCTTCCGCCACATGGGAAGATGCTGCTAGGATTAGGGATGCCTATCCATATTTATTTGTAGGCTTCCAGGAGTAAGCCTAACTCTAGGGGGGGAGGATGTAATACCTCTCCTACAGTGGTACTATGACTTGATATTTTTATGATGATTAGAACTATGCACTCATGTTTATGTTTCATGGAGGATTATATGTTCATCAGATGATATTTATATGCTCAGTTTATATGTTTATGAGATCCTAGAAGAATGTATTAGTTTTACATGTTGATGTAATGATTTGAATACTAACCCCTATCATGATTGTTTTATGGATACATATGACTGATGTGTTTTCATGACTCAGGACGAAGTCGTAGTTACTCACTCAGTGAGGTCCACACGATGTATCGATCCTGGTCATCTGCTTGTATATAGCTATTTTGTATCTATATGTATATGTATCTCTTCTTGGTGATGCAGGATTTGCAGGTACCGGGTATCGTCTCCACCTGGCTCCACAGGTCTGAGCGATCCCTTAAAAATCCTCGATCATTGTTGTTGTCATGGAGATATCACCAAGCTTCACAAAAGAAAACCTTTGCCCTTGATCATTCACCTTAGGTGGGAAATGCCAGATCAGTTCCTGATAGGGAGGTATTATGTGGTTATCAGTATTAGGGTTTGATCTTGATCTTGCTATTAGAGTATGCTCAACTTTGTCAGTAGGTTATTTATGTGAGTCCTTGTTGATCGACTTCTGTTTCAGTGACTTATCTCGGTTTAGATTTTCATGTTAGTATTAGGGTCAAGCTATTACTTGTACCTTGCATCTTCTAGTTATATAATTATAAAATGTTAAGTAAAACGAGTAATGAGTTATTTATACTATATGTGTCATAAACATATGGGTGCACACATATGCTTATAAACACATATATGTATATTAAGGTATAAATATATATTCATAAATTTAAATAAATATATATACTTAATTATATTAACAAATAGTACTAACTTTATGGTGGTTGATAAAATAAATTAAGAAATAAATAAAATAAGATAAAATAAAATAGCTTTTGGTAATAAAACTAGCTAGCTAGGAGGGAGTTGAACTCGAGACCTCCTAGAAGTTGGGCTAGTTAGTTACCAATTGTGCTATGTGAATTCCTTGAGAGGTAAGTAATTAAATTTGTTATTAAACCTTATTTAGAGAATATTTTAATTAAAAAAAAATATAAACAAAACTTTATTATGTTTACGGGAGAGATTAGTTCTTCTCCAACCGACTATGGAAGTTGGAGAAGTTCCTTCCCGTAAAGAAACTTCTCCAACCATATAGTCGGAGAAGAAATTATATCTCTGGAGGTTCGGATTCGAGAAGGGTGTGGGAAGATTATTTTGGAAACGGAGGATTGAATGTGTGCTGGGAAACTATTCTTTTAAACGGAGGGTTGAACGTGTGCAGAAAAAATTATTTTTCTTTGAAACAGAAGATTGAACGTGTGCTGGATATCAGTGGAAATTCGGGAGAATTGCGGAGGCTGAAGAATCCATCTGCAACAGCCCATCCACGAGTCCAAGTTGGATCCGGAACCAAAATAGAATTAAAATTCTTAGATTCGTAATGCAAAAGAATTTAATATTTTATTTGTATGTAGTGGTATTAATGTAGAAAATATTTGTTTAAATTGGAAAAGAAATAAATTATTGTATTGGCGGCAAAATAAATATGTGCTGTAGATTGTAATTAATTTTCATATATATACATATATGTAATATATATATATATATGTGTATATATTTATATGTATATATATATATAATATATTTGTATATATATATATATATATATATATATATATATATATATATATATATATATGTATATACAAATATTAATATTTAGGTTTTGAATGTTATAAATTAAATTAATTGTTTTTATTTATAACTATCTCGTTTGAAATTATATCTCTTTACAAACATAGTTATAAAACTTGTATGCAAAGAAAATTTTCGTTTCAAAAAAATGTTTAACGGCGGTCACCGCTGCGGCGGGCCCCGTGGCACCGGCCGACAGTGGCCCGGCTGCCGGCGACACCGTTCGGTGCCGTGCGGCAGTCGGACGCTGCCGACGGTACCCGGGGTACCGCCGGGCGGCGGGACCCCCGCCCTTTTGGTTATTGTGACATTTTGCTATATGGTATAAACACCATCTTTGATATTTAATTTCGGCTTTTGGATTATATTATATTATATATATAATATGTATAATATTATATATATAATATAATATGTTAACATATTTAAAATATTTTGTTATGTTATATATGTAATATGTAAAATATTATATATATAACATAATTTAAGTTTTTATATATATATATGTTATTATTTTAAATTTGATATTATATTATACATATAATAGATATTATATGTACAATATGATATGTATTTTGGCAGATGGGTTTTTTTTCTTCAACTTAATATATATATATATATATATATATATATAATTATATATGGAGGTATCCACTTTAAGACACCTAGGAGGCATATTAATTTAATGAGGAAAAAAAAAAATTGTATCAACATTAATTTATTCATAAATAATGATAATATATTAGATGCAAAACCATTCATTCCATGGGGCAAAACTTAGGAATTAGAGGCGTATTCATTCCTTGTTTTAATTGTGTAAATTTTATTTAAATGTAAATAAACTATTGATTTCTTACTTCCATGTTTAGATAAATGTTAGGATGGGGGTTAGAAAACTGAAACAAACTCTTGCTTTCAATCTTATCAACAATCAAACTAGACAAACTTTAGGACTCCTAAGTGTCCTGGGATAGATCTGTTATAAGGTTGAAAATGTTAGTGGTTACTAGAAAAACCTAACGGAAATAGGTTAGGGTTAGGAAACCTAGGAACCCCTAAGTGAGTGGCTCTCAGCGCGGGGCCGGGGCCCTAAAGTGGCTAGACCAGGATAACCGGCTGAAGAGTTAACTAATCAAGTGATAACCTAATAAATTTACGGGATGGGGTTGAAATATTAAAAAGATTAATTGTGCCTCGCCCATGCCATTAGCGCTAGGATAGGCTATGGATGGGAGTGGGAGAAGATACCTATGCGTAGGTACAAATTGAATGGCGCTTGTCTGTACGAAAGGCATTCGATTCCGCATGTGCCTACTTGGGGGCCGGGGCCCAGTGTGGCTAGTACCAGGACAACCCAAGGGGTGAGGGCTATGCGATGACACTCACTTAGGTTGTTGCTTAGGATTCCCTACCCGAACCTTAGAATTCTCTTGTGAAATGAATTTGCCTATGTGTAGTGTTATTCAACCTTTTGTTTAACCTAGTAAGTTTCTTCTTTGTGGGCTTGGTGTTTATCTCCTAGCACGGGGGAGTGGATCCTTTTGGGTATTCACGTGGTTGGGTGGTAAATCTTTCTATCGAGGTATCTTGTGCAGATGTAAACAACTGAAGATTCATATTTGTCTGTGCACCTGTTTAAGAATGAAGACTTGTACTTGTTCATGTTGTTGTAAACTTATGTATTCTCCTATGAGGAGTTTAAATGTAATGTAATTTTCAAATGATGTAATAATGGGTAGACGTAGGAAAAAGGGTTATATGGGATGTTTAATGTATGTTGGAAAGATGTAAATTTTGTTATGTATCAAGTTGTGCAAAATGTTGATGAATCATTTATTGTTCTATTGAAATATGTTAGTTAGATGAAATGGAATTATAGTTATTGAAAAGTTTTAGATGGAAATTATCTTTAAATGTGTTTAAGTATTTTTCAATAAAGAATCTGAAATGGAATTTGAATGGTTAGTAAATGTTGTTAAAATGTTTATCAATTCTCAATAAGTTATACACTTACATTTAAGGGAACCTTGGAAAGAAGTTAGAAAATGTTTTGTTTATTATAATTTTTTGTTAAACTCTACTTAGGTTTTCTTTTATGAAGTAAACCTTTGTGTATTTTCCTGGTTCCCTTGCGGGGCATGACACATTCTTCCTGATGTGTTCATGGGATATATGCAAACCTGATTGCATTTGGATCTAATTCAAGTGACTTCTTGACTTCTTTGGTCCAAATTTGATGTGCGAGTTCATAGTGTAGTTGATATATATTTGTCGTACGTGGATTGAGATCTTAAATTATTGAGCTTCTCTTTGTTTCAAGAATAGTTTAACATTCTCTACTTAACAGGGCCAACCATGTAAAGGTGGAAGCTCATTTGACCCCTCCTAGGAGCCTCTTAAGACCCTTTATGACTTTTTAAGATCTCTAAGATGTATTCTTAGGGATTGTAAATGGTCTTAAAGGGTCATAAGGGGTCCTGGAACACAACAGCTAAGAAACATAAATGTAGGCATCATGGTCACATTGTTTTGGAAACACAACATAATTGAGTGGTATACCCAGATGATGCAATGCAACTACTCCTCCAGTTCCATGTCTACACTGTGTAAACAAAACCCAAAGATGAAGAATAAATTTAGAGAGCCCAGGAGGAGAGTGATAATGACCCAAATAATATAGGGACCTGTATTACTTTGGTCATTCTCGCTCTCCTTCACTCTCTAAATTTATTTTTAATCTATGGATTTTTTTTACCGCAGTGTAAACTTGGAACCAGAGGAGTGATATATAGTTGTGTTGCATCATCTGGGTATACCATTCAATTATGTTGTGTCTCCAAATAATTGTGATTATGATGCCTACATTTATGTTTGTCATCTATTGTGATATCTACGTTTATGTTTCTCATTTGTCATGTTTATGTGCATGTTCTTTATGTGTATCTACTAGAAATTCTTAAAAAAAAATTAGTATCTACAATAACCCTCTGTTAACCACATTTACACATATGGTCCCAACAAAGTAGTGCACAAACTACACAAAGAAGGCATCACAAAAATATGATTTTTGCTTTTTCCATTGAAGCAATCTTGGTGGCACTAGCTACCTCTCGAGCCTTGCACAAGTTGCACTCATTTCCTACATCAGGTATAGATGTAGATGGGGTAGATGTAAATGTGGTTTGATCGACCCACTGAAAGTATTGACATCTAGTATTTCCATGACAATACCAAATGTAAATCAGTTCTTCATAAAATGATTAGTTGTCACATTATTTTTAAACATAAAATATAATTACGTATCCAGACCTTTTTCCTATTTGGGAAAACCCTAAATTGACACCCAGGATTACTTGTTGTGCATGACGTCTTCAACATTCACGGGCAATCACCACATTGACACATAGGCACATTGACCAAAGTCATCGACGCTATTTTGACAAATATTGCATTATCATTACTTTGTTCATTCATACTAATTATAATTACAATAAAAAGAAACATACTAATGTAGACTTGCACATTTTTTGGCTAAGTCGAAGTCTTTGGTTTAAATCACTAGACATTCAAAACAAAATGACAAACCAAAGACAACCATGCAATTGTAAAGAAAGGTAATTTTCTTAATCACATCACTAATTTTTGCATCTCTAAATACTGGTGTCTTTCAAGTGATTTGATTCTTGTCATGCCCACTACAAATGAGAATAGTCTTAACTAGTGAGGTTGTTTTAGCATATAGAGATTAAATACACTATTTTAGAATGAAATTTCTCTTAAAAAAAGATCAAAGATATATAAGTAGGACATATAAAACAAGGTGAATAAGAGTAGTACATATAAAAAAATAATTAGAACATGCCAAACATATGGCATAATTGTTCATTTCATTCATGTCATTGATATTTTTCTTCATCCATCTCATCATCAAGATCATCATCATTGACGACATCATCACCAACACTATTATCATCATCGTTATCATCACCATTAGCATCATCATCATCATCATCCTCATCATCATCATCATCATTAGTAGCAGCATCATTAGCAACATCATCCTCATCAGTAGCAACATCAGTAGTAGCATTATCGTCATCAGTAGCAGCATCATCATCGTCTTCTTCTTCATGTTCTTCTTTGACTAGCTCTCGATTGTGATCTAGTTCTACATCATCTTCCACTTCTTCATCTTCCTCGGTATCTTCTTCCATCACATTATACTTTATCAGTCTTCCTCTTGGATCATGTCTAACAACAAATGACCAACCTGGTTTATGTGGAACCTTTGAGTAAAATACCTACTCACAATTAGCTCAAAAAACCTTATATTAATCATTGGAAATCCATTGTCATGTTCAATAACAGTTCTATCAGGATCATTTTTATTGAGTCATAGTTTGTACCATTTCACAACAAAGAGAACTAATTTGAAAGAATTGAAGTCGCGGTCAAGTATATCAACCAAAATACCATAGTATCAATTTTGTGACTCTCGAGGATGTAAGTCATTTCTAGATGAAATATTAGTCACCTAGAACACTACACTTATCCCAAAATCACAAGTTCTCTTTGTGTCATCTAACTTTTTGATGTAAAATTTATAACCATTACAAAACATAGCCTTGTGGTGTTTCACCTACAATAATGTTAAACATGTATAAATTATTGCATCACGAGTTGAAAAACATATGATTGATTAATTAACAAATTTATAAGTGCTTGGTGATCTCTTAAACCATATGCTAAATCTATTTCCTTTTATGTAACATTGGGATCTCCATTGTGATGAGCTTGTATAACCAATGAAGACATAGATTCCCATGTTCATCTATGACCATCATGTTGACATCGTTCAATCCATGCCGTCATCCAATCTTTGATTATTTGAAATAAAAAAATGTATTGCATCCCACTCTTTAGCAGCTGTAAAAAAGTAAATAGATGACTTAAAATGAATTTATTTCGAAGATTAAGAATTAATTTACTACAATAACATCTCATAGTTTATTACCTTTCAGTTTCCTAAATCTACCGTTGCCCACAAAGTACTCCCATTCAAATTTTTTAATTGAGTCAAGATCCCAAATGCAATCTATATGGGACTTTGCTGCAAGATGATGAAGGGTGCTCCCCTTAATACCACAAACACATAACATAAATAAAGAAACAACAACAATATGCAAGAATAGAAAATTGACTTCTTATTATCTCCACAAATGTGGAATTACAAACTTTCAGAATTACAATATGCAAAGCCACATGGGCATTCAGTTACAATATTATGTAGGACAAAGCCTCATATAAATACCTAGATCTACTACCCAGAACTACCCTAGACAACACTACGGGCCTTCTTTATATAGGCATTTTCCACCGCCCGAGAAGGTTCTAGAAATTTAACCCTTAGGGCCGACCAAACTTAGAATTATTTTATTTTTCAATTTATTACATCAGAGTCAGCTCAAAATAACTTTTGAAACCCGAACAAAAATTTTGAAGGAAAATTATTTTTTATCATTTCAGGTGACCCAACTTTCAGAGACTATAAGTCATCACTAGTTGACCTGATTGACTATTATAACCCCATTTCAGAAAGGCCACAAAGCGCTCTACAGGCTTGACTTGTATAAGTGCCTGTCACCCAAATTTTTGACCTCATCCAAGGCCTCTAAAGCCTTCAAAAATAAGTTCAAAGTTTCTGTACCCTGCTGCCAATACCGAAAATCTTCAATATCTTCAAAACTAGACCTGATCTAGCCATGAAACTTTATTGGCAGGTTGATATGACTGAGATGAACCTCCACATGTAAAATCAGAACATTTTGAGATTTATGACCAACTTACTAAAAACAAGTTTCCATAAATAGAAGTTCTACACAAGATAGCCCTTATTGAATACAAAAACATAAATATTTTTGGGTGATGCAAGATTGCTCTTACACCCAGGATGCTCCTGCATTAGACACCTGGGGTAATTTGAGAGGTGACCTTGTCACATCTCAAGTGTGTGGAGGAACACCAAGGTGGTTAACCTCCTCCTTTATCAGCCATGATGAATCTTCAATAGATCATCCTTTCCACTTGACCAGATATTCTTCATATGTCCTGTTCCTTGTGCTTCTACCAACACAACTATCCAGTATATCCTCAATCTCTTTGGTATCTGAACTAGTTGCTAGAATACTCCACTATACTATTATGATCTCATCTTCAACACCTCCCTCATGATACTCTATCAGATCTAAAATGTTAAGCATTGGTGAAATATTTAGCTCAGTAGGCAACTTGACCTCATATGAATTTCCTAAATCATGCTTCTTCAGTATCTTACATGGCCCAAACTTTTTCATTTTTAGCTTGTTATATGTACCAACCAGAAATCTTTCCTTCCACAAATGAACCATGAATTCATCTCCAACCTGAAATTCTTTATGCCTCCTTTTTTCATCTGCCTTAGCCTCATACTATGCATTCATCTTGGTAATATGCTTCCTCACCTCCTCATGGATGTTCTTCAAATGTTTTGCAAAATCCTCAGCTTCAACACTAATTTCTCCTTGATCTATCCTTCTCAACTCAGATGTATTTTTGTGACTACTCCCATATACAATCTGGAATGGTGATTTACTAGTGCTCCTATTGATAGAATTATTATGTGTAAATTCTTCCTGTGGTAAAATCAAATCCCATCCTATTGGCTTATCTCCAACCAAACATCTCAGCAAATTTTCCAAACTCCTATTCACGACCTCTATCTACCCATCAGTCTGTGGATGATGTGATGAACTAAACTTCAAATCTGTCTTCAACTTCTTCCACAATGTATGCCAGAAATATCCAACAAACTTAGTGTCCCTATCTGAAACTATACTCTTTGGCAAACCATGTAGTCTCACCACTTCTTTGAAAAATAATTTTGGTACATGAGCAACATCATTAATCTTCTTGTAGGGAATAAAATGTGCCATCTTTGAAAATCTGTCAACTATCACAAAAATTGAATCATGTCCCCACCGTGTCCTTGGTAAACCAAGAACAAAGTCCATACTGATATCTTCCCAAGGCTTATCTGGTATAGGTAATGGCTGATACAACCCTATATTCTGCTTCACTCCTTTCACCATTTGACATACTCTACAACTCTGTACAAAATTCATGACATCATGCTGCAACTGTGGCCAATAATAATTCTCACTAACCAAAGCAAAGGTTTTATCATGACCAAAATGTCCAGCCAATCTTCCACTATGCTTCTCCTTGATGAGATTCTCCCTCATAGAACTTCTTGGAATGCACAACTGACTCCCTTTGAATAGCATATCATCCTAAATGATGAAATCCAACCACTTCATTCTCTCTAGAGTAACAGGTTCTTTACAAGCTTTCCAAACTTCACCAAAATCAGGATCCCCTAGATACAAATTCTCGAGTTCTTTAAACCCAACCATCTCAATCTGCATCTTTGTTAGCAATAGTTGCCTTCTACTAAGTGCATCTACAACCTTGGTAGACTTTTCACTTCTGTGTTTCTAAACAAATGTATAACTCTGCAAAAACTCAACCCATTTCAAATGCCTTTGATTCAACTTTCCTTGACTATTCAGATATTGCAAAGCTTGATGATCAGTATACAAAACAAACTCTTTAGGAAGCAGACAATGTATCCATTTTTTCAATGCCTAAACTATAGCATAAAATTCCTGATCATAAATAGAATATTTTCTCTTGGCATCATTTAACCTCTCATTGAAATAAGTAATAGGTTTACCTTCTTGGCTCATAACAGCTCCTATTGCAATACCACTAGCATCACAGTCTACTTGAAAAACCTTATCAAAATTTGGAAGTGCTAAAATAGGTTGTTCTGTAATTTTTTGTTTCAACAATTGAAAACTCTTTTCTGCCCCATTAGTCGACTTAAACTCTTTTCTATCCCCTCTCATTGTTTCAGTCAAGGGACCACAAATATTGCTAATTTTTTTGATAAAATTTATGTAAAAGCTATCCAAACAATGAAAATATCTTACCTTAGTAGCACTCCTTGGAGTAGGCCATTCAAGGACAGCCTGTACCTTCTTTGGGTCCATTTTTAGACCTTCTTCTAAAACTACAAATCCCAAATACACTAACTCTTTCTTCACAAAACTGCATTTCTTCAAATTAATCAACAAATTCTCATCTCTTAACTTCTCAAACACCATATGAATATGCATCATATGCTCTTTTAGTGTCTTACTAAAGATCAAAATATCATCTAGGTATACAATGACAAACTTACCAAAAAATTCTTTCAGAACCTCATTCATTAGCCGCATGAAAGTGCTCGGTGCATTGGTTAGCCCAAAAGGCATGACTAACCACTCATATAGTCCTTCCTTTGTCTTGAAGGTAGTCTTCCATTCATCTCCTTCTCTGATCCAAATCTACTGATATCCACTCTTCAGATCCATCTTTGAGAAATACACAGCTCCACTCAAATAGTCCATAATATCATCCATTCGTGGCAACGGAAACTAATACTTAATTATGATCTTGTTTATTGCTCTGGAATCTATACACATCCTCCATTCTCCATTCTTCTTTGGTGCTAATACTACTGGTACATCACATGGACTCATGCTCTCCTAAATCAATCCCTTTTGTAACAACTCATGTACTTGTCTCTTCAACTCTTTAGTTTCTGCTGGTGTCATTCTGTGTGCTGCATTGTTTGGCAAACTAGCTCCTAGAATCAAATCCATCTGATGAATGATCTTCCTTACTGCTGGTAATCTGTCATGTACATTATCAGATACAATATCTTGAAACTCATTCAAGAAATATGCAACCTCTATAGGTACATCCTCTACTTCCTCTTTACCAACTTTTGGAATTAAAGAAAAATGCACATGCTCATGCCTTATACCATCTAGGAATTTTCTTCCATCAACAAAAGTTATTCTCGCATTACCACATACCTTTTCTTTAGTTTATTTCAATGGTTTTAACTTATGTCACACTCCATCCTTTGTTAGGGAATAGGTATTCACATGACCATCGTGTACAACACATCTGTCAAACTGCCATGGCCTATCTAACAACATATGACGTGCATCCATAGATATGATATCACATAGTACCTCATCTTGGTACCCACCGATCTTGAACTTTAATAGGCATTGTTCACTGACCATGACTTTGTGGTCATCCTACACCTAGGCAATTCGATATAGATGTGGGTGTTTCTGTCTCTTGAGCTTCAACTTTGTCACCATCTTTTTTGACACCAAATTGTTAGTGCTTCCACTATCAATAATCACATCACAACATTTACCCTCACACTTGCATCAAGTATGAAACAAGCTCCTCCTTTGTTCAAGTTAATTCTCACCACTCAGCAGGACTCTTCTGTTGATCAATGTTTCTCCTCTTTCAGCATCTTCAGAATTTAAGGATCTCACATCTTCATCTTCATGTGCCACTTTGGCCTAGCCTTCATTCCTCCTATCTATCCTTCCTTGGTGTTGAGGACATTCAAATTCCCTATGACCTTCTTTTCCATAGTGAAAACATGTTCCACGGAAGCCTCCTCTTCCTAAACCTTGTCCTCTTCCTCTTCCTCTCTGATCTCTATTGTTCTGATCTTGGAAACAATTGGAATTGTTTCCTCTCTAATTTTGCCTGCTACTGGCCTCATCCTTCTTTTTCTGATCTTCATTTCAGCCTCCATATGACCATCCACTACATCGTCCACCGTGACCTCTTCCATTTTGTCTGCTCTCAAACTTCTTGTTCAACTTTTCCTCTACTTTTAGGGCAAACTGGTATGCCTCTTCAATACTATTCATTTGAACCAGATTCAGCTCCTCCTAAATGCTTGGCCTTAACCCATTAAAGTAATGGGCAACTTTCTCCTTGTCAGCTTTTGCATGGCTCATTCTGATAAGGATTCGATAGAACTCCTCTGTATACTCCTGAACAGATCTTCCTACCTACTTCAAACTTTGTATCTTCTTTAGTAGGTCAAGCTCATAATCAACAGGAATGAACTGCCACTTCAATTTATCCACCATTTGATCCCATCTTGTGATTTTATCTTTCCCTAATCTATTTCTTTCCAATTAAATCTCTTGCCACCAGATCTTTGCATGACCTTTCAGTTTGGCCTTCACGAATTTCACCCTATTAGGATCCTCAATATCTTCACACTCAAAATATTTTTCACATTCATTGATCTAGTCGATCAATTCCTCTGGGTTAAGATTTCCAGAAAATGTCAGAACCTCAATCTTAGATCTTTTCCCGATCTTGGAAATGGCCTGAAAAAGTCTTTCCTCCTCTGGGTTCACAACTTTGACTTCTCCTTCTTGAGCTTCTTCTTCGGCTTCATCCTCGCTTTTATCTCTGACATTAAGATTCATTCCTTTGTGAATCTTCTCTTGCAATGCTCACACTTGTCTCTGGAGTACTCTAACCTTAGGTGTTACAACACCAGCCCTTCCACCACGTTCTCTTTATGGAGGCATTTTCGTGATGTGCACTGAAACCCTAACCACATTCTTGGTGCAAACTACCTCATAGTTGGTGATCTATTTACACACTCAGAAAAACTTTCTTTGATACCACTTGATGAAGGGTGCTCCCCTTAATACCACAAACACATAATAGAAATAGAGAAACAACAATAATATGCAAGAACAAAAAATTGACTTCTTATTATCTCCACAAATGTGGAGTTACAAAATTTTAGAATTACAATATGCAAAGCCACATGGGCATTCCGTTACAATATTATGTAGGATAAAGCCTTGAATCAATACCCAGATCTACTACCCAGAACTACCCTAGAGAACACTACGGGCCTTCTTTATATAGGCATTTTCCACCGACCAAGAAGGTTCCAAAAATTTAGCCCTTAGGGCCGACCAAACTTAGAATTATTTTATTTTTCAATTTATTACATCAGAGTCGGCTCAAAATAGCTTTTGAAACCCGAACAAAAATTTTGAAGGAAAATTATTTTCTGTCATTTCAGGTGACTGGACTTCCAGAGACCATAAGTCATCACCAGTTGACCCGATTGACTATTATAACCCCATTTCAGAAAGGCCACAAAGTGGTCTATAGGCATAACCCAAACAAGTGTCTATCACCAAAATTTTCAACCTCATCTGAGGCCTCTAAAGCTTTCAAAACTGAGTTCAAAGTTTCTGTACCCTGCTGCCAATACCAAAAATTTTCAATATTTTCAAAACTAGACCTGATCTAGCCATGAAACTTTACTGGCAGGCTGATATGACTGAGATGAACCTCCACATGTAAAATCAGAACATTTTGAAATTTATGACCAACTTACTAAAAACAACAAGTTTCCATAAAGAGCAGCTCTACACAAGATAGCTCTTATTGAATACAAAAACATAAATATTTTTGGGTGATGCAAGATTTCTCTTACACCCAGGATGCTCCTGTATATCCTCAATCTCTTTGGTATCACGACCAAAATGTCTAGCCAATCCTTCGGTATGCTTCTCCTTGATAAGATTGTACCTCATAGAACTTCTTGGAATGCACAATTGACTCCCTCTGAATAGCATATCATCCTGAATGATGAAATCCAACCACTTTGTTCTCTCTAGAGTAACAGGTTCTTTACAAGCTTTCCAAACTTCACCAAAATTGGGATCCTCTGGATACAAATTTTTGAGTTCTTTAAACCCAACCACCTGAATCTGCATCTCTGTCAGCAATAGTTACCTTCTGCTAAGAGAATCTACAACCCTGTTAGACTTTCCACTTCTATTTTTCAAAACAAATGTATAACTCTGAAAAAATTCAACCCATTTCAAATGCCTTTGATTCAACTTTCCTTGACTATTCAGATATTGCAAAGCTTGATGATCAATATAAAAAACAAACTCTTTAGGAAGCAGATAGTGTCTCCACTTCTTCAATGCCTGAACTATAGCATAAAATTCCTAATCATAAACATATTTTCTCTTGGCATCATTTAACTTCTCATTGAAATAAGCAATAGGTTTACCTTCTTGGCTCATAACAGCTCCTATTGTAGTACCACTAGCATCACAGTCTACTTGAAACACCTTATTAAAATCTGGAAGTGCTAAAATAGGATATTCTATAACTTTTTGTTTCAACAATTGAAAACTCTTTTCTGCCCCATTAGTCCACTTAAACTCTTTTCTATCCCCTCTCATTGTTTCAGTCAAGGGACCACAAATACTACTAAAATTTTTGATAAGATTTTTGTAAAAGCTAGCCAAACCATGAAAATATCTTACCTCAGTAGCACTCCTTGGAGTAGGCCATTCAAGGATAGCCTATACTTTCTTTGGGTCCATTTTTAGACCTTCTTCTGAAACTACAAATCCCAAATACACTAACTCTTTCTTCACAAAACTGCACTTCTTTAAATTAATCAACAATTTCTCATCTCTTAACTTCTCAAACACCATACGAATATGCATGATATGCTCTTCTAGTGTCTTACTAAAGATCAAAATATCATCTAGGTATACAATGACAAACTTACCAAAAAATTCTTTCAAAACCTCATTCATGAGCCGCATGAAAGTGCTCGGTGCATCGGTTAGCCCAAAAAGTATGACTAACCACTCATATAGTCCTTCCTTTATCTTGAAGGTAGTTTTCCATTCATCTCCTTCTCTGATTTGAATCTGGTGATATCTACTCTTCAGATCCATCTTTGAGAAATACATAGCTCCACTCAAATAGTCCATAATATCACCTATTCATGGCAATGGAAACCTATAATTAATTGTGATCTTGTTTATTGCTCTCGAATCTGTACACATTCTCCATTCTTCATTCTTCTTTGGTGCTAATACTACCGGTACATCACATGGACTCAGGCTCTCCTGAATCAATCCCTTTTGTAACAACTCATGTACTTGTCTGTTCAACACTTCACTTTCTGCTGGTGTCATTCTGTGTGTTGCCTTGTTTGGAAAATTGGCTCCTGGAATCAAATCCATCTGATGAATGATCTTCCTTACTAGTGGTAATCCATCAGGTACATTATCAGATACAATATCCTAAAACTCATTCAACAAATCTGCAACCTCTATAGGTACATCCTCTACTTCCTCTTTACCAGCTTTTGGAATTAAAGAAAAACAAACATGCTCATGCCTCATACCATCTAGGAATTTTCTTCCATCAAAAAAAGTTATTCTCACATTACCACATATGTTTTCTTCAGTCTCCTTCAATGGTTTTAGCTTATGTCACACTCCATCCTTTGTTAGGGAATAGGTATTCGCACGAACATCATGTATAACACATCTGTCAAACTGCGACTACCTACCCAATAACATATGACATGCATCCATAGATATGATATCACATAGTACCTCATCTTGGTACCTGCCAATCTTGAACTTTACTAGGCACTATTCACTGACCATGACCTTGTGGTCATCCTACACCTAGGCAATCCGATATGGATGTGGGTGTTTCTATCTCTTGAGCTTCAACTTTGTCACCATCTCTTCTAACACCAAATTTTTAGTGCTTCCACTATCAATAATCACATCACAACATTTACCCTCACACTTGCATCGAGTATGAAACAGACTCCTCCTTTGTTCAGGTTCATTCTCACCACTCAGCAGGACTCTTTTGTTGATCAATGTTTCTCCTCTTTCAGCATCTTCAAAATTTGAGGATCTGACATCTTCATCTACATGTGCCACTCTTGTCTGGCCTTCATTCCTCCTATCCATCCTTCCTTGGCATTGAGGACATTCAAATGCCCTATGACCTTCTTCTCCATAGTGAAAACATGTTCCACGGAAGCCTCCTCTTCTTGAACCTTGTCCACTTCCTCTTCCTCTTGGATCTTTATTGTTCTGATCTTGGAAATGATTGAAATTATTTCCTCTTTGATTTTGACTGCTACTGGCCTGATCCTTTTTTTTCACATCTTCATTTCAGCCTCCATATGACCGTCCACTAGATCGTCCAGAGTGATCTCTTCCATTTTATCTACTCTCGAACTTCTTGTTCAACTTTTCCTCTACTTTTAGGAAAAAATGGTATGCCTCTTCAATACTATTCATTCAAACCAAATTTATCTCCTCATGAATGCTTGGCCTTAACCCATTAAGGTAATGGGAAACTTTCTCCTTATCAGCTTCTGCATGGCCTGTTCTGATTAGGATTTGATAGAACTCCTTTGTATACTCCTGAACAGATCTTCCTTCTTGCTTCATACTTTGCATCTTCTTTAGTAGGTCAAGCTCATAATCAACATGAATGAACTGCCACTTCAATTTATCCACCATTCGATCCCATCTTCTAATTTTATCTTTCCCTCTTTTATTTCCCTCCAATTGAATCTCTTGCGACTAGATCTTTGCATGACATTTCAGTCTGGCCTTCGCAAATTTGACCCTATCAAGATCCTCAATATCTTCATACTCAAAATATTCTTCACATTCATTGATCCAGTCCATCAATTCTTCTAGGTTAATTTTTCCAGAAAATGTCAGAACCTCAATCTTAGGTCTTTTCCCGATCTTGGAAATGGCTTGAAAAAGTTTTTCTTCCTCCGGGTTCACAACTTGGACTTCTCCTACTTGATCTTCTTCTTTGGTTTCATCCTCACTTTCATCTCTGACATTAAGATTCATTCCTCTATGAATCTCCTCTTGCAATGCTCGCACTTGTCTCTAGAGTACTCTAACCTTAGGTGTTACAACACCAGCTCTTCTGCAACGTTCCTTTCGTGGAGGCATTTTCATGATGCGCACTGAAATGCTAACCACAGTCCTAGTGCAAACTGCCTCACAGTCGGTGATCTATTTACACACTCAGGAAAACTTGCTCTGATACCACTTGATGAAGGGTGCTCCCCTTAATACCACAAACACATAATAGAAATAGAGAAACAACAACAATATACAAGAACAAAAAATTGACTTCTTATTATCTCCACAAATGTGGAATTACAAATTTTTAGAATTACAATATGCAAAGCCACATGGGCATTCCATTACAATATTATGTAGGACAAAGCTTCGAATCAATACCCAGATCTACTACCTAGAACTGCCCTAGACAACACTATAGGCTTTCTTTATATAGGCATTTTCCACCGCTCGAGAAGGTTCCAGAAATTTAGCCCTTAGGGCCGACCAAACTGAGAATTATTTTATTTTTCAAATTATTACATCAAATTCAGCTCAAAATAACTTTTGAAACTCAAACAAAAATGTTGAATGAAAATTATTTTTCATCATTTCAGGTGACCCGACTTCCGGAGACCATAAGTCATCACTAGTTGACCCGATTGGCTATTATAACCCCATTTCAAAAATGCCATGTAGTGCTCTATAGACTTGAGTCACGCAAGCGCCTGTCACCAAAATTTTCAACCTCATCTGAGGCCTCTAAAGCCTTCAAAACTAAGTTCAAAGTTTCTGTACCCTGCTGCCAATACCAAAAATCTTCAATATCTTCAAAACTAGACCTGATCTAGCCATGAAACTTTACTGGCAGGTTGATATGATTGAGATGAACCTCCACATGTAAAATCAGAACATTCAAAGATTTATGACCAAATTACTAAAAACAAGTTTCCATAAATAGAAGCTCTACACAAGATAGCCCTTACTGAATACAAAAGCATAAATATTTTTGGGTCATGCAAGATTGCTCTTACACCCAGGATGCTCCTGCATCAGACACCTGGGGTAATTTGAGAAGTGACCCCATCACGTCTCAGGTGTGTAGAGGAAAATCAAGGTGGTTAACCTCCTCCTTTGTCAGCCATGATGAATCTTCAATAGGTCATCATTTTCACTTGACCAGATATTCTTCATATGTCTTGTTCTTTGTGCTTCTACCAACACAACTATCCAGTATATCCTCAATCTCTTTGGTATCTAAACTAGTTGCTGAAATACTCCATTGTATTGTTGTGATCTCATCTTCAACACCTCCCTCATGATACTCTGTCAGTTCTGAAATGTTAAACATTGGTGAAATATTCAGCTCAGTAGGCAACTCGACCTCATATGCATTTCCTGAATCATGCTTCTTCAGTATCTTACATGGCCCAAATTTATTCATTTTTAACTTGTTATATGTATCAACCGAAAATATTTCCTTCTGCAAATGAACCACGACTTCATCTCCAACCGAAAATTCCTTATGTCTCATTTTCTCATCTGCCTTAGCCTTATACTATGCTTTCATCTTGGTAATATGCTTCTTCACCTCCTCATGGATGTTCTTCAAATATTCTACAAAATCCTCAGCTTCAGCACTACTTATTTCTCCTTGATCTATCCTTCACAACTAAGATGCATTTTTGGGACTACTCCCATATACAATCTGGAATGGTGATTTACCAGTGCTCCTGTTGACAGAATTATTATGTGGGAATTCTACCTCTGGTAAAATCAAATCCCATCGTATTGGCTTATCTCCAACCAAACATCTCATCAAATTTCCCAAAATCTTATTCACCACCTCTGTTTGTCTATCAGTCTGTGGATGATGTGATGAACTGAACTTCAAATCTATCTTCAACTTTTTCAACAATGTACGCCAGAAATATCTAACGAACTTAGTGTCCCTATCTGAAACTATACTCTTTGGCAAACCATGTAGTCTCACCACTTCTTTGAAAAATAATTCTGCTACATGAATAGCATCATTAGTCTTCTTGCAGGGAATAAAATATGCCATCTTTGAAAATCTATCAACTACCACAAAAATTGAATCATGTCCCCGCTGTGTCCTTGGTAAACCAAGAACAAAGTTCATACTGATATCCTCCCAAGGCTTATCTGGTACAGGTAATGACTGATACAACCCTATATTCTACTTCACTCCTTTCACCATCTGACATACTCTACAACTCTGTACAAACTTCTTGACATCTTGCTACAACCATGGCCAATAATAATTCTCACTAACCAAAGTAAGTGTTTTATCACGACCAAAATATCCAACCAATCCTCTGCTATGCTTCTCCTTGATGTGATTCTCCCTCATAGAACTTCTTGGAATACACAACTAACTCCCTTTGAATAGCATATCATCTTGAATGATGAAATCTAGCCACTTCGTTCTATCTAGCGTAACAGGTTCTTTACAAGCTTTCCAAACTTCGCCAAAATCAGGATCCTCTAGATACAAATTTTTGAGTTCTTTAAACCTAACCACCTCAATCTACATCTTTGTTAGCAATAGTTGCCTTCTGCTAAGCACATCTGCAACCCTGTTAGACTTTCTACTTTTGTGTTTGAAAAGAAATGTATAACTCTGCAAAAATTCAACCCATTTCAAATGCCTTTGATTCAACTTTCCTTGACTATTTAGATATTGCAAAGCTTGATGATCAGTATACAAAACAAACTCTTTAGGAAGTAGATAGTGTCTCCAATTCTTCAATGCCTGAACTATAGCATAAAATTCCTGAGCATAAACAAAATATTTTCTCTTGGCATCATTTAACTTCTCATTGAAATAAGCAATAGGTTTACCTTTTTGGCTCATAACAGCTCCTATTGTACTACCACTAGCATCACAGTCTACTTGAAACACCTTATTAAAATTTGGAAGTACTAAAATAGGTTGTTCTGTAACTTTTTGTTTCAACAATTGAAAGCTCTTTTCTGCCCCATTAGTCCACTTAAACTCTTTTCTATCCCCTCTCATTGTTTGAGTCAAGGGATCACAAATACTACTAAATTTTTTGATAAAATTTATGTAAAAGCTAGCCAAACCATGAAAAGATCTTACCTCAGTGGTACTCCTTGGAGTAGGCCATTCAAGGATAGTCTGTACCATCTCTAAGTCCATTTTTAGACCTTCTTCTGAAACTACAAATCCCAAATACACTAACTTTTTCTTCACAAAATTGCACTTCTTCAAATTAATCAATAATTTCTCATCTCTTAACTTCTCAAACACCATACGAATATGCATGATATGCTCTTCCAGTGTCTTACTAAAGATCAAAATATCATCTAGGTACACAATGACAAACTTACCAAAAAATTCTTTCAAAACCTTATTCATAAGCCGCATGAAAGTGCTCGGTGCATTGGTTAGCCCAAAAGGCATGAATAACCACTCATACAGTCCTTCATTTGTCTTGAAGGCAGTCTTCCATTCATCTCCTTCTCTCATCCAAATCTGGTGATATCCACTCTTCATATCCATCTTTGAGAAATACACAGCTCCACTCAAACAGTCCATAATATCATGCATTCATGGCAATGGAAACCTATACTTAATTGTGATCTTGTTTATTTCTTTTGAATATGTGTATATCCTCCATTCTCCATTCTTCTTTGGTGCTAATAATGCTAGTACAGCACATGGACTCAGGCTCTCCCAAATCAATCCCTTTTGTAACAACTCATGTACTTATCTATTCAACTCTTCACTTTTTGCTGGTGTCATTCTGTGTGCTGCCTTATTTGGCAAACTGGCTCCTGGAATCAAATCCATCTGATGACTGATCTTCCTTACTAGTGGTAATCTATTAGGTACATTAGTAGATACAATATCTTGAAACTCATTCAACAAATCTGTAACCTCTATAGGTACATCCTCTACTTCCTCTTTACTAGCTTTTGGAATTAAAGCAATTTACACATGCTCATACCTCATACCATCTAGGAATTTTCTTCCATCAACAAAAGTTATTCTTGCATTACCACATACCTTTTCTTCAGTCTCCTTCAATGGTTTTAGCTTATGTCACACTCCATCCTTTGTTAGGGAATAGGTATTCGCATGACCATCATGTACAACACATCTATCAAACTACCACAGCATACTTAACAACATATGACATGCATCCATAGATATGATATCACATAGTACCTCATCTTGGTACCTGTCGATCTTGAACTTTGCTAGGCACTGTTCACTGACCATGAGCTTATGGTCATCCTGCACCTAGGCAATCTAATATGGATGTGGGTGTTTCTATCTATTGAGCTTCAACTTTGTCACCATCTCTTCTAACACCAAATTGTTAGTGCTTCCACTATCAATAATCACATCACAACATTTACCCTCACACTTGCATTGACTACGAAACAGGCTCCTCCTTTGTTCAAGTTCATTCTCACCACTTAGCAGGACTCTTCTATTGATCAACATTTCTCATCTTTCAGCATCTTCAGAATTTGAGGATCTGACATCTTCATCTACATGTGCCACTTTGGCCTAGCCTTCATTCCTCCTGTCCGTCCTTCCTTGGCATTAAGGACATTCAAATTCCCTATGACCTTCTTCTCCATAGTGAAAACATGTTCCATGGAAGCGTCCTCTTCCTAAACCTTGTCCTCTTCCTCTTCCTCTCTGATCTCTATTATTATGATTTTGGAAACAATTGGAATTTTTTTCTCTTTGATTTTGACTACTACTGGCCTCATCCTTCTTTTTCGGATCTTCATTTCGGCCTCCATATGACCGTCCACTAGATTGTCCACAGTGACCTCTTCCATTTTATCTTCTCTCAAACTTCTTGTTCAACTTTTCCTCTACTTTTAGGGCAAACTGGTATGCCTCTTCAATACTATTCATTCAAACCAGATTCAGCTCCTCCTAAATGCTTGGCCTTAACCCATTAAGGTAATGGGCAACTTTCTCCTTGTCAGCTTCTGCATGGCCCGTTCTGATGAGGATTTGATAGAACTCCTACATATACTCCTAAATAGATCTTCCTGCCCACTTCAAACTTTGCATCTTCTTCAGTAGGTCAAGCTCATAATCAACAAGAATGAATTGCCATTTCAATTTATCGACCATTTGATCCCATCTTATGATTTTATATTTCCCTCTTCTATTTCTCTCCAATTGAATCTCTTGCCACCAGATCTTTGCGTGACCTTTCAGTCTAGCCTTTGCAAATTTGACCCTATCAGGATCCTCAATATCTTCATACCCAAAATATTCTTCACATTCATTGATCTAGTTGATCAATTCCTCTGGGTTAAGATTTCCAGAAAATGTCAGAACCTAAATCTTAGGTCTTTTCCCCATCTTGGAAATGGCCCGAAAAAGTCTTTCTTCCTCCGGGTTCACAACTTTGACTTCTCCTTCTTGATCTTCTTCTTCGGCTTCATCCTCACTTTTGTCTCTAACATGAAGATTCATTCCTTTGCAAATCTCCTCTTGTAATGCTTGCACTTGTCTCTGGAGTGCTCTAACCTTAGGTGTTACAACACCAGCTCTTCCACCATGTTCCTTTCATGGAGGGATTTTCACGATGTGCATTGAAACCCTAACAACGGTCCTAGTGCAAACTACCTCACAGTCGGTGATCTATTTACACACTCAGGAAAATTTGTTCTAATACCACTTGATGAAGGGTGCTCCCCTTAATACCACAAACACATAACAAAAATAGAGAAACAACAACAATATGCAAGAACAAAAAATTGACTTCTTATTATCTCCACAAATGTGGAATTACAAACTTTCAGAATTACAATATGCAAAGCCACATGGGCATTCCATTACAATATTATGTAGGACAAAACCTCAAATCAATACCCAGATCTACTACCCAAAATTTCCCTAGACAACACTATGGGCCTTCTTTATATAGGCATTTTCCACCGCCCGAGAAGGTTCCAAAAATTTAGCCCTTAGGGCTGACCAAACTTAGAATTATTTTATTTTTCAATTTATTACATCAGAGTCGGCTCAAAATAACTTTTGAAACCCGAACAAAAATTTTGAAGGAAAATTATTTTGTGTCATTTCAAGTGATCCGACTTTCGGAGACCATAAGTCATCACTAGTTGACTCGATTGACTATTATAACCCCATTTTCGAAAGGCCACGAAGCGCTCTACAGGCTTGACTCGCACAAGTGCCTATCACCCAAATTTTTGATCTCATTCGAGGCCTTTAAAGCTTTCAAAACTGAGTTCAAAGTTTTTGTACCCTGCTGCCAATATCGAAAATCTTCAATATCTTCAAAACTAGACTTGATCTAGCCATGAAACTTTACTGGCAGGCTGATATGATTGAGATGAACCTCCACATTTAAAATTAGAACATTCCAAGATTTATGACCAACTTACTAAAAATAGCAAGTTTCCATAAATAGTAGCTCTGGACAAGATAACCCTTATTGAATACAAAAACATAAATATCTTTGGGTGATGCAAGATTGCTCTTACAGCCAGGATGCTCCTGCATCACAAGATTAGGAAGATATTGAGTAAGGTACACCATCATCTGCTATACCATATATCCCTCAACCATAGAACCCTTAGGACGTGCTCTTTGTTGTACTAAACCCTTCAAAAATTTTAAGTGTCTTTCAACCATCCACATTGACCTAGCATTTACAGGTCCACACAATTTTATCTCCTCAACTTGGTGTATGAGTTAGTGTTCTTGTGCATTGAAAAAGATGGAGGTAAACACTTCATTGCACACATTAATCGACAAATTCTTTTCTTCCAATATTTAATATCTTCTTTATGGATTTCTTTAGATGACAACCACCTACAAGGGATTCAAGACATAAATATATAAATACGAGACTTTACAATATATTACTTGTTTGATATATTGAACAAATATCACTGCTTACCTCATGTATTTTCCAAGATCATATATCACTTGTTTGATATTATTGTGAAAGTTCTCTGGGAGAGATAGGGGTAGCAAATACTACAACAATTGTCAACTGATCATTTCATACAATGAAAATTGAATGTAATTACATAGATATATTGTAAATACAAAAGACTATGACTTACCTTGATGAAGGTATGCCAATCATGTGTTTTCATCCTTGACCCAAAATCATTTTTCTTTGATATGAGATTGCTTATATCTGCAGCAAATCCTGTAGGAAATTGAATTTTTTGGATCACTTCTTTTATGGCATTACTTTGTTGCTCTATTAATAACCGAGGAAGAGCACTTGCATTAATTTGGTCTCCATTGCTATTTGATTCAATGATATTTTTCATTGCATGATTGGAATCATGAATGTCACTACAAATTTTGCCAAGTTTTTCTTTCTCATGACTTTTGTCCAATATTTTCCACAGCATCTCTATTACATTCTTTCCAATATGCATAGTATCAAACAAATGCACAATTTATAGATGCTCATAATAGGGTAGCCTACTAAATTCTCTAGGATAACATTTTAGTCCCTTTGGAAGCTGGTCAGTGATGCCTTCACAACCTTCAAGATCATCAACTACATAATTAGCCAACAAAACACAATCAAAATATATAATTTTCAAACATCGACCATTACGTGGAATGATATTACCTTGAATTCTATTATATTCCAACTGCCATATGTGAGGTGTCATTCTTTGGGGCTTTGATGTAGTCTCTTCTTTCCCATTGAAAAGATGACTTTCTACACTTCGATACTTATGATTTCTAGGGAGGAACTGCCTATACTCATCAAACACCTATTTTCTTAAACTTTTGGAATGACAGGATTTCATCTTTGGACCACACATTGGACATGCAAATTTTCTCTTTGTTTGAAGACCTACAAGATAACGATAAAATTGGATTAAATATGTATATTTTTAAAATTTGAATTATCTCGTACAACTAGAATTCACCATAACATACCACATAAATGTATCAACTTTGGAGCATCATGAATTGTCCACACAAGAATTGCATGGAATTGAAATTCTCTTTGTTCAATTGGTCGGGAGATGTCATACATAGTGAAACCATTCCATAACACCAATAACTCATCGATAAGAGGCGCAATATATACATTCATATCTTTCACTTGGTACTTACCTAGTTGAATTAACAACAACATCAGATAATTATTGTGGCCATTTCACTCCGAGACTTATAATTACACATAGATAACTATAAAATAATAAGATACCTGGAACAATTATTGCCAACATAATGTGCTCCCTCTTTATTGACATCCACGGAGGAAGGTTATTGTTTATAAAAAAAATAGGCCACATTGAGTAAACAGATCTCCTCTCTCCATGCAAATTGACACCATCTGTTGCCAGAGAAAGTATGAGATTTTGAGGTTCCTCTTTAAAGTATGGCCACTTTTTCTTTATGTCCATAAATAATGAACCATCTACAAGCATTTGAATAATGTCATCTTGACTCCTGACGCATGCATGGTAATCCATAAATTGTGCCAAGCTATTGCACCTGAATAATCATTTCACATGTGGAATAATGGGGATGTGACGAAGAACTTTTTGAGACACCTTTTTTGTCACTTGATCATCTTGATATCTGCTCGTATGGAATTCAGGGTATTTTATTACATTTTCATGTTCTTTATAATAAATAATATGATCTTAAGGACAAGTATCTATTATTTGATACTCCATTCCAATATGTTTCATAGTGGCACATAATTCTCAGTACGAGTGAGGGAGAACATTTGATGGTGGTAACAGAAAGTCACCTATCAATTTGCAATAAATAATATAAGTCATTACTATAAACAATCTTAATGGTACATGTTTCACCTATTATAGACTATAATGACATATATGACAAACCTTAGCATATGTGACATTGCTATGTTGGATAAACCATTCATAACCTTCAAATTCACCAACAACAATACATCAGAGAGAAAAGTAGATTGGGAGCCTTCGTAAAGGGCCATGTCCACCTTCTCAAGTAGAGGTATATCATGGACGTTGTCAATGTCATCCTCATCATCAACAGTAGTAGTAGCACCAACAGCACCAGTACCAAATGTGTCAACGATCAATGCATTCATACAATCATCTTCAAATGTGTTTTCTGGAACATGATCATCATCTTCCATGGGATCATGATCTTTAACTTTAATACTCACACCTCCATGTTCCTCTGTATTCACACTGGGGAGATCGACCTATATAAAAATGATGATAATCGAACCTCCTTCCATGGTTCATATGCATATTAATTGTGAAAACAATATAACAAACAACTTACCATTGGATTATAATCAAACCCCCCTTCCATGTGACCATTCTCCCTACAATGTCTCTTTGCTGTTTTGATTTTGATTCTTCTTGTCTTTAAATCGTTACAACTCTTGCATGGACAATAATATTTGTCATTGGCTTCTCTTTGAAAGTTAGACAACAATCTAGTGATTGTCTCCCTATTTTGATTGAATTCCCTTATATTATCTGACATGATCCTTAATGTGTATATCTACAAAAAAAATTTGAGATGCCTCCTTTCATTAGCTTCATGTCACCTTCTCATAGCTTCTCATTTTCTGACAGATTTTGCCAAAAGCTTTGTAGGAAACCAAGTAAGGGGTATTCTTGAGTTCAAACACATTGAGCTGCTACAACTAAATTATAAATCATGAATTCACTATAAAATTAAAATTGAATAGGGAGATAAGTAAGACATTTAGATTTGGTTTTAATAAGGTTTAATAAATTTATGTAGATCATATCCCAAGGTCTTAGGATTCAAAAATCTTAAGAAATGCTTCATTTGCAATGTTGTTAATTCAAATGATGCCCTAGCTTGCAGCCTACGAGCCATCAAGACATTTCTTCATGAAATGATCATAAATGGGGAGTACCACATAGTGAATATCAATAACAAAATAAATAAAGAGAGATCAAACACTTCACACAATACCTTGAAGGTAATAGAAATGATGCCCTAGCTCTCAAAGCTCGCAGGTCATCAAGCATTTCAAATGAAAAGATGTAAACAATGCTAGTATTAAACAATGAGCTCATGAACAATGTATCATGCCCTAGCTTGCAATAGCCCATGAGCCACCAAGACATTTCCTCATGAAATGATCATAAACAGGGAGTACCACATAGTGTATTATTTTATTACTGATGTCCCTATTTGACATAATAGCATCAATATAACAAACAAAGCACTAACCAATCAAATAGGGACATGAGGTGCTCAAACAGTGAGCTCATAAAATAATATATTTAGTCTTAATAAAATCTTATAAAGCAACATATATTGTGTGAAGTGTTTGATCTCTCTTTATTTGTTTTGTTGTTGATATTCACTATGTGGTACTCCCTGTTTATGATCATTTCGTGAGGAAATGTCTTGATGGTTTGTGGGCTGCAAGCTAGGGCATCATGCATTATTTATGAGCTCACTGTTTGAGCACCGACCAATCAAATAGGGACATGAGGTGCTCAAACAGTGAGCTCATAAACAATGCATGATGCCCTAGTTGTAGGTAGTTATCTCTTCTATAATGATGGAGAAGTGAAAGGTAATGATCAATGAGGTTGCTATTATTAGATCATACATTAATACACTTACTATTTTGAGTTTGAGCTCGGGCATCATGCAATGTTATTGTTGTCATTGCATGCTTGCAGCTGTTGTGCACCATATATTATTTTATACACTATTTATTTTATTGAGACTATGAACTATTGTAGTTGACTATATTCTTTTGGGGTCTAATCTATTGTAGTTGTTTCTTTTTTCTTTGAATCATTGTTTACAATTACTTTTGATGCAATATTTGTGTGAAGAACAAGAACAAAATGGTGAACGAGTGTATTTGACAAAGATAAATATGACACCTTTTGTTGGGCTGATTGGGTTGGCCTGGTACCATTTACATGGCCTGGCCAGATATTAAATAGTGAGCTCATGAACAATGCCAGTATTAAACAGTGAGCTCATGAAAAATGTATGATGCCCTAGCTTGCAGCCCTCGAGCCATCAAGACATTTCCTCATGAAATGATCATAAATGGGGAGTACCACATAGTGAATATCAATAAAAAAATAAATAAAGAGAGATCAAACACTTCACACAATGCCTTGAAGGTAATAGAAATGATGCCCTAGCTCTCAAAGCTTGCGGTTCATCAAGCATTCCAAATGCTAAGATGTAAACAATGCCACTATTAACAATGCTAAGATATAAACAATGCCATTGAAATTGATTTAATGAGAAGACAAAGCTCAAATTCCTACCTTCCAATGAAAAGATGTAAACAATGCCAGTATTAAACAGTGAGCTCATGAACAATGTATGATGCCCTAGCTTGCAGCCCGTGAGCCATCAAGACATTTCCTCATGAAATGATCATAAACATGGAGTACCACATAGTGAATATCAACAAAAAAACAAATAGAGAGAGATCAAACACTTCACACAATGCCTTGAAGGTAATAGCAATGATGCCCTAGCTCTCAAAGCTCACGGGTCATCAAGCATTCCAAATGAAAAGATGTAAACAATGCCATTATTAAACAATGAGCTCATAAATAATGTATGATGCCCTAGCTTACAGCCCATGAGCCATTAAGACATTTCCTCATGAAATGATCATAAACAGAGAGTACCACATAGTGAATATCAACAGCAAAAAAATAAAAAGAGATCAAACACTTCACACAATGCCTTGAAGGTAATAGAAATGATGCCCTAACTCTCAAAGCTCACGGGTCATCGAGCATTCCAAATGAAAAGATGTAAACAATACCAGTATTAAACAATGAGCTCATGAACAATGTATGATGCCCTAGCTTGCAGCCGGTGAGCCATCAAGATATTTTTTCATGAAATGATCATAAATAGGAAGTACCACATAGTGAATATCAACAACAAAACAAATAGAGAGATATCAAACACTTCACACAATGCCTTGCAGGTAATAGCAATGATGGCCTAGCTCTCAAAGCTCGCGGGTCATCAAACATTCCAAATGAAAAGATGTAAACAATGCCAGTATTAAATAGTGAGCTCATAAACAATGTATGATGCCCTAGCTTGCAGCCCACGAGCCATCAAGACATTTCCTCATGAAATGATCATAAACAAGGAGTACCACCTAGTGAATATTAACAGCAAAACAAATAAAGAGAGATCAAACACTTCACACAATTCCTTGAAGGTAATAGAAATGATGCCCTAGCTCTCAAAGCACATGGGTCATTGAGCATTCAGAATGAAAAGATGTAAACAATGCTAGTATTAAACAGTGAGCTCATGACCAATGTATGATGCCCTAGCTTGCAGCCCGTGAGCCATCAAGATATTTCCTCATGAAATGATCATAAACAAGGAGTACCACATAGTGAATATCAACAACAAAACAAATAGAGAGAGATCAAACACTTCACACAATGCCTTGAAGGTAATAGCAATGATGCCCTAGCTCTCAAAGCTCACAGGTCATCAAGCATTCCAAATGAAAAGATGTAAACAATGCCAGTATTAAATAGTGATCTCATAAACAATGTATGATGCCCTAGCTTGAAGCCTGCGAGCCATCAAGACATTTCCTCATGAAATGATCATAAACAGGGAGTACCACATAGTGAATATCAACAAAAAAATAATTAAAGAGAGATCAAACACTTCACACAATGCCTTGAAGGTAATAGAAATGATGCCCTAGCTCTCAAAGCTCATGGGTCATCAAGCATTCGAAATGAAAAGATGTAAATGATACCAGTATTAAATAGTGAGCTCATGAACAATGTATGATGCCCTAGCTTGCAACCTGCGAGCCATCAAGATATTTCCTCATGAAATGATCATAAATAGGGAGTACCACATAATGAATATCAATAGAAAAACAAATAGAGAGAGATCAAACACTTCACACAATGCCTTGAAGGTAATAGCAATGATGCCCTCGCTCTCAAAGCTCGCGGGTCATCAAGCATTCCAAATGAAAAGATGTAAACAATGCTAGTATTAAACAGTGAGCTCATAAACAATGTATGATGCCCTAGCTTGCAGCCCATGAGCCGTCGAGACATTTCCTCATGAAATGATCATAAACATGGAGTACCAACTAGTGAATATGAACAACAAAACAAATAAAGAGAGATTAAACACTTCACACAATGCCTTGAAGGTAATAGAAATGATGCCCTAGCTTTCAAAGCTCACGGGTCATCGAGCATTCCAAATGAAAAGATGTAAATAATGCTAGTATTAAACAATGAGCTCATCAACAATGTATGATGCCCTAGCTTGCAGCCCGCGAGCCACCAAGATATTTCCTCATGAAATGATCATAAACAGGGAGTACCACATAGTGAATATCAACAACAAAACAAATAGAGAGAGATCAAACACTTCACACAATGCCTTGACGGTAATAGAAATGATGCCCTAGCTCTCAAAGCTCGTGGGTCATCAAGCATTCCAAATGAAAAGATGTAAACAATGCCAGTATTAAACAGTGAGCTCATAAACAATGTATGATGCCCTAGCTTGCAGCCTGCGAGCCATCAAGACATTTCCTCATGAAATGATCATAAACAGGGAGTACCACCTAGTGAATATCAATAACAAAAAAAATAAAGAGAGATCAAACACTTCACACAATGCCTTGAAGATAATAGAAATGATGCCCTAGTTCTCAAAGCTCATGGGTCATCAAGCATTCCAAATGAAAAGATGTAAACAATGTAAGTATTAAACGGTGAGCTTATGAACAATGTATGTTGCCCTAGCTTGCAGCCCGTGAGCCATCAAGATATTTCCTCATGAAATGATCATAAATAGGGAGTACCACATAGTGAATATAAACAACAAAACAAATAGAGAGAGATCAAATAGTTTACATAATTCCTTGAAGGTAATAGCAATGATGCCCTAGCTCTCAAAGCTCACGGGTCATCAAGCATTCCAAATGAAAAAATGTAAACAATGCTAGTATTAAACAGTGAGGTCATAAACAATGTATGATGCCCTAGCTTGTAGCCCACGAGCCATCAAGACATTTCCTCATGAAATGATCATAAACAGGGAGTACCACCTAGTGAATATCAATAGCAAAACAAATAAAGAGAGATCAAACACTTCACATAATGCCTTGAAGGTAATAGAAATGATGCCCTAGCTCTCAAAGCTCACAGGTCATCGAGCATTCCAAATGAAAAGATGTAAACAATGCCAGTATTAAACAGTGATCTCATGAACAATGTATGATGCCCTAGCTTGCCATATTTCTCACAAAATTTTGAAAATTCCTTAGACCTGAAACACATGCCATTGTCACAAAGAATCTTATAAGGTACTCCAAATCTGGTAAGCATATTATCCATCAAAAAATTGATGACCACCTTGCTTGTAGCCTACCTTGTGGGTACAGCTTCAACCCACTTTGTAAAGTAGTCTATTGCAACCAATATCCATCTGTGACCTCCACTCAAAGCATCTGTGATTTCCCCACTAAAGTCTATTCCCCACATTTTGAAAGGTTCCTCAATCTGTAATGGAATAAGGGGTAAAGCACCATTGTATTTTAGTTTCCTAGAGAACTTCTAACAAGACTCACACTTTTTGACATAATCATAACAATCCTTGAAAACATGAGGCCAATAATACCCGGCTTTCAATATCTTGTGAGCTATTGTCTTAGCCAAAAAATGACTGCTGCATACCCCATCATGTAAATCTTTAATAACTAACTTGGCCTGATAGGTGTCTAGACAAAATAGGAGGACACCATTATTATTTTTCCAATATAGGTTTCCTTGAATTAGCACATATTTGGATGCTTGTAACTTTATAGTTCTTTTCTGATTATCATTTAGACCTTCTTGACACTTCATATGCTTTAAGAAGTATACTATGTCTGCCACGGACACTACTCGATGCTCATTTCTGCACTTTCTAAATCTACTTGGTTTACTTGAGCTGCATCCAAATTTGTTTCCACCATAAGTTTAGCCAATCCTTGTCCTCTAATTAACTTAGTGATTTGAATCTCAATATCCAACTCTTGAATTTGATTTATCCATCAACATCTTTTTCCCATAACCTTTGATTGCCTCAAGATATCCTTAGTTGTTGCATTTGGTACATATGCCACAATCTTAGCTCCAACTAGATAAGGTCTGAATGATTTCACTGATTTAACTAATGCATAAGCCTTCTTTTCATGTATGTCATAACTTAGATCAAAAAATTGTAGAGTTTTACTAAAGAATGCGATTAGTTTTTCATATCCCTCATCATTTTTTTGTAACAAGACTGCTGCTATGGTGTGGCCGAAAGAAGCAAAGAGAACAATTGAAATGGTTTGGAAAAATCAGGAGACTTCAAAACTGGTGCTTCCTTGATTGCTTTCTTAATATTGGCAAATGCTTCTAAAGCCTCATCTATCCAATTTATAACTACATCCTTTTTTAACATCTTTACAATAGGTTTTATGATTTCTAAAAAATTTGGGACAAATTGTCTTACAAAGTTGATTTTCCCAAGGAAAGATTGAATTCCCTTAACATTTTTAAGGATCAGAACCCTATCAATTGCTTCAATTCTTTTTGGATCTATTCTGACTCCTTCCCTAGAAATAATATGACCAAGGAGTTTTCCCTCGGTTACCCCAAAATGACATTTCTTTGGGTTTAAGGATACTCCATATTCAAGGGCTCTTTTGAAGATTTTATCTAGATGCTTTCAATGATCTTCTACTTTTTTAGAATAAGCTGTGATATCATCCTAATATATTACCATGATAATATCAATGAAATCCCCAAAAGCCACATCCATGGCCCTTTGAAAAGTAGCTCCTGCATTCGTAAGTCCAAATGGCATTCTTGCATAAACATATGTACCCCATGGCGTAGTGAATGCTATTTTGTATTGTTCTTCTTTAAATTTAACTTGATTGTACCCAGAGAACCCATCCATCATGGATAATAATTCATTTCCTGTAACCTTCTATAATAATGCTTCCATGTTTGGTAATGCATAATTATCCTTTAACAAAGATATGTTTAGATTTTTGAAGTCCACACAAAGCCTAATATCTCCGTTCTTCTTCCTAACAGGTACCAAGTTTGAAACCCAAGTAGAGTGTCTAATTGGCTTTATGATACTAGAATCCCTCATCTTAATGAGTTCCTCCTTCATCTTAGGAGCCAAAGTTAGATTGATCGGTCTTTGCCTTTGTCTAAAAGCTTTTGCATCAGGTCTTAAGGGTATTTCATGTTGGAACAAGTCCTCTCTATAAGCCTTAAGATCATCATAGGACCAAGCAAACAGATGTCTATACTTTCTTAACAAACTAATAATATCAGATCTAACTTTAGGAGTTAACTTTTTACCAATGAAAATCTCTTTAGGAGTATGATCATTTCCTAAGTTTATCTTTTCTACTTCCTCTATATTAGTATTTTCCATTTTAACCTTATTACTAGAATCTTTACTATCAAACATTTTTTCTAGTGTAACAAGCGCCTTAGGAATTTTATTATTTTTAAGTTGAATTACATCTTTTCCAAATAAAGTATCCTTTTCATCTATCATTTCAACATAATCATTTAAATCAATGAGTTGATCTTCGTACCTTTCCTCACATGCCATGAACTTTATAATGTCTCTATCATTATCAAAGATTTGCCAATTATGAATGTTATCAGGTATTGATGGCCTCAGTTTGATCTTTACCTGTGTAATATCTTCACATGGGATATCATTATGCTAAACTGCTAGGTTAGCCATGAAATCAGCAAGAATATTCTCAAATCTATCTATCCATGTTATTGAAAAAGCATCAAAAACTTCTATGGAATCCCACACTTCATTCTTGTACCTTTTTAGGGTATGATTCTTAGTCATCAACTTATCCCTAATCTAAGATACAATTAATTCAGAATCACCATAAACAAAAATAATTTTGATACCATGCTTACTTGCTATTTTGAGACCTAGTAGGAGTGCCTTGTATTCTGCAGTGTTGTTAGTACATTCAAATGCTAACAAAAAAGAATATTTAAAAGATTTCTTATTTGGGGATATGAACACTACACCTGCTCCATTACCATTTTTACTACACGATCCATCAAAAAACATTTTCCAAATGAGATCATTATTTTCCTTAGCACATATTTCAATAGGACTAGTATTTTCAATGAGATTTTTATGAATTCTTACCTGGAAATTCTCCATGTTGGTGTGGCAGAAGTGCATAACCTGGCTTGGATCAACATCTTCAATGATGTAAGTAGATCTTGGTTCTCTGTTGATCCTTACAACCCTGTCATTCACTGGGATAGAAGCATAAGATAGATCTAATTGAATATTTCCACCTACTAAATTAGACCATTGTCTAGATAATAGCATTCCATAACTAGGTGGTACTTCTACAACAGTAATGTCTATTTTATAAGATTTTTTAGGACATGAAGGGAACTTAAACTCAACATTTTTCATTATTCCAATAACTGGAACTGACCTATTGTCCATAGCATAACACTTTCCATAAGTATTATCCACATTCATTCCTAATTCTTTCATTACCCCATGAGGCATAATATTAACCATCACCCTGGAGTCTAGCATACAATTTTTAACCAATTTATTGTTTATCAATAAATTTAGAAAGAAAGGATCTACTTTAGTAGCATCTTCATTAACAGAAGTTCCTAGGTAAATAACTAGTAATTCTTCACTATCCTTTTGTTCCTTTGCATCTTTTTTAACAACATCATTTATTAACTCGATCATTTCATTCCTGCAATCAGTTAATTTGACTATTTCCATTAGAGGGACATAAAGTTTTATCTGAGATAATGCTTGAGACATAAATGAAGTACAATTTGAAATTTCCTTACCATTTCCTTGCTTGTCTGTAGGTTTTCTTATCCTTGATGTCTGATCAACTTGCCTTTTAGGAACATCTGTCTTTGTCTTTCACATTTTAGCATTCTTGTTTGAAATTTTGTACATTCCTGCTGCTTGTTCATTTCCTAAATTCACATTCTTATTCCTCAAGTGACAGTTGCTAAGCACTTGTTCCATCCCTGCTACAGTGTAAGCCTCTCTTTCCTCTCTTGTTGTGCTTCTAATATCCAGACTCTCATCGTAATCTGAAAAGACTTGTTGTTCTTGTTGGTATCCCAACCTCATGTAGCTCTCATCCAGCATGTATTCACCATCTAAAACATCGCTATCTCCTGACCAAAAGGGTGTAGATGAAAGAGCATTTATCACGGGACTCTCTTCACATCCTTGGTTTTCCTCTTCCAAAATATTCTATGCTATAAGGCATTTCTCCTGAGGGTGAGGCATTTTAAAAATTTCACACCAAAACTCATCCCCTATGAAATGATTATTTTTCTTAAGAGGGTCTGGAATGTCTGTTTGTTTTTTTAAGGGCTTTCCATCCTTCCATTCTATATGGTAAGGCATATCCTGCAATCTGTATCTATCATTCCTGTTGAAATTTCTATCTTGCCTTCCTCCTTGAAAGTGACCTTTGTTTGGTTGCAAATTCTTCATCAAACTCACTAATTCATCCATTTTATTATTTTCATCATTCTTTTTCAGGACTGTAGGATCGAATAGTTTGAGATCATTTCTCTTATCAATTCTTCCAGCAGCTGTTCTATTATTTTCAATATTCAATGCAATTTTGAAACCTTGTTCTAAAGTTGTTGGGTTATGAGAGCTTATCTCATAATTCATCTTGACATCAAAAGCTTTCAAATAAAAGGTAATTAGAAAAGGGTCAACAGGGCAAATATCTTTTGGAATCTTATTCAACACCCTGTTAAACCTTTTATTAAACTCCTTTACTGTTTCATTCACATTTTTCCTCATGGTTGTTAATTCATGAGTTGTAAAGGATGGATCTTTGTGATCCCCAAATTCTTCTATAAACTGATCAACAAAGGTTTTCCAACTGGTAATTGATCTATCTGGCAAATTTTTGTACCACTCATCTACACTATCCTTGAGTGAGAGGACTAACATTTTCATACGCACATCCTCATAAGTAATGTCGAATTCATAAACAATATTTTTTACATTAATGACATGCTATTTTGCTAATTGAGATCCATCACTAGTAAACTTGGGAATAACAGTCTTTAATTTATTTGGTATAAGGTCAGGGCAACACATTACATTTGAAAAATCCAATGGTTTATATCTCTCATTTACTTCCTGAAATCTGGCATCAAATAAATTTCTATTATTGTTATTCTAAAAATATTGATCTTGGGGAATAGGGCTACCTCTCTGGTATTGATTTGCTAGATTACCATATTGGCCACCGTGAGGCTGCTGAGCCAATTCATTTGATTTGGCATCCCTCCTCTATGCTGTCGATGTTGTTGTTGTACAGGATTTCCAAGTTGCCAATTTGTACCCCTACCATATTGTTGTGTATAGTTCTGGCCTCCATTCGGATGCACTGAACCCTACATTTGGTGTGCATAATTTTTCTATGTAGGATTTTCCCTAGGCTGATTAAAACCAGTATACTTATTCTCCACATTATGATATTTAGGGATACTATCTGTTACTTTATAATTCACAATATCTGGTTCACACTCATTATAACCTCTATGTTCATCAAAATTTTGATTCTCTTGGTGAACATATTCCGGTACTCTATGATTATGGTTATGCATATTATTCATATCCTCTATATTAAAATAATCTGACCTCGTTTGATTATAAAGATCATGAGTGTTAATGCATTTCTGTTCATTGTATTTCCCCCAATCATGCTGGGCATTATTATTATTATTCATATGAGTTCTTCCAAGTTGAGAGCTAACATAACAACTTTCTCCTCTTCCCTACATATAATCTCCATTTTGCTACAAGCATTCATCTTTTAAATCCTCTCTAAAAGTATTAAAAACATGTGCACCACCCTGACTTTGTACATAGTTTCCTGGATGTGTATATTCTCTGGCACTTTGGTCATGGTTATAATTATCTTTATCTTCAATGTATTGACTATGTACTTTATTTCCTCCATTATAAAAATAACTATGTGGCTGTGAATAAATACCTTTATTAGTATTTTTAAAACCAACTTGAATATTTTTATTTCCATAATCATCTTTACTATGCCTAAGTTGGTAAACACCATCTGGCATGCAATTACCTCCAAATTTTACACATTCATCATGTGTCCCCCAATCATGCTAGGCATTATTATCATTCACATAAATTCTTCCTTCACAATTATTTTCAATTTTCCTCTCTCGTGTATGCAAATCTGGATTCAACAAATTATTATCACAATAATGTGATTCTCTATTATTTTTACCATATACACCTCCTTCTCCATTTTCCTTAGCAAATTGATAATAAATCTTATCATTTTCCTCTCGGTTATGAAAATCATTATTTTGGTAGATGCTTTTATTACCCTGACCATTATTATTATAATATATATTCTCCTTTCTTTTGTAATAATCACCTCCCGCCTACACACGTTGATTGAATTTATTATGGTACAAATGATTTTGTTTACAATATAAATGTTGATTATGCACGTCTGGATGCTACATCTGATTCTCATTATGCATATTTGGCAATCTATAAAATTTGTTATTAAAGCTTTTATTTAGAATATTATCTTCTATACATTCGTCCTTCTTCTGCGCAAAAGAATGTACATTATTTTTCTATTTACATAAATCATAAATACCTCTTTCCATAACATAGGTGTGATCAACTTGCATTTTATTTCTTGGCCTATCATGATGCTGGCTCTGCGCAAACATGCTTGGCTGCTGTATGTAATAGTTTTCTTGGTTATTACCTTTAGAACACCTCCATTTGTCTTGCACAAGTCTTTCAGACTCCCCATGCAAGCTCCCATGCTGCCATCCTCCACCATATTTATAATTATTATTCTCTTTTGTATAATTATTATTCTCACAATAGCTTTCATGAGGTATATCAGTAGCATTATACTGCTGCTCACATGGATAATGGGTGTCCACAAGTTGTGCATGATACTCGCCGAACTTATTATCATCATCTATTTGCTGCATTCTCGCTTGGTTTTTATAATACACATTATCATTGTTACCAATCGGGTCTTGCACAAATTCATGGCTGGCTTGTTGTATTATGTCCTCTCCACCATACGTGGGCTGGCACACAACATTATATTTATTTTTAACTTTACACACATAGTCCTCCTGCCCAAATCCAGGCTTGTATGGTTGCTCACATGAGCTTCTGCTATGCTGATGTTGTGTTATGTGAGAATATAGCTCAACACTTGGAATTTGCATGAGTTTACCAGGCTGCTCACACGGATGATGGGATTGATAATATATATTTTTATTTTGACCTCAATCCTTCTCTGACTTCTGTATAGGTAAGTATATTTCATTTTGCATATTATTATTAATATGATGTTCATTGCTTTTATTTATTTTTTCCCAACCTTCATCTTGTGCAAATTTGTGGCCACCATTTGGGTTCCCACATGGATCTACAATGTGCTGGTGTTGGGCACCATTAACATGAGGATAATCCCCACAATTGTTGTCATTTATTTGTTGATGTGCATGAATAAGTGGCTATTTTAAATAATGCATACTACTCATATTTTTGTGAGTATTTCTTGTATCATTTTCAGCATATTGTGCATGATGCTCACCGGGTTGATGATCATTATTTACTTGCTGTTGTATTCCACCATTATATTGTTTATTTTTTTATTAGATATTGCTGCAAATTTCTTTCTCCAAAATCAAAATGCTACTGCTGTTGATGGATATCCGGTATTTCATTACTAATTGCACAATGTTTGTTTATATTTTTTTCCGGCTGGTCTTGACTTTCTTGCACAATAAAATCTGGTATGCTTTTATTATAATGCTTATTATTTATATTTTTCTTTTCACAATCCTTTTTTCGTGCAAGATTATTGTTGTTTATTTGACCAACATAACCAACTGTTTGCGCAGTATATAGTTTGTCTTGTGCAGGCTGAAAATTTTTACCAGGCTGCTCACGTGAGTTTTGATCTTGATAGTATATATTATTACTTTGACCTTCATCTTCTTTCAACTGCGCATTATTGTATCCACAATACACATTATGCGTATTGAATTGCTGCTGGTGACATTTAACATCTTGAATATTATTATTATAATATTCACCTTCCCTTTGCGAATATTTACCTTGATTAAAATAATTTTTTTTATTATAATCACTTGGTTGCAAGGTAAAGTTATTTTCTTCTCCCATATAATCATTAAATTCACCCACCGTTTGACCACCGTCTTGCTGATTTTGAACATAACTAGCATTCTGGAAATGTTTATCATTATTTGATAAACTATGGACATGCATATCATTTTTATTTTCTTTATAATACACATCCTTTATGTGTGGATATGCTTTATCAATACTTTTATTTCCCTATATATTTTCATAATGCTCTTCATTATAACTTTTCTCAAAACCATTAAAATTATGGCCAAAATGCCTATTATTATTCTACCATTGTGAACCTTCACCATACTGGGAGTTATTATGTTCACCATTATTAAATAAACTGTAAGTATTTCTATTACGCACAGGTTTTCTTTGCAAAATATTCAAATCACATTCATTATCCAAATTTTGATTTTTTTGACCAATGTTATCACTCTGATAAATTTCAGGTTGGTGATTAGACTATGCATGTTGGTCATATCCCCGAAAATCAATTTTATTGTTCTGATCAGGATGTTCACTGTCACTGCCTCTTCTCCAATGACTCTCACCTATTTGATCATTGCCATCTCTTCTTCCCCCACTATTCTGATTATCACGGGAACCATCATTACTTCCCTTCTTGTTACTCAGATTGCACATTGGATTAGAATTTTTTTTAAACCATTCACTGTCATCTCCTGCGATTCTCCCTTCTTTGTCTATTTTAAACATAGGGTTAGTGGCATTATCATGAGTAATTTAACCACTATTCTTTCTATGGGGACGAGTGTATACCGACACCTGAATGCTTCTATCTGCAACTTCATTATTATTTACTTTGACATCTCTGCCATCACTTCCATTAGGCGAAATAAGGCTTTCCCTTTCTATTCCTATTTTCCTAAGAGCTTCATCTGACTATCTTCTAAGGGCTCTAAGCATCTCCTTATCTTTATGCTCTAATCCAATCATCCCCTCAACTATATCATCCATCTGCCTCTCCCTTTGCTCCTGTTCACACATGACCTCTTCACTGTTATTCCTTGGGTTACGGTGATTTGAAGTTGGGAACTACTCACAAGCAAATTCCTGACCTTTATCTTTGTCAGGATGCTTTTCAGGAGATACATACAACATATTCTTCTTTGATTTCTTATTCCTCCTATTCAGTTTCAATTTAGCGAATGAATTATTCTTTAGGGACCTTCTCCCTAACATAGGCTTCGCCTGATACTATATTCTAGAGTCACCACCTCACTTCTTGTGAGGAATCAATAACTATTCTAAATCCTTCTTCCTAGTAGAGTCTTTACAACACTAACTAGTGTGTGTGTGAAAATTGTACCTGATCTGTAGACACAACACTCAGTAAAACATTAGAGGTTAGTGATAATCAAAATCATGCAAAATTGAAAGCTATCTAACCAAGCGATTTACTGCCTTCTAATAGGTGCGAGATTAATGTTCTCAGATTGTAATCGAGATCAGTGACCTAGACGACACCTAAATGAAGGATTTGAATGCAAAAGATGGATATGAAATTGAATGCAATTAATCTATTTTTTGGATTTTTCTATGCAATAATAATTGTAAAAAACTGATATGAAATCTATGCTAAATGAAATTGATATGCTATGAATGCTATTGAAAATTGATATGCTATGAATCTAACAATGATATGTAATATGAATGCAAAAAAAATAAGATTGATCTCACAAAGCTTTGAATTCGCAAGTTGATTCCTCAGTCTCCAATTCTCCAGCGTGATTGTGCAAAATATGAGATGATTTGTGAAGAGCTGAAGCCTTAATTTATAGAAATCCAGGGCTTTGGAGGTGCATGAATAAAAGCCATAAATCACTCAAATTAACTCATCTTGATTTTTGAGTTATCTGATCATAAAAGATAGTTAATTCTCAAAATCATGCAAAAACATGCAAAAACAGCTTTTTAACTCAAATTAGAGTTTAGATCAGCTTTTTGAACTCCAAAAGGATGTTGAGTTCCAAAAAGTCAATAACTTGCATTGATTTTCTGATTTGGAGTTTAACTGTTTCTTTTGAATATGCATAATAATTAAGAATTAAATAAATAAATAAAGTGATTTATCCTCAACTCAACTGATTTTTGAAAATAAATAATTAATTTATGGGTTAATTAACTATTTATTCAAAATTTTATTAAAAATTATATTATTAAATAATGACAACATGCTTTAATTAATTAAATAAGAATTTAATCAATTAAAGATAGGAATTTTGATTTATTGTCAAAATTAAATAATACAATTAATAATAGATAGAATTAAATTTAATTACATAATTAAGTGGCAAATATTAAATCTAATTAATTAAATATGAAAATATTCAATTAATCAAATTTTTAGGATAAATGTGATTTATCGCCAAATAATCATTAAATTAAAGATAATTAAGATAATTAGGAATATTACTAGGAATATTCCCTGATGCAAAATTTAAGATAATCAATTATGATTCGATGATGTTTAGATGTGCCTTAGGTTAGGACTTTGATGTCGATTTTGTTCGAATTGAAGATGTAGGAGATTAATGAACTTATAGCCCATTTTTGGGGTATTACATTTTGCCCCTCTTTGAATTACTGTGCGAAGCGCAGTGGTTCAAAGATAGTCTGTGTTTGATAAAGATATGAAACTGATTCAAAAGATAAACCGATCTCAAGATAGAAACCGATTGAAAGATATTGAGATAGGAGTTGATTGATATTGAATTGATATGGAGATAATAGGTCTTGAATGACCAAAGATAATGTTCACTGTAGCAGCAAATGAACCTATGATTGCGAAAAAGTGTCAAAATGCCTGATTCTGAACCTTAGGATTGATAAGAAGTGAGTGACCCGTTCTAGACTTGATTGTCTTAGCAGAACTAGCAAGTATCACATCCAAATCCTTTAGTTGCCGAAGAACCAAGGAAATAACACTATGATCTGATGGTTGCAAAAACTGATACAGATTACAAGATTAAGAGAATACCAGATTGATATGGATCGATGAATCTGATATGCGCCAAGTGATGATAGATTTGCCCCGAGCGATGAGGACTTTTGATGAATCAGTAACTAGACGTGATTGTTTGTCTTGATCACTGATGAAAGATATTGATAGACTTGATCGATAGAATTTGATTTACAGACTTTGAATGATGAGCAATACCATGCCCCCTTCGGGATTAAAATTGAAATCTGACAAGAAAAGTCAGTGTTGATAGTTTAGAAGCATGTTAATTGATTTGAGAAGTGGTTATTTACGTTCGAGAACACATTCTGCATCGTTTGGAGGTCTAAAAAGACCAAGTTTGACTAGGTTTGACCATGAGTTGACCATAGTTGACCAAGTTGAAATTTTGATAGTGTGATGTAAGATAATCAGTTAAGTTGAATACTAGATTTCTGTGATGATTGAAGGTCGAATATGCAAGTAGTTAATAATATGAATGATCTCAGATTTGAATTTTGATCCCGAAAAAGGATTCTACTTGCTATTTCATTGGAGGAACCTTCGTGTGAGATTCAGCTCTTGTTAGACTTGAAGATGCGATTTGAAGAATCATTTAAGCATTGAAGTTCGTTTAATCATTGTGATATCATGCAAACATGCAAAATGCAATGAGACATGCAAAATGAAATGCAACCTAAGACCTAGGACCTAGTCACTGATCATGTGTCGATTTGTTATCATCATTGAACTTTTAGGTAACCGGATAAATCAATACAATGCCCACTAGCCATGAAACCATAGACATATGAATATCAATTTGTATGTGCAAGAATCAATACAACACCCACTGGTCAAACAACCATGGACATATGAATATTGATTTTAGTTGTTGAATGTCGGATTAGATATAAGCATCAAGGCACAAACGCCAGGATGACCTGAATATCATGTCTATTTTGATATAGCAATTTGTACAAGCATCAAAACATAAACATTGTGATGACCTGAGTACGCCTTGCATTACAAACACATCAAATAGTCAAGAGATCATTCTAAATCCAATGTGAATTACCCGTAGTGACCCTTTATCGTTCACATCCTTAGGCAAGATTGCGTTCCACAGTAGGAGAAAGAACTTACTCAAAAAGACAATAGTTAGATCAAACTTCCTTGAATTTTTCGGGTATCAATGGTCGAGGTACGCATGGCCATCCAATTCGAGATAGAGGCTCTTACAGTCGGACACCATTTCAATCCAAAATTTCCAAAGCTGTTAGATTTTCACATACAAGCAGAAGACAAAGAAAAGATTATGCCCCCAGTCATCACTCTCTAAATCCTGTAAAGGACATCATTGAAGAGCTCGAAGGGACACAATATGCAAAAATCTCAATGCGAATCATTAAGCATACAAGGAGATAAAAGCATGAAAAGCACAGATTGTTTTCAGTTGAGTTTTGATGTTTGATTGTTGTTGATGCAAAATCTTTTCTGGAGACGAGACTGACTGACTGACTCAACTTGAAGCTTCAAAGGACTCTGAGTGGATATGACATGTCTAAGATACATTGGAGACTATAAGATATGACATTGATTGCCCCCAAGTTTGAACATTGATAGGATACAGACGCTTGAGCTGATTGGTGTACAGACCGACTTATTGAAACCAGGATATGCAGAAACAAACCGGGAGATATGTACAAACTAAAGCAAGACGGAAAGCTGGGAAAGACCAAGATTGTGCTGATAGATGGAGCATTTTGGAACAAGTGGTGCCCGTTTGCCGAGTTTTCACCATCTTGGTAGAGATTCTATTTTTGCTACCGAGGTGCCTGTTTCCAGGTTTTCACCAAGGCACTTTTTTTTTCTTTTTTTGTATTTTTCATTTTTTCAATTTTTTTGAATTTTTGATATTTTTTGATTTTTTTTTTTTTTTTTAATTTTTTTTTTTTTTTTTTTGGTGAATCATCAAGGCGCATATTGCTAGGTTTTCACCAAGATGTTCATTTTTTTTAGGACTTTTTCCGATTTTTAAGATTTTTTCAGGACATTTACCAAGCACTGAATGCCTTAGGCATAGAATTTCTTTAGATGGAGAACGTTGATTGGTTCTCGGAGCTGTTCTCCTTCAGTGGTTGAGAGTTGATAGGCACCAGAGCCAAAAGTAGCAGTGATTACAAAGGGACCCAACCAATTAGGTTCGAACTTCCCCTTGCGTTCTCGATGTGATTGATTTTTAGGATTTTCTCTCAACACTAGATCGCCAACCTGAAATTCTCTATGTCTGACTTTCTTGTTGTAGCCTCTAGACATTCTTTTCTGATACACTCTGAGATGATCATACGCTGCTTGTCTGCGCTCATCTAGTAGTTCAAGTTCTTGTAACCTCGACACTCTGTAGTCTTCATCAGTGACAAGTCCATGCATTCTAATCCTGAGTGATGGGATTTCAACCTCAATAGGCAGTACCGCTTCAGACCCATAAACTAAAGCGAAAGGTGTAGCCCCTGTAGGCGTTCTGATACTAGTTCTGTATGCCCAGAGAGCTGGATTGATCATCAGATGCCAGTCTCTTCCTGTTTTATTCACTGTTCTGTGCAAGATCTTCAGGAGATTTTTGTTTGAAGCCTCAGCTTGTCCGTTCCCTTGAGGATAGTAGATAGATGACCAATGTTGAGTAATTTTGAACTTGGCACATAAGTCATCTAGGTCCTTGTTTTTGAATTGTCCCCCGTTATCTGTGATTATAGAGTGAGGGATCCCATATCTGCAAATGATGTAATTCAGGATGAACATAGAGATCTGTTTCCCCGTTGCTTGTGTTAGAGGCACTGCTTCTACCCATTTTGTAAAATAATCTGTAGCTGTGATTATATGGGTATGTCCATTAGAAGAGTGCGGATGGATAGCACCTATGAGATCAAATGCCCATTGTTGAAAAGGCCATTGTGTAGTAAAGGGAATCAGATCTCTCCCTGGAGCATAAATCAAGTTGCCATGTACTTGACACTGTTGACAGTTTTTAGCAAATTTAATAGCTTCTTTTTCCATTTCAGGCCAATAATACCCAGCCCTAATAAGTTTTCGAGCTAACGTTAACCCGTTCGAGTGTGACCCACATATACCCTCGTGGACTTCCTCTAATGCACGTTGAGACTCTTCTCGTTCTAAACATCTAAGTAGTGTACCATCTAGACCTCATTTGTACAGATCATTACCAATGATGACATATCGGGATGCGGATCGGATAAGGTTTCGTTTCTCAAAACGGTTAAAGGACTCAGGGATGATTTGGTCATGGAGATAGGAGAACAAATTTTTGTAGCGAGATGAGTCATAACTTACAACAGTGCAGATCATGCGGGTTTCAGGGGAGTCACATGCAGGATAGGATAGGGCTTCCACCAGGAACTCGTAGCGTAGTTCATGTTCAGGTTGTTGTAAAAGAGTAGATAATGTTGCCATTGCATCAGCAGCCTTATTCTCCATTCTCGGTATTTGCTCAAATGTGATAGAGATGAAGTATTTCTTTAGATCATCGACCATTCTCTTGTAAGGAATGAGCTTTTCATCTTTGGTTTGGTACACATCATTGACCTGGTGGATGACCAGTTGTGAGTCTCCATGAATGTGCATCTCTGTAACTCTCCACTGTATTGCCATTTTCATACCATTGAGAAGTGCCTCATATTCAGCAATATTGTTTGTGCAAGGAAACTTTAATCTGAATGCTTTGGGTATCGAGTATCCTTGAGGAGTAATGAACAATATGCCTGCTCCGGATCCATTCTGTGTGTAGGAGCCATCAAAGAATAATCGCCATGCTCTAGAAGAGAGGTGCATGATAGAGGAATTGGGAAATTCCATTTGCATGGGTGTATCATCAAACAGTGGTGCTTCAGCTAATTGATCAGCAATGACCTGTCCTTTGATAGCTTTCCTTTCAACATATTCAATGTCAAATTCGCTCAAGAGCATGACCCATTTAGCTAGTCTACCTGTGAGGGCAGCTTTGCTTAGGAGATATTTCAGTGGATCAATTTTAGCTACCAAATGAGTAGTATGAGCTAACATGTAGTGTCTCAATTTCTGTGATGCAAAGATCACAGCGAGACAGGCCTTCTCTATCATTGAGTAGTTCTTCTCATAGGCCACTAAAGTTCGGCTGATATAGTAGATGGCTCTTTCTTTCTTGTTCTCATCATGCTGTGCTAGCAATGCCCCCAGTGATGTATCTGTTGCGGAGACATATAATATTAATGGCTTCCCATGAATAGGAGGCATCAATATAGGTGGATTTGATAGATACTTCTTGATATGTTTAAAGTTGTTCTCACATTCTTCATTCCATGCAAAGGTCACACCTTTATGTAATGTTTTTGTAAAAGGCTGTGAGATGTCCGCTAGCTGTGATATGAATCTTCTGATAGATTGAACTCTGCCTTGCAACGTCCTCATTTGACTAATATTTGTGGGAGGTTGCATCTCTATTATAGCCTTGACCTTAGCTGGATCAACTTCAATGCCTTTCTTGGAGACGATGTATCCTAGGAGCTTTCCAGAAGTGACTCCAAAAGCACACTTTTTAGGATTTAGTCGAAGACTAAATTTTTCCATTCTGTCGAGGATCATGCTCAAGTCTGTTAGATGTTCAGTTCTAATCATGGATTTTGCCAAGGTATCATCTACGTAATCCTCCATTGTTCTATGCATCATATCATAAAAATAGATGTCATTGCTCTTTGATATGTAGCTCCAGCATTTTTGAGTCCGAATGGCATAACATTCCAACAGAAAGTTCCCCATGCACATGTGAAAGCTGTTTTCTCTTGATCTTCTGGAGCAATTTTGATTTGGTTGTATCCAGAAAAGCCATCCATTAAGGAATACATTTCATAGCCCGCAGTCATGTCCACTATCATATCAATGTTAGGTAGTGGAAAGTCATCCTTAGGGCATGCTCTGTTCACATCTCTAAAGTCCGTGCACACTCGGATTGAACCATCTGGTTTTGAAACAGGTACAATGTTGGAAATCCACTCAGCATAGTCCATGACACGGATGAATCCAGCTTTTAGGAGTTTTTCTAGTTCTGCTTTGACTAAGAGTGCAACATGAGGATGCATCTTTCTCAATTTTTATTTGATTGGTTTTACTTCGGGAGCAATGGATAGATGGTGCATAATGAGATTAGGATCCAATCCTGGCATATCTGAATATTTCCATGCAAAGTTGATCTTTTTCTCTGATAAGAAGGTAGTGAAGTTTTGTTTCTCTTCGTCTGATAGAGATTGTGCTACATGTACCAATTGTGGTTCCTCTGTTGTACCCAAATTGATGGATTGAGTTGGCTCAATCAGAACTGGAGATCTATCCTGTAAATGACTTGGAAGGACATCAAATATCTCATCCTTAGGTGCCTTAGAGAGGTTTTCACCTTCAGATACGTCTTTTCTTTTTACTTTTGTCAGTTCTGAGACTGCCACAAAGTGGTTTTCACCCTCAGAACTCTTTTTCTTTTTCTTTTTACTCTTGTTTTTCTGACTAAGATATTTGATGTCCGACTCGGTCATGCTGACACTCGGTTCACTGATGGAAGTACTCATAGGCTCAACTGCATTGAGGTAGCAGGCAAGGGCATAGTCATTTGGGAAGGTATACATACCATGGTTTGGGTTGGTGGAAGTTTGGTCGATAAGATCAGGGCATTGGATAGTCAAAGTGGGAAAGGCTTGGGATATGGTGTTCACGGATGTGGATATGTCATCATTGGTCCTAACCTGATGCTCAAGTTCAAAGGTGATATTACAGCTCAGAATGTTCAACTCGTGAATAGGCTCAACATCATCATAGGAGTCCTCTTCAGCCATAGGTGGATCAGACACGTTAAGTTCATTGTTTCGCTCTAGACCTACGTTGGGTTGAGAGACATATTGGTGAATAACATCAATAGATTTCTCTGTTATAAGCTCATCTTCTTCTGGAATGGCACCCCATTCATAATCATTTGACTCATCTTCTGATTCAGAATCTCTAGGAAATCTTAGAAAGTGCGTGAAATCAGGATGAATACCCCAAGAAGGATTACCCTCAGTCTCTGACTTGAATTCATATTCATGGGAATCAGTGTCAGAATAACTACCCCCTGCTTCTTGATCAGTTTGATTGCCTTCGAGATTGGCTAGTTCTTGTGGTACAACCATCTCTTGCGCTACAGTAGGTTCTTGTGTTTCTACTACATTAATTCTTCTGATAGGATCATCTGTATCATTAAGAAGATCTTTGATCTCTTTAGGCAATTTTTCATAGGGAATAAGCTCAGAGCTATCTGAATCATCATCAGAGGGTTCTATTTCTTCTTTCTTAAGAAGGGGTTCTCCTGGTGCAATTTGTTCTATGACATGAGAACAACCACCTCTGAGATGATAGGGTTTCTTTTTAAACCCTATGCCACCAGTATCTTTTTTGGCTCGACCAATATGTGAAATGGGGGTCACAAGACCCTTTCCCCTAATTCCTAGAGGTCCTTGACCAGAATATCCCATCTTGGCTATCAATTTGTTTCCTGGACCATATGAATTAGAAGGGACTGTAGGTGCTATAGATTCACTAGGTTGAACAATTTTAGATTCAGAATCCTCTTTATATAGCCATGCCAGCACAGCTTCATCCTCTTCAAATTCTTGTTTAGATACTTGCTCCACCACAAAATGTCTTTTGTATGCTTCCATAGGTTCCTTAGGTTCTGATTTAGACTGCTTCAAGGATTGGCCATATGACTTAGGTGAGATTGGGAGAGATGTTAGAGACAAGACTGGCTCTATAGTGTATTCTCCCATCCCATTTTCTTTGATATTGATCTCTTTAGCAATGTCATCCATCTTAGATGTGGAAGCCACATTTTGTTGCTTGATGGAAGATTCTCTGTTATTGGGAACAAGTTTATCGGCACTTTCCTTCAATGTATTGCAAGTTGTACTCAGATCAGCTGGGATAGTAACCTCCACTCCTTCATAGGGAAATTTCAAGCATTGATGGTATGTTGAAGGAATAGCCTGCATTTCATGTATCCAGGGTCTCCCTAGAAGAATATTGTAAGCCAATGGTAGGTCGAGCACCTGACATGTGGTATCTTTGATGACTGGACCCACCCGGATGGGCAAGACAATGGTGCCTTTAGAAGCTCTTTCTTGTTCATCATAGGCTTTTATGGTGATCTTCTTTCGAGGATCAATAGCCATCTCTGAGAATCCCAACTGTGTGATTAAGTTGTAAGAACAAATGTTGAGGCCTGCGCCCCCATCTATCAACACACGTTTGACTCGACGGTTCTGGATCAAGACTTCTATGTGCAAGGGCTGATTATGTGGGTGACTTAGGGAGTTGTCATCCTCTTCTGAAAAGGAGATATATTGCGGAGATGTTAGATGACCAACCATAGTTTGGAACCTGTCTAGATCTAGATCATCAGGAACATTAGAGCTGAGTAAAGCTTTGTCTAGGATATCTCGGTGAGCTGGAGAGATTCGAAGTAACTCAAACATAGAGATTTTGGCATTGGTATGCTGGAGTTGTTGTACGATGCTGTAAGATGTAGGTCTGGTATCCTTTGGATTGGAAGATTTTGAGGCAACCTTCTGTTTAGAAGCAGATGTGAGATTGAAAGGTATCTTAGGGACATCAAATGAATTTGGTGTTTGTCCTTTCAGATGCGTCTGAGCTTGTGATCTGGTAACTGCATTAGTTGAGGAATGATTTCTATCTCTTCGTACAATCGTGATGACATTACAGCTCTCAGAGAGGCATGGTTCCACCATATTGATGACAGCATCGTTTCCAGGGTAGGCATAGTTGACTTTTGCCCCCATGTTAGGCTGAGAAGTGGAAACTCCCTTGCCATGTTGTGGAAAAGGTTCTGTAAATGCTGTGTGATCATTATTGCTGGTAGGATTATCGATTGTGATGTCCCCTTGATCTATCAAGTCTTGAATGGTATGCTTCAAATGGAAGCATCCATTAGTTCTGTGGCCTTTAGTTCGATGGAAAGCACAAAATTCATTATCTTTCCACCAACATGGTTTTGGATCCGGATCAGGTTTTCGGATTGGTGGTAAAGAGATCATGTTATCAGCTATCAGGGTCCTCAGAGCAGATTCCAAAGATTCTCCCAGGGGAGTAAACTTTCGTTTATTATCCCATCGTTTGAATGGCTTCTTTGGAGATGGTTCAGCAGATTTTTTCTCTGAAGCTTCAATGGCTTTGGTGGCAAGGGTGAGATTGTAGGCCGGTGCCTTTGATGGGGTGTGGATAGTGTCAACAACACCATCAGAGACGATACCTTTGTTTCTATTCCAGGTCTTGTTTTTATCTTTTGAGCTAGATCCCGATTCAGACTTGTCCTTTTGAAGTGTGATTTCTCCTTTCTTGACAAGTACTTTCTCAATCTTGATTGCATTATCCACCATTTTATCAAAAGATACATGATCTTGCATTTGCAATGGATAGTTGAGCTCTGGAACAAGGTTATTGATAAAGATTTCAAGTTTCTCCATTTCGGGAATTGGTCTAGCATATAAAGAAAACTTCTTTCGCCACCTCTTGAGAAAAGTTAGGAATGATTCCCCTGGATATTGCTTGAGGTTACAGATATCGATCATGGTAATCGGATGTTGAATATTGTAGGAATATTGTTGATAAAACAATTTAATCAATTCCTCAAAAGTTTTGATTGTAGAAGGTAATCTTGAAAACCACTGAATGGATGCTCCTCCCAAGGACCTAGGAAAAAGACGCATTAGATAAGTCGGTTCATGCATGAATTCCATGGATTGTGTACAGAACTCTCTGACATGATCTTGAGGATCAGAGTGCCCGTCATATTTGTCATACTTTGGTATCTCCACTCTTTTTGGGAATGGAGGCATATACAAGTCTTTGTCAAAAGGGAAAGGACAAAGGGCCTCCATGGAGAATTCCTTGGGTTCCTTCTCTTTCTCAATTTTATTCATTTTGACCTGCATAGCGTGCAGCTGGTTCATTATGGCCGTCATCGGAGTTTCTTCCTCATGCGTGATGATGTCTTCGACATTGAAGTGAGGAGGAAGTTTAGCTCCTTCTTGGGCTAATTGCAAAAATTATGCCTCTCTATCCATTTTCAAGAAATGCCTCATCATTCTTTTGAATTCATCGTCATTCTGACACCGATGGATTTCAGAGGGTGTAGGGTCTTGGTCGGCATTATGTTGAGAATGGTGTCCCTGGGATCCTCCTCCTAGAGAACCATGGTTTGTCCCTGCTTGAGACATGGTAGGAGTTTTTGGGCTCCCTGGAATAGATTGAGGAGGAGTTTGTTGATTACCTCTGTGAGTTGATAGAGGAGGTATGTAACCGGTTTTTAATCGAAAGTTACCGAGACCGTCGTCTTCGTAGATACCTGACTTGATGAGTTGTTCAAGAGTTGGACCCGGGGTATTGGTCAAAAGTAAGTTCTGAGATGTTTCTTCTGATTTCTTGTGTGAAGAAGCTCTGGTCTCCACCATTAACTTTGAATGAAACAGAAGAAAAGGATGAAGACAACTGAAGAACAATTTGATTCGAGAAAATCGGATGGCGCAACCTTGTCAAGATTATGATAGTTTTTAAGATCTGATGAGATGTGGGTGAAGGAAACTATGCCCTGGATGTATGGGATAGATCGCCCAAAAGATAGCGGACACGAGTTCTCAACACTTAGTTTGTTTTTGAAGATTGATTGATTGAAGATTGACAGTTATGACAAGGTTTTGACACGAGATAAAAAGGACTCAAATTGATCAAACAGAAGACTAGATCGGATTCAAAAGATCAAACTCAGAAAATGGTAGAATGCTCAATAGCTACTGCTCTGTTCTGACACAATGATATTTTTGACAGATTCTGGAACTAGGCTGGAAACATTGGATATCTTGCAATTTGACAATTTCTGACAACTTTCTCAAATTTTTCCAAACAACACTCTGCAGACTCGTACGACACTGGGTAGTCTATGAAATGACAGTTGCTAAACTCATACGACAGTTGGGTAATGCTGAAATGACACTTGACAAAACTCGTATGACTTTTGACTTCTTGAAATGACTTTTGACTCTAGAAAGATTTTACGTCAATTTTTTTGCAAAATGTAAGGTCTTCAGTTTTGGATTGTTTGCAAATTGTATTGTTCAAATTTTGAAAGTTATACCATATTTGATCATTTTTAAGAGCCAAGTAGATAAATAAGCACACAGAACAGCAAGCAAGTGATTCCAAGCACGTCTGAAAATAATGAACAAGGGCAAAAGCAACCTTGCACATGAACAATCAAGTGACCAAATTGTGCTAATTCCTGAGAGTACTAATTGTGTATGTTCTGAAAAGTTTTGCAATAACACACATATACCTGAGAATGAAAAATTGGCCTCTCTAAGGTTTTTAGTAATGGTTTGACTCTGCAACTTTTATGATTCAAAGGGGTGAACTCCAATCCCGGCGCACTAGGGTTTTGACACAGTCTGAGAACTTAATCTTCAAGAGCTGCTAGGGAGATCTGACAACCCAACAATGAACCATACCCGTGGAGATTTCTTCCACAAGGACATTTATATAGCGGTTGTCACTACCATGGCGAAAATGGCTATTACCGCTTGAGGTTCCGTCAATGCAGTTTGCCCTGTGAAGGGATTGTCCGCTACGGTTAACCCTCTCTAAAGATGACTCACAATAGTATACCACAAGGGGACTTGGCTCTAGATTCAAGGTTTTGACACCTCTTCACTTTTAACCCAAACAAAGCAAGCAGATTAATCCGACACGCTAAGACAAAGTTTTGTTCCACCAAGGTCTGTGATATCAACTCCACGTGATCTATCAACCTCTCCGGGGAGAGAATGTATCAATCAATAAGAGAAGACGCACTAACCAATTTTGATTCACCAAAGCTTGTGATATCAACCCCACATGATCTATCAACCTCTCCGGAGAGAGAATGTGTCGATCAATAAGAGAAGACTCACTAACTAAGTTGAATGTGAAACGCACTAAGTATCCTCCCTACCTACAAGGATTCTATCGTCAAGAAGGATTTCGCTAGGAATCCAATCTCTCAAGAATCACAAATAGTGTTCATAGGGCCTAATTACTATGTGAGCACAGATGTATGTTCCGAAAGCAAATCTACCAAAAGCATCCAAAAAGTAGAAAGAGGAACACTTAAAGTTTAAAGCGAATATGAGATGAGTCCACAAGGTGGAACACTTAACACCTCACACAAGCTAAAAATGAGTCCACAACTTAGAAAACAAGGGAGTTCCTAAAAGCACAAAAGGGTTGCCAAGTGGAACATTTAACGCTTCTGTCCTGTTGACCCCTCCCCTTTATGGCGCTGAGATTGCAACCACGGGGCGGAAATGAGTGGCCGGCGGATTAGCGAGTCCAATAACCCAAGATAGCAATCAAGATCAATCACAAGTATTCTAAGACTACTTAATGAATCCTTAAGGGTTCACAACCTAGTATCAATTATGCAAGTGTGTAGAAATAGATCAAAAGCATGAAAAGATGCACACAAGCTTGACACATAAGAGATTTATTTTAAGTCCCAAATCAAAATATTATTAGATGAAGGAGAATACCTGGGATCCTTGCAACGCGCTTAGTAGATTTTACTTGATTTTTAGCAATTTTTGTTGAGCTTTTCCATGCAAGCAAGTGACGAACTCTCCAACAAGCAAACAAGCAAACAAGATATGCAAAATATATTCAACTTATGAAAACCATAGGGTTAGCTCTAAAAATCAATTATTATCAGTAATAATAACCAGCAATCAACCTAAATGACAACTCATATCATTCATTGAACCATGTAAAAAAAATAAGTGCATACCCATCACAAAACTTTATTTTTTTTTTGCTGCATTTGACCTAGTCAACAAGATCTAATTTTTTTGATATGATTTTGGCCACAAAAATAGAAATTCAGAATAGAGACCCCTGCTAAAAAACAGAGAGCTTTCCAAAAATGCAAAAATTTTAGAAAAACCTCTTCATTTGTGCCCTAGAGACCCATTTTATCAATACAGACCAGTTTTTGTAAATTGACTATTTGAGCTATGATATCATGTCCAAATTTAAAACACAAAGAATAGACCCCCTGTAGAATTGAAAGAGCTTTCCGAAAATATAAAATTTTTTGAAAAATATGCTGATTTGCGTCAGATATTAATTTTTTCCGTAATTTCAAGAAAAAATTATTAAAAATTCAAAACATCTCAGAAAATTCTAAATTTTTTACTGTAGCTTCCATGACATGTCACCAACCTGAAAAAAAAATTTCAGATCAAAATTCCAAGCAGTTTGGGAGATAAAATTAAATCTTTGAAACTTTGGGGTTTTAGCTCCAAAAAAATCAAAACCAGCATGCAAAGGTGGGTTGCCCCACGGTGGGCGCCAAAAATGTGTGTGTGAAAATTGTACCTGATCTGTAGACACAACACTCAGTAAAACATTAGAGGTTAGTGATAATCAAAATCATGCAAAATTGAAAGCTATCTAACCAAGCGATTTACTGCCTTCTAATAGGTGCGAGATTAATGTTCTCAGATTGTAATCGAGATCAGTGACCTAGACGACACCTAAATGAAGGATTTGAATGCAAAAGATGGATATGAAATTGAATGCAATTAATCTATTTTTTGGATTTTTCTATGCAATAATAATTGTAAAAAACTGATATGAAATCTATGCTAAATGAAATTGATATGCTATGAATGCTATTGAAAATTGATATGCTATGAATCTAACAATGATATGTAATATGAATGCAAAAAAAATAAGATTGATCTCACAAAGCTTTGAATTCGCAAGTTGATTCCTCAGTCTCCAATTCTCCAGCGTGATTGTGCAAAATATGAGATGATTTGTGAAGAGCTGAAGCCTTAATTTATAGAAATCCAGGGCTTTGGAGGTGCATGAATAAAAGCCATAAATCACTCAAATTAACTCATCTTGATTTTTGAGTTATCTGATCATAAAAGATAGTTAATTCTCAAAATCATGCAAAAACATGCAAAAACAGCTTTTTAACTCAAATTAGAGTTTAGATCAGCTTTTTGAACTCCAAAAGGATGTTGAGTTCCAAAAAGTCAATAACTTGCATTGATTTTCTGATTTGGAGTTTAACTGTTTCTTTTGAATATGCATAATAATTAAGAATTAAATAAATAAATAAAGTGATTTATCCTCAACTCAACTGATTTTTGAAAATAAATAATTAATTTATGGGTTAATTAACTATTTATTCAAACTTTTATTAAAAATTATATTATTAAATAATGACAACATGCTTTAATTAATTAAATAAGAATTTAATCAATTAAAGATAAGAATTTTGATTTATTGTCAAAATTAAATAATACAATTAATAATAGATAGAATTAAATTTAATTACATAATTAAGTGGCAAATATTAAATCTAATTAATTAAATATGAAAATATTCAATTAATCAAATTTTTAAGATAAATGTGATTTATCGCCAAATAATCATTAAATTAAAGATAATTAAGATAATTAGGAATATTACTAGGAATATTCCCTGATGCAAAATTTAAGATAATCAATTATGATTCGATGATGTTTAGATGTGCCTTAGGTTAGGACTTTGATGTCGATTTTGTTCGAATTGAAGATGTAGGAGATTAATGAACTTATAGCCCATTTTTGGGGTATTACAACTAGAGATTCTAAAACTGCTTTCACTGATAGGTTTCCCCAGTAGAGTCACCAATTTGTTGGTGCTCAAAAATGCTGGACCGTTTTGAGGCCAACTGACAAGCACAATAAATGCCTTTGCAATTTTGGTTTGATCGAACCAAGGATGGTAGGCCTAAATTGAATATGTTGTCTAACTGCACAAAAATGTGCAAAAATAATAGAAATTCCTTCCAAAGGGGTTACTGATCCTTGGAGGAAAAAGCAGCCTAATATCCTAATTTTTAGATAGCTTGAAATCTAAACTAAGGCTAGAAATTAATGCTAAACCTAATTTAAAGCTTGGTAAATAGGATAATAGATAAGATATGTACTTCATAGAAAGAAATAAATGACAAATTCAAATGAATGAATAGACTAGTGCCTAATACCAAAATGGGAATAGAGTCAGATAAATTCAATGTTGTGTATAACCAGAGACGGTTTTTAGATAACTCGCTTCTGTAAAATGAGACCATCAACCTACAAGGTTCTATTGAAACAAAATTTATAACAACTTATACAATAGGTCCTATGGTTTTTAACTCAACTGAAGAGCCTGGAAGGAAACAATAATAGGTTCTTAGACCATGCTACCATTATTCAAATTGTACAAATTAATCATAAATGAATGCATGAAATAGAAAACACAGTAGGATACCCTGGCTAGAGAGTAATCCGAGAAACCAATTGAACATAAAAAACTATATTAACAGTAGGGTACAAAAACTTATCTGATATTCGCACATAGGATTTTGGGCATTAAATTCCAATTTGTGAGAGAAAATTTTTTTGTTGTGATTCATTGTGTTTATTTTTTTGGTTACAATTGAGTGATTATAAATATGAATCCCAATGGTTCCCTGTGAAAGGACATGCCCTTTCACAGGACCTAATGATACAACTAACCCTAAAAATGTACATAACAAACCATAACAATGGTTGTTCGGGAAAAATCTCCCCTATAATTACATTAATTTTGGTGTCTCGTGCATAATAGTTTACCTTTTAATTTCTTGCACACACAAAAAACACTCAATATTAGTTTGTCTTAAACCTAAAAATAAAAATCATTATATATGTAGTGTATTAATCTTGTATAAAAACTATCTATTATTTATTAATAATTAATCAAAAACAAATAAGTATCATACTTTATATACATACTTGAACAATAAAAAAAGAAAAAAAGAAAATTAATTATACTTCAATCACATTAATTATTAAATCATGAAGGATTTATATAATGAGATAATTTCTAGAATTAATAAAATGACATTAGGCTTTAGCATTTCATCTTTATTTTCAAAATAAAACATAATAAATTCATCCATATTCACAACGTAATGTAAATATAATATGGAAATGCTTTAGAAGTAACATTAGGGTAAAAGAGTTTTGTATCCTACTTTAATAAAAGGAGAAATGCATTTACCTTGAAATCAAAACCATCCACTAATGTTACAAAATTTTCTTAATGTAAAATAATATTACAACCATATGAAAATACATATAATTTTGGAAACCTAAAATAACTTCATCATCTAAAAAAAATATATTAATAAATTGATTTTATTTGCAATTGAAAAACTAAAATCAAATGAATATTAGGGTAAAAATATCAATACCCACTTTTACCCTAAAATTAAAAGAAAGGAAAAAGGTGAAAAGTTACTTTTAGGTATTTGAAACCACAAGGTAGATGACAATTAATCATTATTCAAACCCTAAATAGATATTGAAAATCATCCTACATCAAAACCCTAAACAAATTGATATTTATCAAATTATACCTTTACCTTATCCTAAATTTTAACTTTTAGGGTTATAGGAGCAAGAAACAAATTAAAATTAAAACAATTATTAATGATCATAAAATTTATATCTCATAAACAATATTCATTTTAACATTTTATTTAAAAAGAGATAAGATTTTCTTTAATTTATACATTTATTTACAACTACACTCCCAAGGAAAAATATAGAACAATTGGTAGGGTAGGGTCGGGTAGTTAGATAGGAAAAGGAATGGGTTGAGAGGTTGAGTGTTCAACTCCCTCTCCCCATTCTTTTTCCTAAAATTGAAAAATAAATAAATACATAAAGAAATTCCTAATTTAATTTGAAAGTTAATTAGGGAAGAAATTACTCCCTGTGTAAGAAGTTGCACTTTGTTTCTCACCTACACATAAAAACAAAGATAAATAAGTATCTTCTCTTAACCCTCTCGAAGAAAACAAATATACTAACTGGTTAGGGGGTAGGAGGGTAGATAGGTAGGAAAAAGGTCAGCTTGAGAGGTCGAGTGTTCAACTCCCTCTCGCCGCCCTTTTTGCTCAACATATTTTATTTTTTATTTTTAGAATTATTGTTTAATCAAAACAAATATGCATTAAATAAATTAGAGTAAAACAATTAACAACCTAATAAATAAAAATAGAAAGCGAAACATATATGCTCTTTTATCACTTTAATTTTTCAAACATAGAGAAATTATATAAAATTGAAATAAAACATCATACTTCCTTGACATTTCATCCATTTTGAACCTGAAAATTTTAGTGTCAACAAGATCCAAAAGATTTAAGAAATGTCTGGCACCATATTACTAATCCTCATCTACAATTATGCATATGCATAGTCAAGCCATCCATAGACTCAACAACATGGTAGCATTGATCCAATAATAGAAAATACATTACAAATGCCAATCTCATGGTCTCAATGAAATAAACAGTGTATAAAACAATATATGGTGCACAATAGCAGCAAGCATGCAATGATAGCAATAACATTACATGATGTCTGAGCTCAAATTCAAAATAGTAAGTGTATTAATGTATGTTTGCATGATGCCAGATATTAAACAGTGAGCTCATGAACAATGCCAGTATTAAACAGTGAGCTCATGAACAATGTATGATGCCCTAGCTTGTAGCCCACGAGCCATCAAGACATTTCCTCATGAAATGATCATAAACAGGGAGTACCACATAGTGAATATCAACAACAAAACAAATAAAGAGAGATCAACACTTCACATGATGCCTTGAAGGTAATAGAAATGATGCCCTAGCTCTCAAAGCTTGCAGGTCATCAAGCATTCCAAATGAAAAGATGTAAACAATACTAGTATTAAATAGTGAGCTCATGAACAATGTATGATACCCTAGCTTACAGCCCGTGAGCCATCAAGACATTTCCTTGTGAAATGATTGTAAGCGGGGAATACCACATAGTGAATATTAACAACAAAAGAAATAAAGAGACATCAAACACTTCACACAATGCCTTGAAGGTAATAGAAGTGATGCCCTAGCTCTCAAAGCTCATGGGTCATCAGGCATTCCAAATGATAAGATGTAAATAGTGCAAGTATTAAACAGTGAGCTCATAAATAATGTATGATGCCCTAGCTTGCAGCCCGCGAGCCATCAAGACATTTCCTCATGAAATTATGACAAACAGGGCGTACCACATAGTGAATATCAACAACAAAACAAATAAAGAGAGATCAAACACTTCACAAAATGCCTTGAAGGTAATAGCAACAATTCCCTAGCTCTCAAAGCTCGTGGGTCATCGAGCATTCCAAATGCTAATTAAGATGTAAACAATGCCACTGAAATTGAGTTAATGAGAAGACAAAGCTTGAATGCCTACCTCAAGTTCCAGTGCTCTCTTCCCAAATGGTGTCGGCCTCTTCGCTCGTGCATGCCAAACTCGGATTCCCTCTTCACGCCACATAGAAATGCAGTGTCATCTTTGCGGTAGCTCTTCAAATTCATAAATTACAAATGACACTTCCTTTTTCTTTTTTTTTGGTTTATAACCAAATGGGTGTCACAATTATGACAATAGCATTGCTATTACGACACCGTCGGGGGCACTTGTAAAAAAAAATTAAAAAAACATACACAAATTGTAGTGGCATCACAAATTGGCATCAAAATTCAACCCCAAATGTTGTAGTGTAAAGATCAGTTGACAGATTTATTCACAAAGCCCTTGCCTAAGGATACTTTTGAGTATCTCAGGGAGAAGTTGGGAGTAATTCCCTTCCTTGATTCTGCTTAGAAGGAAGAAGGAAAGGCATCAGTCCTTAGGGACTGATGGAAGGTTGACTACTCTACCTCAGGAGTAGTATTGGTGCTTAAAATGAATGGCGCCCTTTTCCATTGATGTCAAAGGGGGAGTAATATACAGAGTCATGAAAAATAGAAGTTAAAAAGAGGAGTAATATACTAAGGGGGAGTAGTATTCAGTTATGACAGCAGTACAATTGAGGAAATGGAGAATATTAGAAAATATTGCAGAAAATGGAGGATTCATCTTTGGGGGAGTTTTGAAGAGGAAATGGAGAATGTTATAAAAGAAATATTCATTTGGGTTAGTGGTGGTTTTTCATTCCACATGTTGCCATCAATGCCAAAGGGGGAGATTGTTGGAGATTTGCTAGTAGGCCAGTACTGACTGTATGTTTGTCATTGATGACAACATATGGAAAGTAGCATGCATGGAAGTCTTATGTACTAAGCTTTTAGTATATGAAGCATGAACATGATATCAGCATGATATCATGGGTACAGAGGTTAACTGTTAGTACAAACAGTTATATAGTAGCTGGTATCAGCACTTGATAGAGTAAAAGAAAGTGTTTTATGTATGGTTGTCTGTATAGTTATCATGGAGCCTTGCACACTTGGATATATGTTGAAGACATGTTAGTAATGTTTTAGTTATGGACGCATAGTCTGATATTTAGTATAAGTGAAGTTATGCAGTCGCTATTCACCAATAGCAATTTCTTGTGTTTGTTCAGGAGAGCCGATATAGATTTTATTGGTTCTTAAGGTTCACCTATCTTTATGGTATGCACCCTTAGAGTTAAGCTTAGAGGAGTGTTATTGATGTTTGGTTAAGAGCTCATGAGTTAATTTAGCTTGAGGACAAAGATACAATTGTTTTGGTAGAGCCAACAGTGTGTAGCGTGCTTCTACAATTATCTTATTAGATAGGTCCCAGAATGTGTTGCATGCATAGTAGAGCCGACAAAATGTTTATTAGAGTTTGTTATGGTTTCTCTAATATGATTCAAGGTGGTTCTAACATGCCAACTTGATTATATCATTTAGAGGAAAGATATTTATAGGCAATCATTTGTGATTTCTTGAGTGTGGTTCATGGTTGATTAAGAAGAGCAAAGCAGAGTGTGTGAAGTGCTGAGCCATCAGAAGAAGGTCTATGAGACCAAGTAAAGTACTTGAGCTACTCATTAGAACTAATCCAGATAGTAGGTCAAATTTTAGTTCACCAAGATCCAGATATAGTGTGTATCTATTAAACAGAAGGTTGTAGTCTTCACCCTTTTGAGCAGTGTGCTCTTGGATAGTGCGTCCTCTCTCCTAATAGGGACAATTGTAAAAGACTCCTAACAGGGTCTGACCCTTGACAAGGTCTATTATACTTAATAAATTAAAGAAACTCCTAACAGGGTTAAGGATCTTCTAACAAGGATCATTATACACTAGTACATAATATTAGTGGGTATCAAGTCCCACCAGGGTTTTTACCTATTTGGGTTTCCCCATAACCAAAATATTGGTGTTGTGTTCATGTGTTCTTTCATTATGTTTATGCTTTATATTTAAGTATACTTAATTAGACAAATAATTAAATCTTGTAGATAACTGATTCACCCCCCCTCTCAGTTATCTCTTGGGACTATTCCTAACAAATTGAGTATCTTGCTCTGATAATCATGCTCAAAGTGTGGCCACCTCTAACTACAATGTAGCTTGCTCCTTCTCACACTAAGATAGCTGATCCTGATCACCACCTGTAGGAGGATCTTAGCGTGCTTGCTACTGATCCCCATCATCCCCTCCTCCTTCTTCCCTCTCCCACTGTGCATGCTCATTTCTATGGAATAGAGGCCCTGTGTCTCTCTACGGGGGGTGACTCTCAATTGCCATTGTCACTACTACCCTTCATCCCCTCTAGAGGCCCACCGTCTGCTACTATCTCCTCCTCCTCCACCTCCTCCACCTCCTCCACCCCTATCATCTCCATCTCTCTATCCATCCTACCCCCTATCCCTACCTCTCCCCTATCTTTGCGTCGACCACCACCATCATCAACATGATCATAATCAAGTGCGTCCTCTAGGAAAGGAGTGACCTCATCGGGAGCTGTAAAATGAGGATATGGGTGCTGAGTATAATACACATGATACACATTAGTAATCCTTCCATCAAGTATCTCTGGATGATACTCCCATGCAATAGAAGCAATCTGAGAGATCTCATGCACTGTTGTCTCATATATCAATTGAGACCCCACTGGGCCTCCTTGTCTCTAATACGAGCATAAGTAGCCATCTCTTGAGAGATACCCCGTACCCTGCCATACTGTCAGGACATGTGAGTAATCAAAAATATCTCAACAATATATTTGGTATGCCCAATGAAGTACCTTCTTTGAAATAAATATGACATCTACCTAACATCTAAGGACCATCCCTCACAATCCACATAGGGCCTCCAAAAAACATCAGTTATATCATGAAGTACATGCCACCAATACTCTAAATTGACCAAATGGGGCTATTGTAATAATCTAGAATACATATAAATATAAGGTAGGTCGATGTCGCACTGCCTATCAACTATTGGCCATGTGACATGGATGTTCTCTCATGCCTAGACTTGAAGAACTAGGAAGCCAACAATCATCGTGCAATAATTTTGATAAATAATCTCATGGAGCTCTCTATACATATGAGCCAAAATATAGCTCCCCCAAGTAAAATGATGAGGTGATCATATCATGTCCTCAATAACCCTCGACCAACTGCACATAAAACCATGCTAGTGTCAATCCAACATCATCAATCCTCCAATGAGCCCAGCCAATTATACAGGAAGTGGCACATAGTTTTCCACCATGTGGTCCCAATTGAGATAACACCTGGAAATGGTATCATCCTAGAACAATCTCTTAGCATCTGCCATCACTGGAGGATCAGAAGCCTTGTACTCCACTCGAGACCCCATCACAAGAACATGTAGAATACACTATATATCCTTAGGTATCACTATCATCTCACCAGTCAGAAAGTGAAAGGTGTTATGCTCTGAGTGCCACTTCTCAACCAACACTATCAACAATCCTCAATTCACCTGAATGTTAGGTAAATTAGCTAAACTCCATAAGCCACAATGCGCAACAGTGCACTGGTCAAATATTGAGAGCTGCTAATGCAACTCTAGGTCATGACTAGGTCAAGGACATCTAAAGGAAATAACATCAAAATGGGTTTGAACAATAGAAAATAGGGGCACTATGTCAGCATTAGACAAAGAAATTTGATAAATTATTGCCTAAGGAATGAAAAACAGATAAGAAACTTGGCTCAAAATTCAAAAAACCAAAAATGATCCTAAAATCTCAGATACGATCCAAGAAATATAGGATGTGATATTTCAATGGTATGCGAGCCAGGAAATCCCAGATGTGACTTAAGAAATCCAGGAAGCAATCTAGAATCTAGATGTGACCCTATTTTGACCAAAAATGATGAAAGGACTAATTGACTTTAAATTTGATTGAATTTGACTAGATGCGACTTGATAGCATACAATCTAGGAAATATCAGATATGATTTGGAATTCAGTGAAAATAGGATCCGACACAAGATTCACCACGTACGATCCCGCATTCAGGATGTGATTGAAAACTAAATTGCCTATAAAACATGTAAAAATACATGAAATTCAAATTTTTTAAAATTGACAAAGATCGTTAGCGGATACTCACAGGTGTTGCATAGTGTGGAGGTTGGTCACATCATTCCACTAGCTTGAATCGGTGCTTCTCCATGGGGTAAACCATCTTCACTCAAAGCTCAGTAAAAATTAAAGGTAGAAAGTGAAAATGAATAGTAAAAATGGACTTTTGACCAATTTAAGCCTCCCAGAGACCTCAGAGCCTTAAGGGACATTAATAATGATACATCACAGAGGCTTCATATCAGGACTAAAATTCAAACAGGTGATTCATATTACTTAAACACAATAAAAATAGAGTTACAAAGAAAAGTCAATTGTCAAAATGCAGAAGTCAACTATAGTCAAATTCTAGTCAAACAAGGGCAAAATGAGTAGAAACAATGATGTCAATAGGGTAAATTAGTGCAGTAATGAATTACACTCAGATCAAAGGTCAACAAAGGTCAAAGTTGAGTCAAAAGCACTTAATAAAGGTTGTACAAAGCATAATTAATGCACAAAAAGCTTGCCAAAAGTTGTAAAAAGTGATTTTCTCACTAATAGATCAAATTTTAAAACTAGGATATTGCTTAAACACAAGTCAAACTTGGTCAACTCTCTCATATTCTTAGTCAAAATTGGTCAAACAGTGTTCTTTTAACACTAAAATTGATCTTAATTGCTTATTAACACTTCCTAATCAATTTTCACTTGATCTAGATTCACTGTAATTCTTCCTAAATGCTTCAAAATAATGATTTTATCTTAATTTATTCCAATTTCGGTCCCGAGGGTGCATAATCATACTAAAATTCAAATTCTTTGAATCAAGTTCTTTAACATTGGGGGCATGATAGTTTCTTCAATCAAGTTGTTGCTGTTAATCTTTATGACATTGATCAATTTCATCGCTTCAAATCAAATTGGTTATTTATCAACATGTTCAGTTACTGCAAACCAAATTTAACCAAAATTTCTTTTTAGAATCTTTTATCAGTTTTCGTTCAATCAAGCTTAGAATCAATATTGTCAATTCTCGTCCAATCAAGTTCAAAATTGATAATTTTCTAATCAAGTAGGATTTCATTCGATCAAGTTTAGAATTCTTGAATTCAGAGTATTTCTCTTTACTGCTCTCTAAATATTTTAGAGTGGTCCTCACTACTCTCTAAATCACTTGAGCTCAGAGTGGTTCTCGCTACTCTCTAAATCTTCTGAATCTATCAGTTTCACTGAATCATGCTTTAAATAAGATTTTCTTTAAATCCCTATGCTATTCACAAAGTAATTCAAAGAGGGGAAAATGTAATCACCTAAAATTGGGATAATAGAACCTAAGGCCCTATTTTCCCCAATTCAGGATAAAACCCTAATTATGTTAATTTGCTCCTTGATTATTTGCATAATTAATTAAATTCAATAAAATCAATTAAATATCCTAATTCAAGCATTAAGAAAAATCAATTTAATTACCTCTATGTCTAATTAATTAAATCAATCCCATTAAATTCATGGCTAGAGTAATTAATTAAAAGAAATGAATAAATCCCTCTCAAAATGATATGTCACCTTAAAGGGGGACAACAAAGACACTTTGAACCAATGAGAGGTAATCACATGGATCACTAAGATGGATCAAGCTTGGAAGCATCTCAACCACTCATCATTCATGCATCATGATCATTCAAAATCTCAAGATTCTATAAAAGAGAATTTTCAAATCTTCATTCCTCTCCCAATGCTTTTAATTTTGATAATATACTTAACTAAATTTTAGATACATGCTATTATTTTGATTTCTTAGCTAATTAGAAAACATTTCAATTTTGTCAATAGTAAATGAATCTCATGGCTTTTATGACTAATTTGGATGAATCTAGTCATTTTAGCTTCATTTTTGCATAGTAATCTTGAATCTCTCATCTTAGCATTGCATTGTCCCTATTTAGGATTAAATATGAGAGCAATTTACAATCATTTTCATACTTGTGCTAATTAGAGAGCAATAGGATGCCTTCAATTATTTATTTTCTTTACTTATTTGATCTTTCTAACAATTGATATAATATCCTATTGAAGTGTTGTGTTGCATATTTGGATGTCAATAATTCACACACACACTCTTAAATCTAAGATCTCCTTGAGATGAACCAAAAAATACCTTGTGTTTTGAAAAATGGAGCCTCTCTTCTCAAGATACGGATGGTAAAAGTTTGGTCAAAGAAAGGAAGTCAGTACAATGTTCGTAGCTAAAAATTTGACCATTTCCAAATCTGCTCAAAGTGGTCTCAAATCAAAGATCTTGTCAAGATGAACAAAAAAACACCTTGAATCTTAAAAAATAGAGCCTCTCTTCTCAAGATATAGGTGGTCAAATTTTGGTCAAAGCAAGTAAGCCAATACAACATTTGTAGCTAAAAATTTGACCATTTCCAAATCTGGTAAAAGTGGTCTAAAATCAAAGATCTCGTTGAGATGAACCAAAAAATATCGTGAATCTTAAAAAATAGAGCCTCTCTTCTCAAGATATAGATGGTCAAAGTTTGGTCAAAGCAAGGAAGTCAATATAGTGTTCGTAGTTAAAAAATTGACTATTTCCAAATTTGGTGAAAGAGGTCTCAAATCGAAGATCTCATTGAGATGAACCAAAAAATATATTAAATCTTTAAAATAGAGCCTCTCTTCTAGAGATACGGATGATCAAATTTTGGTCAAAGAAAGGAAGTCAGTAAAGCATTCGTAGCTAAAAATTTGATAGTTTCCAAATTTAGTGAAAGTGGTCTCAAATCGAAGATCTCATCGAGATGAACCAAAAAACACCTTGAATCTTTAAAAATAGAGCCTCTCTTCTCAAGATACGGATGGTTAAAGTTTGGTCAAAGCAAGGAAGTTAGTACAGTGTTGGGAGATACAAATTTGACTAATTCCAAATTTGGTGAAAGTGGTCTCAAATCAAAGATCTCGTTGAGATGAACCAAAACACACCTTGAATCTTGAAAAATAAAGCCTTTCTTCTCAAGATACAGATGGTCAAAGTTTGGTCAAAGAAAGGAAGTTAGTACAATGTTCGTAGCTAAAAATTTGACCATTTCCAAATCTGGTGAAAGTGGTCTCAAATTGAAGATCTTAGCGAGATGAATGAAAAACACCTTGAACCTTGGAAAAAAGGAGCCTCTCTTCTCAAGATACAGATGGCCAAAGTTTGGTCAAAGCAAGAAAGTCAATACAGTGTCTGTAGCTAAAAATTTGACAGTTTCCAAATTTGGTGAAAGTGGTCTCAAATTGAAGATCTCATCAAGATGAACGAAAAAACACCTTGAATCTTGAAAAAAAGAAGCCTCTCTTATGAAGATACGGATGGCCAAAGTTTGGTCAAAGAAAGAAAGTCACTACAGTGTCCGTAGTTAAAAATTTGACAGTTTCCAAATCTAGTGAAAGTGTTATGAAATCAAAGATATCATCAAGATGAACCAAAAAACACCTTGAATATTGAAAAATAGAGTCTCTCTTCTAAAAATACGGACTGTCAAAGTTTGGTCAAAGTAAAGAAGTTAGTACAATGTCCACAACTAAAAATTTGACTATTTTCAAATCTGGTGAAAGTGGTCTCAAATCAAAGATCTCGTCGAGATGAACAAAAAAAAAGCCTTAAATCTTGAAAAATGGAATCTCTCTTTTCAAGATATGGATGGTCAAAGTTTTGCCAAAGCAAGGAAATCAGTATAGTGTTCGTAGCTAAAAATTTGACCATTTCCAAATCTGGTGAAAGTGATATCAAATCAAGGCTTTTGTCAAGTTGAACCCAAAACACCTTGAATCATGAAAAATGGATTCTCTTTTCTCAAGATACGAACGATCAAAGTTTTGTCAATGCAAGGAAGTCAGTACAATGTTCATAGCTAAAAATTTGACCATTTCCACATCTACTGAAAGTGGTCTCAACTTGAAGATCTCATCAAGATGAACCAAAAAACACCTTTAATCTTGAAAAATGGAGCCTCTCTTCTCAAGATACGAATGGTCAAAGTTTGGTCAAAGGAAGGAAGTTAGTATAGTGTTCGTAGCTAAACATTTGACCATTTCCAAATCTGGTGAAACTGGTCTTAAATCAAAGATCTCATCGAGATGAACAAAAAAATACCTTGAATTTTGAAAAATAGAGCCTAGTTGCCTCAATCTTGCTAAGCAATTGGTCTGAATAGGATTATTGATGATTCAAAGGAGGTTGGTTGATGTGTATATCAAAATCTAATTTTTTAGTATTTTGCTATGTTTTAGTAATTTGTATTTTTGGAGTCCTTCAGAGCCTCTTTTCTCAAGATACAAATAGTCAAAGTTTGGTCAAAGTAAGGAAGTCAGTACAGTGTTTGTAGCTAAAAATTTGACCGTTTTCAAATCTGGTGAAACTGGTCTCAAATCGAAGCTCTCGTCAAGATGAACCAAAAAACACCTTGACTCTTGAAAAATAGAATCTCTCTTCTCAAGATACAAACTACCAAAGTTTGGCCAAAGCAAGAAAGTCAGTACATTATCCGTAGCTAAAAATTTGACAATTTCAAAATCTAGTGTAAGTGGTCTCAAATCAAAGATCTCGTTGAGATGAACAAAAAACACCCTGAATCTTAAAAAATGGAGTCTCTTCTCACGATATAGATGGTCAAAGTTTGGTCAAAGATAAGAAGTCAGTTATTGTCCATAGCTAAAAATTTGACCATTTCCAAATCTGTTGAAAGTGGTCTCAAATCAAAGATCTCATCGATATGAACCAAAAAAAAATTGAATCTTGAAAAATGGAATCTCTCGTTTGAAGATACGGATAGTCAAAGTTTGGTCAAAGCAAGGAAGTCAGTATAGTGTCCGTAGCTTAAAATTTAGCCATTTCCAAATCTGTTGAATTGGTCTCAAATCGAAGACCTTGTCGAGATGAACCAAAAAACACCTTGAATCTTAAAAAATGGAGCATCTCTTCTCAAGATACAGATGGTCAAAGTTTGGCCAAAGCAAGGAAGTAAGTACAGTGTTCGTAGCTAAAAATTTGACCATTTCCAAATTTGGTGAAAGAGGTTGCAAATCAAAGATCTCATCGAGATGAACCAAAAAACACCTTGAATCTTGAAAAATAGAGCCTCTCTTATCATGATACGGATGGTTAAAGTTTGGTCAAAGATAGGAAGTCAGTACAGTGTCCGTACCTAAAAATTTGTCTATTTCCAAATCTATTGAAAGTGGTCTCAAATCGAAGATCTCGTAGATATGAACCAAAAAAATCTTGAATCTTGAAAAATAGAATCTCTCTTCTGAAGATACGGACTGCCAAAGTTTGGTCAAACCAAGGAAGTGAGTACAATGTCCATAGCTAAAAATTTCACCATTTCCAAATCTGGTGAATTTGTCTCAAATCGAAGACCTCATCGAGATGAACCAAAAAACACCTTGAATTTTGAAAAATGGAGCATCTCTTCTCAAGATATAGACGGTCAAAGTTTGGTCAAAGAAAGGAAGTCAGTACAATGTTTGTAGCTAAAAATTTGACCATTTCCAAATCTAGTGAAAGTGGTCTCAAATGAAAGATCTCGTCAAGAGGAACCAAAAAACACCTTGAATCTTGAAAAATAGAGCCTCACTTCTCAAAATATGGATGGTCAAAGTTTTGTCAAAGCAACAAAGTCAGTACAGTGTCTGTAGCTAAAAATTTGACCATTTCCAAATCTGGTGAAAGTGATCTCAAATCAAAGATTTCATTGAGATGAACCAAGAAACAAGTTTAATCTTTAAAAATGGAGCCTCTCTTCTCAAGATACGAATAGTCAAAGTTTGGTCAAAGCAACGAAGTCAGTATAGTGTTTGTAGCTAAAAATTTTAGAGTTTCTAACTATGTTGAAAGTGGTCTCAAATTGAAGCACTCATCGAGATGAACCAAAAAATACCTTGAATCTTGAAAATCAGAGCCTCTCTTCTCAAGATACAGATTGTAAAAGTTTGGTCAATGCAAGGATGTTAGTACAATGTTCATAGCTAAAAATTTGATTGTTTGCAAATCTGTTGAAAGTGGTCTCAAATCAAAAAACTCATCAAGATGAACCCAAAAACACCTTGAAACTTGAAAAATAGAGCCTCTCTCCTAAAGATACGAATGGTCAAAGTTTGGTCAAAGCAAGGAAGTCAGTACTATGTCCATAACTAAAAATTTGACTGTTTCAAAATCTGGTGAAAGTCATCTCAAATCGAAGATCTCAACGAGATGAACAAAAAAATACCTTAAATCTTGTAAAATAGAGACTCTCTTCTCAAGATATCGATGGCCAATGTTTGGTCAAAGCAAGGAAGTCAGTATAGTGTTCATAGCTAAAAATTTGATGATTTCCAAATCTGGTGAAAGTGGTCTCAATCAAAGATTTCATCGAGATAAATCAAAAAACTCCTTGAATCTTGAAAAATGGAGCCTCTCTTCTTATGATATAGATGGTCAAACTTTGGTCAAAGCAAGGAAGTCAGTACAATGTTCGTAGCTAAAAATTTGACCATTTCCAAATCTGGTGAAAGTGGTCTCAAATCAAAGATCTCATCGAGATGAACCAAAAAACACCTTGAATCTTAAAAACAAAGCCTAGTTGCCTCAATCTTGCTAAACAATTGATCAGAATAGCATTGTTGATGATTCATAGGAGGTTGGTTGATGTTTATATCGAAATATGGTTTTTTTGTATTTTGCTATATTTTAGTAATTTTTAGTTTTGGAGTTCTTCAGAGCCTCTCTTCAAGATACAGAAGGTCAAAGTTTGGTCAAAGCAAAGAAGTCAATACATTGTCCGTAGCTAAAAATTTGACAGCTTCAAAATTTTATAAAAGTGGTCTCAAATCAAAGATCTCATCGAGATGAACCAAAAAATACCTTGAATCTTGAAAAATGGAGCCTCTCTTCTGAAGATACAGATGGTCAAAGTTTGGTCAAAGCAAGGAAGTGAATATAGTTTTCACAGCTAAAAATTTGATTGTTTCCAAATCAGGTGAAAGTGGTCTCAAATCGAAGATCTCATCAAGATGAATCAAAAAACACCTGGAATCTTAAAAAATATAGCCTATCTTCTCAAGATACAAAGGGGCAAAGTTTGGTCAAAGCAAGGAAGTAAGTAAAATGTCCATAGCTAAACATTTGACCATTTCTAAATCTAGTGAAAGTGGTCTCAAATCGAAGATCTCATCGCGATGAACCAAAAAACACCTTGAGTCTTTAAAAATAAAGCCTCCTTTCTCAAGATACAGATGGTCTAAGTTTGGTCAAAGCAAGGGAATTAGTAGAGTGTCCGTAGGTAAAAAATTGACCATTTCTAAATTTGGTGAAAGTGGTCTCAAATTGAATATCTCATCGAGATGAACCTAAAAACACCTTGAACCTTGAAAAATAGATCCTCTCTTCTCAAGTTACGAATGGTAAAAGTTTGGTCAAAGAAAGGAAGTCAATAAAGTGTTCATAGCTAAAAATTTGACCATTTCCAAATCTAGTGAAAGTGGTCTCAAATCAAAGGTCTCATCGAGATGAACCAAAAAACACCTTGAATCTTGAAAACTGGAGCCTCTCTTCTCAAGATATAGATGGTCAAAGTTTGGTCAAAGTAAGGTAGTCAATATAATGTTTGTAGCTTAAAATTTGACTATTTCCAAATCTAGTGAAAGTGGTCTCAAATCGAAGCTCTCATCGAGAAGAACCAAAAAACACCTTGAATCTTGAAAAATAGAGCCTCTCTTCTCAAGATAAGGATGGTCAAAGTTTGGTCAAAGTAAGGAAGTTAGTACAATGTTCATAGCTAAAAATTTAACTATTTCCAAATTTGGTGAAAGTGGTCTCAAATCAAAGATCTCGTCGAGATGAATCAAAAAACACCTTGAATCTTTAAAAATGGAGCCTCTCTTCTCAAAATACGGACGGTCGAAGTTTGGTCAAAATAATAAAGTCAGGACATTGTTCGTAGCTAAAAATTTGACCATTTCCAAATCTAGTGAAAGTGGTCTCAAATCAAAGATCTCGTCAAGATGAACCAAAAACCACCTTGAATCTTGAAAAATAAAGCCTCTCTTCTTAAGATACAGACCATCAAAGTTTGGTCAAAGTAAGGAGGTCAATATAGTGTCCGTAGCTAAAAATTTGACAATTTCAAAATCTGGTGAAAGTGGTTTGAAATCAAAGCTCTCATCGAGATGAACTAAAAAATACCTTGAATCTTGAAAAATAGTCTTTCTTTTCAAGATATGGATGGTCAAAGTTTGGTCAAAGAAAGGAAGTCAATATAGTGTGTGTAGTTAAAGATTTGACCTTTTTCAAATCTAGTGAAAGTGGTCTCAAGTTGAAGATCTCATCGAGAAGAACCAAAAAATACCTTGAATGTTGAAAAATGGAGCGTCTATTCTCAATATATGGATATCAAAGTTTGGTCAAAGCAAGGAAGTCAGTACAGTTTTCATAGTTAAAAATTTGACCATTTCCAAATCTGGTGAAAGTGGTCTCAAATCGAAGATCTCATCGAGATGAACTAAAACCCAACTTGAATCTTTAAAAATGGATCCTCTCTTCTCAAGATACGGAGGGTCAAAGTTTGGTCAAACCAAGGAAGTTAGTACAATGTTTGTAGCTAAAAATTTGAGTATTTCCAATTCTGGTGAAAGTGGTCTCAAATCGAAGCTCTCATCGAGATGAACCAAAAAACACCTTAAATCTTAAAAATTGGAGCCTCTTTTCTCAAGATACAGATGGTCAAAGTTTGGTCAAAGCAAGGAAGTCAATACAGTGTTCGTAGCTAAAAATTTGACCGTTTCCAAATCTAGTGAAAATGGTTTCAAATAGAAGATCTCATCTTCATGAACCAAAAAACTCTTTGAATCTTGAAAAATGAAGCCTTTCTTCTCAAGGTACAGACGATCAAAGTTTGGTCGAAGCAAGAAGTCATTACAGTGTCCGTAGCTACAAATTTCATAGTTTCCAAATATGGTTAAAGTGGTTTGAAATTGAAGATCTTGTCAAGATGAACCAAAAAACACCTTGAATCTTGAAAAATGGAGCCTCTCTTCTCAAGATACACATGCTCAAAGTTTGGTCAAAGCAAGGAAGTCAATACAATGTCTGTAGCTAAAAATTTGACCATTTCCAAATTTGGTGAAAGTGGTCTCAAATTGAAGATATTGTTGAGATGAACCAAAAAACCCTTTGAATCTTGAAAAATGGAGCCTCTCTTCTCAAGATACAAATGGTCAAAGATTGGTCAAAGAAAGGAATTCAGTTCAATGTTCGTAGCTTAAAATTTGATTGTTTCCAAATTTGGGGAAAGTGATCTCAAATCGAAGCTCTCGTTGAGATGAAGAAAAAACACCTTGAATCTTGAAAAAAAGAGCCTCTCTTCTCAAGATACAGATGGTGAAAGCTTGGTCAAAGCAAGGAAGTCAGTATAGTGTTCGTAGCTAAACTTTTGATCATTTCCAAATCTGGTGAAAGTGGTCTCAAATCAAAGATCTTGTCAAGATGAACCAAAAAACACCTTGAATCTTAAAAAATGGAGCCACTCTTGTCAAGATATGGACGGTCAAAGTTTGGTTAAAGAAAGGAAGTCAGTACAATATTCATAGCTAAAAATTTGACCTTTTCCAAATTTGGTGAAAGTGGTCTTAAATCAAAGATTTCATTGAGATGAATGAAAAAACACCTTGAATCTCAAAAAATGAAGCCTTTCTTCTCAAGATATGAATGGTCAATGTTTGGTCAAAGTAAGGAAGTCAGTACAATGTTCGTAAGTTAAAATTTGACCATTTCAAAATATGGTGAAAGTGGTCTAAAATTGAAGCTCTCGTCGAGATGATCCAAAAAATACTTTGAATCTTGAAAAATAGAGCCTCTCTTCTCAAGGTACAGACGGTCAAAGTTTGGTCAAAGCAAGGCAGTCAATAGAGTGTTTGTAGATAAAAATCTCACCATTTTTTAATCTGTTGAAAGTGGTCTCAAATCGAATATCTCATCGAGATGAACCAAAAAACACCTTGAATCTTAAAAAAAGAAGCCTCTATTCTCAAGATACAGATAGTTAAAGTTTGGTCAAAGAACAAAAGTCGATAAAGTGTTTGTACCTAAATATTTGACCATTTTGAAATCTGGTGAAAGTGGCCTCAAATTGAATATCTCATCAAGATGAACCAAAAAACACCTTAAATCTTGAAAAACAAAGCCTCTGTTCTCAAGATACAGACCTTCAAAGTTTTGTAAAAGAAAGGAAGTCAGTAAAGTGTTCATAGCTAAATATTTGACTATATCCAAATTTGGTGAAAGTGGTCTCAAATCAAAGATCTCGTCGAGATCAACCAAAAACCACCTTGAATCTTGAAAAATGGAGCCTCTCTTTTCAAGATACAGATGGTCAATGTTTGGACAAAGTAAGGAAGTCAGTACAGTATCTGTACCTAAAAATTTGACCATTTCCAAATCTGGTGAAGTGTCCTCAAATCGAAGGTCTCATAAAAAAGAACCATAAAAAACCTTGAATCTTGAAAAAATAGAGCCTCTCTACTCAAGATACAGATGGTCAAAGTTTGGTCAAAGAAAGGAAGTCAGTATAGTGTTCGTAGCTAAAAATTTGACCATTTCCAAATCTGGTAAAAGTGGTCTCAAATCGAAGCTCTTGTCGAGATGAACCAAAAACCACCTTGATTATTGAAAAATGGAGTCTCTCTTCTCAAGATACAGATGGTCAAAGTTTGGTCAAAGTAAAGAAGTCAATACAGTGTTCGTAGCTAAAAAATTGATCGTTTCAAAATCTAGTGAAAGTGGTCTCAATTCGAAGATCTCATCAAGAAGAACCAAAAAACACCTTGAATCTTGGAAAATCGAATCTCTCTTCTCAAGATACAGATGATCAAAGTTTGGTCAAAGAAAAAAGTTAGTACAGTGTCCATAGCTAAAAATTTGACCTTTTCCAAATATGGGGAAAGTGGTCTTAAATTGAAGATCTCGTCGAGAAGAACCAATAAACACTTTGAATCTTAAAAAATGGAGCCTCTCTTCTCAAGATACGAACGGTCAAAGTTTGGTCAAAGAAAGGAAGTCTGTAAAGTGTCTGTAGCTAAAAATTTGACCATTTCCAAATCTGGTGAAAGTGGTCTCAAATCGAGGATCTCATTGAGATGAACCAAAAAATAGCTTGAATCTTAAAAAATGGATCCTATCTTCTCAAGATACAGAGGGTCAAAGTTTGGCCAAAGCAAGGAAGTCACTACAATGTTCATAGCTAAAAATTTGACAGTTTCCAAAATTGGTGAAAGTGGTTTCAAATTGAAGATCTCATCAAGATGAACCAAAAAACAACTTGAATCTTGAAAAATAGAGCCTCTCGTCTCAATATACGAATGATCAAATTTTGGTCAAAGAAAGGAAGTCAGTACAGGGTTCGTAACAAAAAATTTGACCATTTGCAAATCTAGTTGGTTGATGTTTATAATTCAGAGGAGGTTGGTTGATGTTTATATCAAATTCTATTTTTTCAGTATTTTGCTATGTTTTAGTAATTTTTAGTTTTGGAGTCCTTCAGAGCCTCTTTTCTCAAGATACAAACGGTCAAGGTTTGGTCAAAGCAAGGTAGTCAGTACAATGTCCATAGCTAAAACTTTGACCATTTCCAAATCTAGTGAAAGTGGTCTCAAATTGAAGATCTCGTTGAGATGAACCAAAAAACACCTTTAATTTTGAATAATCGAGCCTCTCTTCTCAAGATACGGATGGTCAAAGTTTGGTCAAAGCAAGGAAGTTAGTACAGTGTTCGTAGCTAAAAATTTGACCTTTTTCAAATCTGGTGAAAGTGGTCTCAAATCGACAATCTCATCGAGATGAACCAAAAAATACCTTGAATCTTGAAAAATAGAGCCTCTCTTCTCAAGATACAAAGTGTCAAAGTTTGGTCAAGGCAAGAAAGTCAGTACAACATTCGTAGCTAAAAATTAGACTATTTCCAAGTATGGTGAAAGTGGTCTCAAATCGAAGCTCTCATTGAGATGAACCAAAAAACACCTTGAATCTTGAAAAATGAAGCCTCTCTTCTCAAGATACACACGGTCAAATTTTGGTCAAAGCAAGGAAGTCAGTACAGTATTCATAGTTAAAAATTTGACTGTTTGCAAATCTGGTGAAAGTGGTCTCAAATCGAAGATCTCGTTGAGATCAACCAAAAAACACCTTGAATCTTGAAAAATGGAGCCTCTCTTCTCAAGATATGGACGGTAAAAGTTTGGTCAAAGCAAGGAAGTCAGTACAATGTTCATAGCTAAAAATTTAACAATTTTCAAATTTGGTAAAAGTGGTCTCAAATGAAAGCTCTCATTGTGATGAACCAAAAAACACCTTGAATCGTGAAAAACATAGCCTCTCTTCTCAAGAAATGAACGGTCAAAGTTTGGTCAAAGCAAGGAAGTCAATACAATGTTTGTAGCTAAAAATTTGACTATTTCCAAATCCTATGAAAGTGGTCTGAAATCGAAGATGTCATCGAGATGAACCAAAAAACACCTTGAATCTCAAAAAATGGAGCCTCTCTTCTCAAGATACAAACGGTCAAAGTTTGCTCAAAGGAAGGAAGTCGATATAGTGTTCGTAGCTAAAAATTTAGCCATTTTCAAATCTGGTGAAAGTGGTCTGAAATTGAAGATCTAGTCGAGATGAACCACAAAACACCATGAATCTTGAAAAATGGAGCCTCTCTTTTCAAGATACGAATAGTCAAACTTTGGTCATAGGAAGAAAGTTAGTACAATGTCCATTGCTAAAAATTTGATTGTTTCCAAATCTGGTGAAAGTGGTCTCAAATCAAAGATCTCATCGAGATGAACCAAAAACCACCTTGAATCTAAAAAAATGGATCCTTTGTTCTCAAGATACAGATGGTCAAAGTTTGGTAAAAGAAAGTAATACAATATAGTGTTCGTAGCTAAAAATTTAACTGTTTCCAAATCTGGTGAAAGTGGTTTCAAATCGAAGCTCTGATCGAGATGAACCAAAAACACCTTGAATCTTGTAAAATGGAGCCTCTCTTCTCAAGATACAGATGTTCAAGGTTTGGTCAAAGTAAGGAAGTTAGTATAGTATTTGTAGCTAAAAATTTGACCGTTTCCAAATCTAGTGAAAGTTGTCTCAAATCAAAGATCTTGTCAAGATGGACCAAAAATACCTTGAATCTTGAAAAATGGAGCCTCTCTTCTCAAGATATGGGTGGTCAAAGTTTGGTTAAAATAAGGAAGTCAATATAGTGTTCGTAGCTAAAAATTTGACCATTTCCAAATCTGGTGAAAGTGGTCTAAAATCAAAGCTCCCGTCGAGATGAACTAAAAAACACCTTGAATCTTGAAAAATGGAGCCTCTCTTCTCAAGATATGGATGGTCAAAGTTTGGTCAAAACAAGAAAGTTAGTACAATGTCTGTAGGTAAAAATCTGACCATTTCCAAATCTGGTGACAGTTATCTCAAATGGAAGATCTCGTTGAGCTGAACCAAAAAACACCTTGAATCTTGAAAAAAAGAGCCTCTCTTTTAAAGATACGAATGGTGAAAGTTTTGTGAAAGAAAGGAAGTTAGCATAGTGTTTGTAGCTATAAATTTGATAGTTTCCAAATCTGGTGAAAGTGATCTCAAATTGAAGCTCTTGATGAGATGAACCAAAAACACCTTCAATATTGAAAAATAGAGCCTCTTTTCTCAAGATAGCGATGGTCAAAGTTTGGTCGAAGCAAGGAAGTCAGTATAGTGTTCATAGCTACAAATTTGACCATTTCCAAATCTGGTGACAGTGGTCTCAAATTGAAGATCTCATCGAGATGAACCAAAAAATATCTTGAATCTTGAAAAATGGAGCCTCTTCTCAAGATATAGATGGTCAAAGTTTGGTCAAAGTAAGGAAGTCAGTATAGTGTTTGTAGCTAAAAATTTAACTGTTTCAAAATCTGGTTAAAGTTGCCCCAAATTGAAGATCTCGTCGAGATGAACCCAAAGCCACCTTAAATCTTGAAAAATAGAGCCTCTCTTCTCAAGATATGGATGGTCAAAGTTTGATCAAAGCAAGGAAGTCAATACAATATTCGTAGCTAAAAATTTGACCATTTCCAAATCTACTGAAAGTGGTCTCAAATAAAAGATCTCGTCAAGATGAACCAAAAAACACCTTAAATATTGAAAAATGGAGCCTCTCTTCTCAAGATATGGACGGTCAAAGTTTGATCAAAGCAAGGAAGTCAGTACAATGTTCATAGCTAAAAATCTAACTGTCTCCAAATTTGGTGAAAGTTGTCTCAAATCTAAGCTCTCGTCAAGATGAACCAAAAAACACTTTGAATCTTAAAAATTGGACCTTCTCCTCTCAAAATACAGACAGTCAAAGTTTGGTCAAAGTAAGGAAGTTAGTACAGTGTCCATAGCTAAACATTTGACCATTTCCAAATCTAGTGAAAGAGATCTCAAATTGAAGATCTCGTTGAGATGAACCAAAAAATACATTGAATCTTGAAAAATGGAGCCTCTGTTCTCAAGATACAGACAATCAAAGTTTGGTCAAAGAAAGGAAGTCAATACAGTGTCTGCAGCAAAAAATTGACCATTTCCAAATCTAGTGTCAGTGGTCTCAAATCAAAGATCTCATCGAGATGAGCCAAAAAATAACTTGAATCTTGAAAAAAGGAGTCTCTCTTCTCAAGATACAAACCATCAAAGTTTGGTCAAAGCAAGGAAGGCAATAAAGTGTTCGTAGCTAAAAATTTGACCATTTCCAAATCTGGTGAAAGTGGTCTCAAATCAAAGATCTTGTCGAGATCAATGAAAAAATACCTTAAATCTTGAAAAATGAAGCCTCTCTTCTCAAGATATAGACGATCAAAGTTTGGTTAAAGCAAGGAAGTCAATACAGTGTCCGTAGCTAAAAATTTGATCATTTCCAAATCTGGTGAAAGTTGTCTCAAATCCAAGATCTCATCGAGATTAATAAAACAACACCTTGAATCTTTAAAAATGGATCCTCTCTACTCAAGATACAGACGGTCAAACTTTGGTCAAAGTAGGGAAGTCAGTCTAATGTTCGTAGCTAAAAATTTGTCCATTTCTAAATCTGGTGAAAGTGGTCTCAAATCAAAGATCTTGTCGAGATAAACCAAAAAACACCTTGAATCTTGAAAAATGGAGCCTACCTTCTCAAGAAATGGATGGTCAAAGTTTGGTCAAAGCAAGGAAGTCAGTACAATGTCTGTAGCTAAAAATTTGATAGTTTGAAAATCTGGTAAAAGTGGTCTCAAATCGAAGATCTCATCGAGATAAACCAAAAAACAACTTGAATCTTGTAAAATGGAACCTCTCTTCTCAAGATACAGATGGTCAAAATTTGGTCAAAGCAAGGAAGTCAATATAGTGTTCGTAGCTAAAAATTTGACCATTTCCAAATGTGGTGAAAGTGGTCTAAAATAAAAAAATCTCATCGAGATGAACCAAAAAAACACCTTGAATCTTGAAAAATGGAGCCTCTCTTCTCAAGACATGAATGGTCAAAGTTTGGTCAAAGTGAGGAAGTCATTACAATGTTCGTAGCTAAAAATTTGACCATTTCTAAATCTGGTGATAATTGTCTCAAATCAAAGATCTCAAGATGAACCAAAAAACACCTTGAATCTCAAAAAATAGAGCCTCTCTTCTCAAGATACTAACAATCAAAGTTTGGTCAAAGCAAGAAAGTCAGTACAATGTTCGTAGTTAAAAATTTGACTATTTCCAAATCTGGTGAAAGTGGTTTCAAATCGAAGATCTTGTCAAGATAAACTAAAAAATACCTTGAATCTTGAAAAATAGAGCCTCTCTTCTCAAGATATGGATGGTCAAAGTTTGGTCAAAGTAAGGAAGTCAGTATAGTGTCCGTTGCTAAAAATTTGACCATTTCCAAATATGGTGAAAGTGGTCTCAAATCAAAGATCTCATCGGGATGAACGAAAATACATCTTGAATCTTGAAAAATGAAGCCCCTCTTCTAAAGATACAGACGGTCAAAGTTTGGTCAAAGAAGAGAAGTCAGTACAATGTACATAGTTAAAAATTTGAGATTTCCAAATCTGGTAAGAGTGGTCTCAAATCGAAGATCTTGTCGAGATGAACCAAAAAACACCTTGAATCTTGAAAAATGGAACCTCTCTTCTCAAGATACAGACAGTAAAAGTTTTGTCAAAGCAAGGAAGTCAATACAGTGTCCATAGCTAAAAATTTGATCATTTCCAAATCGGGTGAAAGTTGTCCCAAATCGAAGATCTCGTCGAGATGAACCAAAAAAACTTTGAATGTTAAAAAATGGAGCCTCTCTTCTCAAGATATGGATGGTCAAAGTTTGGTCAAAGCAAAGAAGTCAGTACAATGTTTGTAGCTTAAAATTTTTCTATTTCCAAATCTGGTGAAAGTGGTCTCAAACCAAAGATCTACTCGAGATGAACCAAAAAACACCTTGAAACTTGAAAAAAAGAGCCTCTCTTCTCAAGATACGGACAGTCAAAGTTTGGTCAAAGAAAGGAAGTCAGTATAGTGTCCGTAGCTAAAAATTTGACTATTTCCAAATATGGTGAAAGTTATCTCAAATCAAAGATCTTGTCGAGATGAACCAAAAAACACCTTGAATCTTGAAAAATGGAACCTCTCTTCTCAAGATAGAGACGGTCAAAGTTTGGTCAAAAAAATGAAGTTATTATAGTGTTCGTAGCTAAAAATTTGACCATTTCCAAATCTAGTGAAAGTGGTCTCAAATCGAAGATTGCATCGAGATGAACCAAAAAACACCTTGAATCATGGAAAATGGAGCCTCTCTTCTCAACATACAGATGATCAAAGTTTGGTTAAAGCAAGGAAGTCAGTACAATGTTCGTAGCTAGAAATTTGACCATTTTCAAATCTGGTGATAGTTGTCTCAAATCGAAGATCTTGTCAAGATGAACCAAAAAACACCTTGAATCTTGAAAAATAGAGCCCCTCTTCTGAAGATACAGACGGTCAAAGTTTGGTCAAAGCAAGGAAGTCAGTACAATGTTCGTAGCTAAAAATTTTACCATTTCCAAATCTAGTGAAAGTGGTCTCAAATCGAAGATCTTGTCAAGATGAACCAAAAAATAGCTTGAATCTTGAAAAATAGACTCTCTTCTCAGAATATGGATAGTCAAAGTTTGGTCAAAGCAAGGAAGTTAGTATAGTGTTTGTAGCTAAAAATTTAACCATTTCTAAATTTGGTGAAAGTGGTCTCAATTCGAAGATCTCGTTGAGATGAACCAAAAAACACCTTGAATGTTCAAAAAATGGAGCCTCTCTTCTCAAGATACAGATGGTCAAAGTTTAGTCAAAGCAAGGAAGTCAATACAATGTTTGTAGCTTAAAATTTATTTATTTCCAAATCTGGTGAAAGTGGTTTCAAATCGAAGATCTCGTCGAGATGAACCAAAAAACACCTTGAATCTTGAAAAATAGAGCCTCTCTTCTCAAGATACGAATGGTCAAAAATTGGTCAAAGCAAGGAAGTCAGTACAGTTTCCGTAGCTAATAAAATGACCATTTCCAAGTCTGGTGAAAGTGGTCTCAAATCGAAGATCTAATCGAGATGAACCAAAAAACACCTTGAATCTTTAAAAAGGAAGCCTCTCTTATCAAGATACAGACAGTCAAAGTTTGGTCAAAGCAAGGAAGTCAGTACAGTGTTCATAGTTAAAAATTTAACCATTTCCAAATTTGGTGAAAGTGGTCTGAAATTGAAGATCTCGTCAAGATGAACCAAAAAACACCTTAAATCTTTAAAAATGGAGCCTCTCTTCTCAAGATACAGACGCTCAAAATTTGGTCAACCAAGGAAGTTAGTACAGTGTTCGTAGCTAAAAATTTGACCGTTTCCAAATCTGGTGAAAGTGGTCTCATATCAAAGATCTCGTCGAGATAAACCAAAAAACACCTTGAATCTTGAAAAATGGAGCCTCTCTTCTCAAGATACGGAGTCAAAGTTTGTTTAAAGCAAGGAAGTCAGTACAGTGTTCGTATCTAAAAATTTGACCATTTCAAAATCTAGTGAAAGTGGTCTCAAATTGAAGATCTCATCGAGATGAACCAAAAAACACCTTGAATCTTGAAAAATGGACCCTCTCTTCTCAAGATACAGATGGTCAAAGTTTGGTCAAAGTAAGGAAGTCAGTACAGTGTTCGTAGCTAAAAATTTGACCATTTCTAAATATGGTGAAAGTGGTCTCAAATCGAAGATCTTGTCGAGATGAACCAAAAAACACCTTGAATCTTGATAAATGGAGCCTCTCTTCTCAAGATACAGAAGGTCAAAGTTTGGTCAAAGCAAAGAATTCAATACAGTGTTTGTAGCTAAAAATTTGATCGTTTCCAAATTTGGTGAAAGTGGTCTCAAATGCTAGATCTCGTTGAGATGAACCAAAAAACACCTTGATCAGAACATGATTGTTGATGATTCAGAGGTTGGTTGATGTGTATATCGAAATCTGGTTTTTCAATATTTTGCTATGTTTTAGTAATTTGCAATTTTGGAGTCCTTCGGAGCTTTTCTAGGCCCGTCTTCCTCTCAGGAGTTATGTCTCTTGAAATTTGCCTCTAGATAATTGGATTATCTTTCCAACAATGTAAGCGATGTGCATTTTCAAGCTACGTGTAGAAAGTGAGGCCTTCTACAAGTAGGCATAAATTTCAAAATAGTTTTTTGATGTTTATTAGTTTTTGACATTTTGGTTTTTATTTATTATTTTGTAATAAAGATTATGTGGACTGTTCATTTCATTTCAAAGGGATTTTGGTTACCCTTCATATCCTTCATACATTGTATAAACTTGAGGTTTGATCTGAAATGAAAACCTATTTTTGGCTTGCGTAATTTATGATCTAGAAATTATTCTACTTGTATTTTACAATACCTTAGGTAACGTCTCACACCAGGCATTGTACTCCAAATCTTTAATCTGGATCAACAATACTACATTTGATTGGGTGCTTGTATGGCCATCAATGGTCTCAATCTTGTTTACTTCAAGGGGAATACATTCATCTAGTATAGGGTCAAGAGATCTGAATCTTGCTTGCGAGACTATAGTTTTTGGATGCTTGTAGGGCTATAGGCCTTAATTTCGCTTGTGAAACTATAGGGGATAGTCATGAACAGAGTTTACTAAAAACCTTAAGTTAGAGGCTACCCTTTTGATCGAAAGTATCATAATATTTGTGCAAATTCTGATCCAAGCGGTTTCCCAGATCACCTCAAGATTACTCACCATTTGTATTTCTTTGGGATGCCAAGTTGTGGGAAACGGTTTTGATACTAGCCTTGACCATAGGTAGTTCTTGCTTGATGTGTTTTTGATTTGTGCTAGACTTGTGGAAATATTTGTGAACATACACTTGACGTTATTGGAATATTGTAACCTATCTTTAGACTTCACAATTTCTTGTATTATGCAAGGTTACCTTGTTCCTTGCTTGATTGTTTGAAGACTACTCTATGGGTCACAATTTCTTTAAAAATTTGATCTTAAAGTTCAAATTTGCTGTCAAAATTCAAGATTTATTGTCCAAACTTTAAAATTGTTGTCAAAACTAGAAATTGTTATTTAAATATCACCTACAATAGTGAGAAATATCGTACAACCTTTTATCCGTGTTTAACTATCGCTTGGTTTTGCTGAGGTCTGTGGTCCAGATTCTGATCTGAGTTGGTTTGGCCCAGGTTTTCTCTTAGCTAGTTTAGAAAGATTATACTTGACTTTTTATGGTCTCTTGGTTTGAAACTAGTAGGTTTGTGACTATTTTTAGCTGAAAAGGATCACCTAGATACCTTGGTTATATTCTTAACTAGTAAAGTTGTTCACTTGTCTATCTCTTTGGTTATATTTATCTTTATCTTGACATTATGTCTCGACTCGAGTCACAAGTGTCATACTTAGGGATCTTACCCCACCTCTTGGGTACTTTGTGATCAGTCATCTTAATCTTATTTTACTCTCTTTTACTATCTAACAAGTGAAAACTTTTCTCTTCTAGGGTGGACATCAAGTTGTCTTGTGTCATCTTATTTGGCTCTTTACATTCTCTTTCATTTTGAATCAAAACAATCGCATAATGGATCTAAACAATTTGAATAAAGAAGAAGAGATTCTTGCGGCATACTTTTTAGACCAAATCAAATCTTTGAGATCTGAACTTCAAAAATTAAAGGAATAAAAAGATACATCTCCTAATCAATATTCTTGGAAATCAGTTTATCCTTTACATTCACCTTCTCCAAGAAAGGCCACATCCCACTTTAATAACAAACTTATCTTTGATAAAGAAGATCTTCATAATAAACCTATCTTTAATAGAGAACATATTCATAATAGACCTATCTTTGATCGAGAGCATCTTCATAGAAAACCTATCTTTGATCAAGAACTTCTCTATCAAAAACCTATCTTTGATCGTAAACATTATCATGACAGACCTATCTTTGATAGAGAAAATGAAGAACCAAGGAGAATCTTTACTCCTTTTGGAGAATCTTATGAATCAACATTGGAAAAACTCCTTGAAAACAATCTTATCACGTTACCTTTATTTAATTCCAGTAGACTTTCATTCTTGACTACCTACTGTGTGTGTCATCGAAATAATGAGCATAAAACTTGATGAAGGGTGCTCCCCTTAATACCACAAACACATAACAGAAATAGAGAAACAACAACAATTTGCAAGAATAAAAAATGGGCTTCTTATTATCTCCACAAATGTGGAATTACAAATTTTAGAATTACAATATGCAAAGCCACATGGGCATTTCCCTTACAATATTTTGTAGGACAAAACCTCAAATCATTACCTAGATCTACCCAGAACTACTTCAAACTGCCCTAGACAACACTACAGGCCTTCTTTATATAGGCAATTTTCCACTACCTAGGAAGGTTCCATAAATTTAGCCTCTAAGGCTGACCAAACTTAGAATTATTTTATTTTTCATTTTATTACATCATAGTTGGCTCAAAATATCTTTTGAAACCCAAACAAAAATTTTGAAGGAAACTTATTTTCCACCATTTCAAGTGGCCCAACTTCTGGAGACCATAAGTCATCACTAGTTGACCCGATTGACTATTATGACCCCATTTCATAAAGGCCGCGAAGTGCTCTACAACACCTAAATCAAGCAAGCTTCATTTAGCCGAAGTTTCGACCTCATCCGAGGCCTCTAAAGCCTTCAAAATTGAGTTCGAAGTTTCTCTACCCTGCTGCCAATACCAAAAATTTTCAATATCTTCAAAACTAGACTTGATCTGATAGTGAAACTTTACTGGTAGGCTAATACGACCAAAATGAACCTCTAAGGAAGAAAATAGAACTTGCTGAGCTCAAACGGAAAACTTACTAAAAATAATAAATTTCCAAAAATAGCAGCTCTGCACAAGATAGCCCTTATTGAAAAGAAACCAGAATTATTTTTGGGTGATGCAAGATTGCTCTTACACCCAGGATGCTCCTATATCAAAACTTCAGATTGCATGGAGTTGAAACAAAAATCCAAGATTTCATTGATGATGGCATTATTGGTGTTGAAGATCCTAATAAATAATTTAATGAAGATACTACTCTCAAGATTGATCAAAATCATGAGCCTATGTCTAGTAATGGTTCTCATGCATCTACCGCTTCCATCATACATTAATCTCCCAAAGAAGAAAATCCCTCCAAAATTCTCCCATTAAACAAATAACTTAATGCTTTTCACGCTACCTATGCATATCCTCAAGGGCTACCTCCAAAATAGATCCAATCTAACATACAACTTTCTACAAGTCCTTTTCCAAGCTTCAAAGGTCATGGATCCAAAGCTTCCTTGTGCTTCAACACCTATCATACCTATCCTAAATATCCCTTCATCAACCCTTCATTAATTCCTCACACATATTTGAATTCCTATTTCATCCTTAGAAGTGGTTCCATGTCAAGATGACAATCTGAAGTGTGAAGAAATGAATATCACTAAAGATCAAGATCAAGATAGCATTCATCTTTATCCAATGGTTGACCAAAATATCAAATCCCAAGAATCTCATGACGATCCCCTCATATCCATTCACCTCTTCCAAGAAGATCAAGATACTCCTATATCTTATTCATCTCCCAAGAAAGATCAAGATACTACTTCCATAATCTCTAAATATCTTATTGAAAATTGAGATAAAACTAATCTTCCTATATTATCCAAAGATCCTTGTCAAGATCAGAATATTCTCGCAACTCCTTGTCTTAGTCCTCCAAATCCATCTCTCATTTTTCCTAATCCTTTGCATAAGAATAAATCCTCTCAAGCTCTTGCTGCTCCTATCAAAGCTAGTCATGAACCTATTGTTATAAATATGAATCTTATAGATCAAAGCCTTGGCCATACTTCTCACTCTATGGATGTTGATATCCCTACCCATTATCTTCTTGCATCTTCCAAATCTATCCTTGGTCTTTACAACTCAAAACTAAAATCTTCAAACCTTCCATCAATATTAGGACCTTATATCCTTCCATCTACTATACCTCTTTCTCCTAGCTTACCTCAAGATCAACAAAGACATGCATACTTGAGAAATCATACATCTATCCATCTAAACTCGTCATATCAACCTCTTTCATCCATAATTCCCAAGTCTTTTGAAAGCAATTTGGATGTACAACATAAAAATCAGAAATACAAGAATCCAATTACATATGAAGATCACCATGTCCTATCTAATCGACATGTGACTACAAAGAAAAATGAAATATCTAAGAAACCACAAGGGCTCTCAAAGAAAAGAGAAAAATCAAAGAAAATATGGGTTCCTAAATCCGTCATGGAAGAATTGCAATCAAAAGTATATGAAATTAAAGAAAAATCAAAAGCTACATGGATTTCCAAGTCTCCCTTAAAGGAATTGGACATAAAATAAAAATAAAAATTGACATTCAAGATTCCAAAGACTTCCACTCCATATTGCTCCAAACATCCTATATCCTCTCCTTTATCCATCTTGGGTCCATGTGTCCCAAGATCCACATCCTCTCCTATATCAAAACCTCAATCTAGCCAACTTATTCTCCCTCCACCTATTCACTAACCCTCAAGGTGTGTGTCAATATTGATCTTGCCACCATCTCCATGTAATCCTACGCAATGCTTATATATTTTCTTACACTTACTTCTTATCCTCCCATTCATTATCCTTCCATTTCCCTTATTCCATCTTACGCATAAATCCTTAGCCATCATCTACCTTTTCCTCCATACCTTTTCCTATCATTACTTTATCAACATCCTTAAGCATACCTCTTAGCGGCCTTGGCATATCTTTCCAAAGAAGCATTGTCCAAAGAGCATCAAGCTTGACTCCCTCCAAAAATAAAAAAATAAAAAAAATTGAAAAATAAAAAAAAGAAGAAAAAATAAAAAAATGAAAAATACAAAAAAATTGAAAAATAGAAAAAGTGCCTTGGTGAAAACCTAGAAACAAGCGCCTTGGTAGAAAAATTAAAAAAAAAATAAATCATCCTACGGTGAAAACCACTACTTGTGGCACCTTGGACAAATACCATGATGAAAACCTGGCAAACATGCATCATGTGTAGTTCCTCTCTCTTGCACTCTACACTTGCGGCAAGATGCATCCACACTAGCTATTTCATGTGCACCCATACTTCCTCTTTTTCCTTTGATCTTGACAAGGTTGAGCTATCCATGAGCATCATATATCCTTCCATCTGATATCCTTTCCATCATCTTACTCACTTTCTTCCATCCATGCTACCCTTATCATGATCTTGCTTATCCATAATTTTCCATAATTATTACTAAGAATTCTTTCTCTAATCCCAAACCATTCACTCATAATATCCATCATCCTTTATCCATATTGTTTTATCCTATCACTATCATATTCAATTAACCTCTTGATTTTAATAAAATGAAGAACAAAATTATATATATATATATATATATATATATATATATATATATATATATATATATGTATATGTATATGTATATATGTATGTATATATATATGTATATATATGTGTGTGTGTGTGTATATATGTGTGTGTATATATATGTATATATATATGTATGTATGTATGTATGTATATATATGTATGTATGTATCTATATATATATATGTATGTATATGTATATATATATATGTATGTATATGTATGTATGTATATACATACATACATACATACATACATACATACATACATACATGTATGTATGTATGTATATATATATATATGTATGTACATACATACATACATACATACATACATGTATGTATGTATGTATGTATGTATGTATGTATGTATGTATGTATATATATATATATATATATATATATATATATATATATATATATATATATATATATATATATATATAAAATAAGAGTCTCTTGACATGTCCACTCTTTGGACCACACACCTTCATGAAAGAAGGTCATTATCCTATATGCTACCCAACACTTCTTCATAAGCTTATATTGATATATTTTATCTTTCCCTAGCTTGGATACTCTTGACAAGACCATCCCTGAGGGTTGCATTATCTTTTTGCTCTCTTTTTATCTTTATGCTCCTTCATTATCTTTTTGCTTCATCTATCAACTTTCTAATCTATACATCATGTCCTATACCTTGTTCAACATTGGGGGGGCACCAATGTGATCTTGCTTGAGAATTGATAATTTCTAAAAAATTAAAAATTGAAAAATGTTCCTGATTTTTTTTAATAAAAATCATATAATGTCCTAAACAAATCATTATCTTGGTAAAACTTGGAAATAGGTGCTACTTTCAACCTATGCACTTATATCTATTAGCTTGTCACTTTGCGCTCTTAACCCTTTTGACTTCCATCTCCAATCTCCTTGGTCTGAGATTGATCATTGTCTAGGGTTAGGGGACATTAATTGTATTCTCCTTTGGTGTGTGATGGTATTTTCTTAGTAACTCACATCAGTGTTTCTGAACACTAACCCAAAGATTGTTTCTCAACACTTCCTTTGACATTGAGTGTTTCTCAACACTTATAAAAAATGCTACCTTGAGTCGATGTTTAGTTTGCCATCTAAGATTGTGCATTATTTCTCACCTACATGCATGAGTCCTAGCAAGTCAATGATTATCTTTATCTTTTTTACACCACACTTAAATTAAAATGAATGAGCTATGCTTAATGATATTTTCTTTTTATGCTATCTATTATTGAATATTTTTACTAATGCTCCCTCCTTGGTTTCTCCATGATGTTACGACTAGAGGACTAGAGGCATGAGACATATTTTCTTTAATTTCTTCTTGTGGTATGATTCCAATGATCTTAAGCTATCTACTAAACTAGGTGTCTGTGATAAGAGCCTCTATCATGATTGGAACACCACAAATACCTCGACCTTCTTTATTTAGACACTTAGGTGAGGTTGGAATTATCTCCTTGACTATTACATTGTGTTTTCTTATGCAACAACCATTCAGGTAATCCTAGACTCTTATGCCTTCATGCTTATGGTTACTTGCAACATTAATTTGGAAACCGTGATTAGGTCATCTTATGTCTTACACCTCAGTGCTTACATATGTTTCCTACATTATATCTGAAAAAGATTATATTCATATCTTCATAGCTGCGCTTGCACTTGTGATGATTATATGATCTTATGATGTCCCTTAATAAGGCTTGATGATTTAAAAAAGGCCCTATTTAGTGACTCTTGCAAGTTGCACTTTGCATCTTCATAGTAGTTTTCATTTTTAGGGTTCATTCTAGTTTGCATATGAGTTAGGAGAGGGTCCCCTTCATCATTTTTAGACAACTTTGGTCATCCTTTTTCAACATTCTCAATTCATTTTTAGGATCGAAACCGAAATTCCAAGTTAATTTTTCTATTCTTTTAAAGCTTATCTTTTCATCCTTTGAGGTAGACATTGACCATATTTTCTTCATAATATCTTTCTTTGACCTAATGCTAATGCTATACCTTCCTCATCAACGTTATTCAAATTGGGGAAAAAAATCTCATCACTTGGTGGTCAAACTTGGTCTTATGCTCTTATTGATCATATTGAACCTTATCTTATCTTGATTTGATCAAATCTATCTCATTTCTGCATCTCCTCTACCTCATTTCTCTTTCGATCCCAAGGGGGCAGGAATAACCTATCTTTCAAAGTTGCAAATTGATTCTGCCATCTTATTGTCTTTCCTTTCAATCTCTATTTTAGTGTTCAGTTTCGCTTCAATGGTACATTGGAATTTCTCTATCTTTGCTAGTTCTTGTTCAATCAAGTTAGGGATTAGTTGCCTCTTTGTGCTTCGTTTGATCAAGTTTGGATTCAGATCTTTATGAGGTATCTTGTTATCTTTTCTATTTATCGTTCGATTAATTTTAGGATTATTTGTCTCTTCATTCTTCATTCGACCAAGTTCAGAGTCAGATCTCTATTAGTTACCTTGACATCATCATTATTTGACTCAAAGTGTTCCTAGATCGCTTGCACATTAGTGAAAGAAGTGAAAATGTAATCACTCAAAAATGGTCTAGTAAACTTTGAGCCCCTTTCTAAATATTAAAATTTAAATACTAGACTAAATCTTGTGCTTAATCAATTTTGTATATTTATTTAATCTTTTATTTCTTGATCAAATCATCATTTTATCATTTATTTGATTATATCCTAAAGTTTGACCACTTTATCCTAAGCTTTATTTAATTAAGAGAACATGCTCCCTTTTAATTAAATAAAAAATATTTTAATTAAATAATAAAATCACTTTATCCTAAGCCACATTTAATTAAAAGAACATGTCCCCTTTTAATTGAATAAAAACCCCTTTTAATTAAATAATAGAAACCACTTTGCTAAAAATAATAAATAATAAATTAAAATAAAAATGAAAAAGTGTACTTTCTAATGAGATGGAATCTTTTGAATTTTTAAAAAGGTTTTTGCCTCTTTATCTCAACCACTCATTATTTTTCCTCTTAATCATGTCCATTGAGTTTGCCTCTTGAGAATCTTGAGCACATTGATCAACTAAGATTTAATCTCCACCATTTCTCATTTCTTTTTGCCTCTTAATCTTGACCGTCCATTCATTTATAAATTCATTTAAAAGGAGAATCTCTCCTCATTCTTGAGATACCCTATCTCTTGCATTCTATCATCTGTTGCATCATCCCATCCTTATAGTATTCTTAGCTTTTTGAGATCTTGAAATTTTATTGTAGGTTCTTGGAGTCTTGGCATGTTAGCATCTTGTAATCTTGGAGTCTTGCAATCTTGGCATCTTGGAGCTATGACATTCTTGGCATCGATAAGAGCATAAGACCAAGTTTGACCAAGTTTGACCATGATAATCTTCTACAATAATCTTGTATTAGGTTTCCATGCTTGTTTTTTATCTTGAATTTTATTTTCTTCCGCTTCTTTCTTTTTCTTCTCTTCTTATTTATTCTTCTTTTCTTCTCTTCTTCTTTCCTCTTCTTTATTTTTCTTTTCCTCTTCTTTCTTTTTCTCTTTTTTTGACTTACTTACTACCTCTTTCCTTTGCTTCTTGGGTGGAGATTTTTGTTTGGAGGACCTTGTCCTCTTTGTAGTGATGTTTGTTTCCTTCTTATTCTACGAGGTTTTCTCTAGTTGTCCTGGAGTAATATCAAGTACTTCAACCATTGTAGGTGGTGCACTATCAGTCTTATGAAATTCTAGAGGAGGAGGAGCTCCAGGGGTAGAGCTCACCAACCTAGATGCACTCTCTATCATCTTTGTTTTTATTTCCTTCATTTTATCTTTTGTTATCCCAACCTTTTCTACTAGATCATCAACAACCTTTTCAACTTTTCTCTTCCTAGAAATTTTTTTTTGCTCCTCTGTGATCTTAGAGGATTTCTAAGTAACCCATCTTTCCTCTGATGGATGTATCACTAAAGATAATAAATTTTCAACTTGTATAGTCAAAAATTTTGTACTAACCTCATACCCCATAGGGTAACACCACTTCATCCTTAGTTCTACTACTTCAAAACATGCACAATTAGTTTCAACCATGAAATACATTGTATCCTAGTATTTTCCTACTATCTCTTTTGGTATCGATACTCTTTGTTTTACTTCTCTCTATAGGATTTTGTTCATTGCAAATAACTTTCCATCTACCCATGTGATGTTTTGTCTTCTATATTTCTTTTACACTTGTAGACTTGTGGGTTCATTGTCTTTCCATGTTCTTGGGTGAATACCAGGGAATTTATGCACAATGTGTATATACATATGTATCAAAAGTGATCCAAATCTGAATGAATTTTTTCTATCTCTCTTTATTTTCTTAACATTCTCCATGAATTTTTATACTAGTACTTTGAAGAGGATATATTTGATATTTTATTTCACCATCTTGTATTCCGTTATTATATAACACCAGCAAAAACTTAATTTGGTCAGCTACTATAATGAATTTTGTACCCCAATATCATCGTAACTAGTCTAACATCTTTCTAGAAGATGTCAACCACTGTTATTGCTTGGTTATCCCATTTAGAGTGGGTTAGGGTTTCCACTTGTTTCTTTGTATTCTTCTCTTCTATAGAGATAATTCTAGATTTAGCTAGACCAGTAATGTCATAGATCAACTCACTACAGATCTTTATAGGTTGGTCACCAATCCAAATAAATTGGTCATGCACTCTACTCAACACAATCTTAAACCATTCTTCTTTATCAAACTCATACAATTCTGTAATTTTCATCACACTAAGGTTCTAAAGATCAGAGAACTCATCCTTCCATTTTCTATCCTCTTTGATCATATCCCTCATTTCCTTATATATTTCAAAGTCTCCCAAAGACTCATACTTATAGTAGATGTAAGCCCTAATATCCTCTACATGTAGAACTTCAGAGGGTGTTTGATAAAATGTGCCTTTAGGGTCGTCCTTAGTGGATTTTCATGGATGTCTCTTAAAATCTATCTAGGTCTCTCATTTACCTCAAATATCAAAGGTATATCCATATTCACAAGCTCACAAGTAAGCTAAATATCTTTTTCTGATAAATCTCCAAGTTCGTGCTTCGATCAGTCACAAATGCCCTAACTTCCTTGGTCTTTTTTTTTCTCAAAACACTGCTCTTCTTCAACTTTGCTCTTCAAATAGTGATTAGATATGTTCTTTTGATTACCCTTATACTTCGCTAACAAAAGAAATAACACATTTCTTAATTAACTCATCTCTACAATGGTCGAGTCGACCATCAATTTGGTGATCACATTATTATTATGAATAGTCCCAAGAGATAACTGAGAGGGGGGGGTGAATCAGTTAACTACAAGATTCAATTCTTTATCCAATTAAGTATACTTAAACATAAAGCATAAACAAAATGAAAGAATACAAGAACACAACACCAATATTTTGGTTATGTGGAAACCCAAATAGGTAAAAACTCCGGTGGGACTTGATACCCACTAATATTTTGTACTAGTGTATAATGATCCTTGTTAGAAGATCCTTTACCCTATTAGGAGTAGCTTTACAATATATTAAGTATAGTAGACTTGGTCAAGGGTCAGACCCTATTAGGAGTCTTTTACAATTGTCCCTGTTAGGGGAGAGGACGCACTGTCCAAGAGCTCACTGCTCAAATGGGTGAAGGCTACAACCTTTTGAATAATAGATACACACTATATCTGGATCTTGGTGAACTGCGCTTTGAACTACTATCTGGATTAGTTCCAATGAATAGAAAAAGTACTTTACTTGGTCACATAGACCTTCTTCTGATGGCTCAACTCTTCGCACACTCTGCTCTTCTCTACTTAATCAACCATGAACCACACTCAAGCAATCACAAATGACTGCCTATAAATATCTTTCCTCCAAATGATATAATCAAGTCAGCCTATTATAACCACCTTGAAATCATATTAGAGAAACTATAAAAAAATGAAATAAACATTATGTCAGCTCTACTATGCACACAACACATTCTGGGACCTATCTCATAAAATAATTGTAGACACACGCTACACACTATTGGCTCTACCAAAACAACTAGAACTTTCTCTGTAGGCTAAATTAACTTATGCACTCTTAACCAAACATCAATAGAACTTCTCCAAACTTAACTCCAAGGGTGCATACCCTCAATATAGGTGCAACTCAAGAACCAATAAAATCTCTATTGGCTCTTCTGAACAAACACATGAAACTACTACTGGCGAATAGAGACTGCATAACTTCACTTGAGTTCATTATCTGATCATGCATCAATAACTAAAACATCACTAACTTGTATTCAACATATATCCAAGTGCGCAAGGCTCCATGATAACTATATGGACAACCATACATAGAACACTATCTGTTACTCTGTCAAGAACACTGCTAACACCAGCTGCTATATAACTGTCTGTACTAATAGTTAACCTTTGCGCTCATGATATCATGCTGATATCATGTCCATGCTACAAATACTAAAAGCTTATTGCATAAGATTTCCACACATGCTACTTTCCATATGTTGTCATCAATGACAAACATACAGTCAGTACTGGCCTACTGGCAAATCTCCAACAATCTCCCCCTTTAGCATTGATGGCAACATGTGGAATGAAAAACCACCACCAACCCAAATGAACATTAATTTTATAACATTCTCCATTTCCTCTTCAAAACTCCCCCTAAGATGAATCCTCCATCTGCTGCAATATTTTCTAATATTCTCCATTTCCTCAACTGTACTGTTTCATAATTGAATGCTGGTCCCCCTTAATCTATTACTCCTCTTTTTACTTTTGTTTTTCATGACTCTATATATACTCCCCCTTTGACATCAATGGAAAAGGGTGCCATTCATTGTAAGCACCAATACTACTCCTGAGGTAGAGTAGTCAGCCTTCCACCAGTCTCGGAGGAATAATGCCTTTCCTTCTTTCTTCTAAGCAGAATCAGGGAAGGGAATTACTCCCAACTTCTCCCTGAGATACTCAAAAGTATCCTTAGGCAAGGGCCTTGTGAATATATCTTCCAACTGATCTTTAGTACTCACATAGTCCAACTTGACTTCTTTCTCTACCACTTTCTCTCTTAGGAAGTGATACTTGATCTCAATGTGCTTTGTCTTTGCATGCATCACAGGGTTCTTTGACATATTGATAGTGCTAGTGTTATCACAATGAATAAAAATAGGATAATCAATCTGAATTCCAAATTCCTTTATCATCTACTTGATCCAAACAATTATAGAATAATTCAAGGCTACTGTAACATAATCCACTTCTGCTGTTGACTGAGAAATATAATTTTGTTTCTTACTTGTCCAAGTGACAAGTCTATCACCAAGAAACACTGCTCCACCTTAAGTACTCTTTCTATCATCAACACATCCTACCCAATCTGCATCAATGTACATAGGAAGCTCAACATTTTCTGAATTAGGATACCATAGACCATAATCTATAGTGCCCTACAAGTATCTGAATATTCTCTTTACTGCCATGAGGTGACTTTGTTTAGGTTCTATTGCAAATCTTCCAACTATGCCAACTGCATTGGAAATATTAGGTCTAGTCTGAGTAAGATATATGAGTTTACCAATCATAGATTTATACAATGTTGTATATACTATTTGTGAGTCATCTTCTTTTGTAATCTTGCATTTAGTGATCATAGGGTTTCCTACTAGCTTGCAATCATTCATCTTGAATTTCTTCAGTATCTCTTTCACATACTTTGACTGATTAATAAAAATTCCTTTTTCTGTCTGCTGCACATTTAGTCCCAAAAAGTATTTGATAGGACCAATCATACTCATCTCAAATTCATTTTTCATCTCCTTAGTAAATTTAGCACTAAGTTTGTCATTACCTCCAAAGATAATGTCATCAATAAATATAGCTACGAGTAATAGACGTTCAGATGTCTCTCTAATGAATAGATTACAATTTGCTGCTCCTTTCTTGAATCCAATCTTGGTTAAGTATCCATCTAGTCTCTCATACCATGCTCTAGGGGCTTGCTTAAGTCCATAGAGGGCCTTCTTCAATCTGCATACCATATCATTGTCTATCTGATAAGGTGAATCCTTCCAGCTACTCAATGTATACTTCTTTCAAATCTCCATTCAGGAATGCTGACTTGACATCCATCTGATAAACTTTGAAGTTTTTTACTGTAGCATAGGCTAAAAACAACTTAATGGCTTCTAATCTTCTCATAGGTGCAAATGTGTCTGAATAATCAATGCCTTCTCTTTGCGCATATCCCTTACATACTAATCTTGCTTTGTTTCTTACTACTATACCATCTTCATTCATCTTATTTCTAAATATCCACTTTGTTCCAATCACATTCTTATCACTAGGTCTTGGGACTAGTTCCCAAGTATCATTATTAATAATTTGATCAAGTTCTTATTTCATAGCATCATGCCAATCTAAATCATTACAAGCATCTTCAACACTTAAAGGTTCAATCTGAGATAGTAAACATACTGCATCATTGCTAGCTGTGTTCTTTGCTTGTGACCTTGTTAAGACTTTGCCGCTCTGATCTCCAATGATGTCTACCTTGGAATGATTTCTTGATGTAAAATTTGGAGCTTTAGGTGATGCTAACTCATCAGTCTTAGGAGTATTTTCTTCACTTGTCTCAGGGTCATTGAATAACACATCAATACTGTCAAACATTTCCTCAATAACTATCTCACTAGTGAAGGGTCTAGGTTCTTCTTCAATCATGGGTGAGTAATCATGATATCTTTCTTGAATCATAAAATTTTCATCAATTTTTATATGAGCACTTTCAATGATCTTCTTTAATCTTAAATTGAAACATCTATAAGCTTTACTTTTAGTAGAGTAACCAAGAAAAATACCTTCATCACTTCTTGCATCAAACTTGCCTACTACTTCATCCCTCTTGATGTAGCACTTGCTTCCAAAGATTCTAAAGTATTTTAGTGTGGGAACATTACCAAACCATAGCTCATAAGGTGTTTTGTCAGCGTCTAGCCTCAATTGAATTCTATTAATGGTATAGACTATTGTATTGACCACATCTCTCCAATAGGTGTGTTCAAATTTTCCTTCTATCACAATGGTGTGTGTTGTATCAAGAATGATCCTATTTATTCTTTCTACAATTCCATTTTGCTGAGGGTTCTAGGTGCACTTAACTATCTCTTTATGCCATGTTCTTTGCAGTACTCATAAAATCTGTCAGAGGTGAATTCTCCTCCTCTATCCAATCTCAAACATTTTATCTTTAGTCCAGATTCATTCTCAACCTTAGCTTTGAATATTTTGAATTTCTCAAAAGCTTTTGACTTATCTTTTAAGAAGGCAACCCACATCATCCTAGTATAATCATCAACAAACAAAATGAAATACCTTTCACCATAGTATGATCTTGTTTTAGTTGGACCACATAGGTCTATATGAATCAAATCCAACTTGTTCTCTACTGAATTCTGCTTGCTCCTAAATGAATTTCTCACATGCTTCCCCATCACATGTTCCCTACATATAGTATCAACTAACTTTTCTATGCTAGGTAGATCTCTTACTACCTTAACATTTCTTATCTTTACTATGTTATCAAAATTGATATGACATGGTCTTTTATGCCATAACCAATTGTCATCAACTTTAGCAACAAAACAACTTGCTTCTGAATTAAGTTGAAAAACATTACCTCTTGTCTTTGTGCCTAATGAAATCATAACACCATCTTTGTTGTTAATGATGCATTTGTCATCTTTGAGCTCCAACTGATAACCTTTTCCAAGTAGCTATCCAACACTGAGAAGGTTATGTTTCAAACCATCAACATAAAGACATCATCAGTACTATTCTTTCCATCCAAAGTGATGGCTCCTCTACAAGCTATAGGTTTAGGAGCGTTGTCTCTAAATCTGACCATACCGCCATTGTATTTGTCCAAATGAACAAACCTTCCTTTATCACCTGTCATGTGATGTGAGCAACCACTATCTATAATCTAGTCTATCCTTATGTCAGATTGTGAAATCAATTCTAGCTCTTGATTCTCTTTCTTGTCTTCATGAATTGTCTTGTTATTCATTTTATCTACAATATCAATGAATCCAGTTTCTTCTTCACCATATTCTTCATCTAAAACTCCATCTCCAACATAGTAGCATTCCTTTGAATACTTAGGCTTGTAATCCTTTCTTTTCTCTTTTGGCAATCATAGAAATAAAATCATCTAATGTTATCTCTTCATCATCATCATCAAAATTACCAGAAGTGTTTGTAGATTTCTTACCATGAACTGTTGCTTTAAAAGCTGTCTCACTCTTTGGTTCTGTCTTCAATCTTGAAATCTCAAAAGCTAAGATTTTGATGATCAAGGTCTCTCTTTTGAAATTTTATGTAAGCTACATGGTCTCATCAAGGATTTTGATCTTTCTTTCATATTCAAGAGTAAGAGTAGTCATTAACTTGTCCATAATTTCCTCTTTTGAAATCTCTCCACCATTGTTCCTAATTCTAGCAACTACTTCATTAATCCTTTGATTGTAAGCTCTGATGTTTTCCTCAAGTAGCATCTCTAATGCATTGTACCTTTTCTTCCATATCTTTCTACGTGCATCCTTTTCTTGTTTGTCTCCTTCAAATATGTCTTCTAGGTGCTTCCATATTTTGTGGGCTGTATCTATCTTTTTTACTTATGAAAATTCACCATCAGAAAGGGCATTGATAAGGGCTTCTTTAGAAATAGCATTCTAATGAAACAATTCCTTTTTTGCATCAATAGCATCATCTTTTGTAAGGTCTTCTAAGGTAGGAATCTTGGCTGCTTGGATGGTTACATTAAAAACTTTAAAAACAATGCACTGCAAATGAGTCACCATCTTGTTCTTCCAATCAAGATAGTTCTCTCCATCAAACTTAGGACTTTCTTTCCTGAAGTATGCCATCTGGTCAACCTCAAGCTATTAAAATTTTTCTCCAAGGCACTTGGCTTTGATACCAATTGTTAGGAATAGTCCCAAGAGATAACTGAGAGGGGGGTGGGGGGTGAATCAGTTATCTACAAGATTCAATTCTTTATCCAATTAAGTATGCTTAAACATAAAGCATAATCACAATGAAAGAACACAAGAACACAACACCAATATTTTGGTTATGTGGAAACCCAAATAGGTAAAAACCCCTGTGGGGCTTGATACCCACTAATATTCTATACTAGTGTATAATGATCCTTGTTAGAAGATCCTTTACCTTGTTAGGAGTAGCTTTACAATATATTAAGTATAGTAGACCTGGTCAAGGGTCGGACCCTATTAGGAGTCTTTTATAATTTTCCCTATTAGGGGAGAGGATGCACTATCTAAGAGCTCACTGCTCAAATGGGTGAAGGCTACAACCTTCTAAATAACATATACACACTATATCTAGATCTTGGTGAACTATGCTTTGACTTGCTATCTGGATCAGTTCCAATGAATAGCACAAGTACTTTACTTGTTCACATAGACCTTCTTATAATGGCTCAATACTTCACACACTCTGCTCTACTATGCTTAATCAACCATGAACCATACTCAAGCAATCACAAATGACTGCCTATAAATATCTTTCCTCGAAATGATATAATCAAGTCAGCTTATTAGAACCACCTTGAAATCATATTAGAGAAACTATAACAAACTCAAATAAACATTTTGTCAGCTCTACTATGCATGCAACACATTCTGGGACCTGTCTAATAAAATAATTGTAGACACATGCTACACACTATCAGCTCTACCAAAACAATTGGAATTTTCTTTGTAGGCTGAATTAACTTATGCGCTCTTAACCGAACATCAATAGCACTTCTCCAAGCTTAAATCCAAGAGTGCATACCCTCAAGATAGGTGCAACTCAAGAACCAATAAAATCTCTCTCGGCTCTTCTGAACAAACATAGGAAACTGCTACTGGCGAATAGTGATTGCCTAGCTTCACTTGCATTCATTATCTGATCATGCATCCATAACTAAAACATCACTAACATGTCTTCAACATATATCCAAGCACGCAAGGCTCCATGATAACTGTACAGATAACCATACACAGAACACTGTCTGTTACTCTGTCATGAACACTACTGACACCAACTACTATATAACTATTTGTACTAATAGTTAACCTCTATGCCCATGATATCATGCTAATATCATATCCATGCTACAAATACTAAAAGCTTACTGCATAAGACTTCCACACATGCTACTTTCCATATGTTTTCATCAATGACAAACATACAGTCAGTACTAGCCTGCTGGCAAATCTCCAACAATTATATAGGTTGTAAAGTTATGCGATCATAGAAACATGTTCTATAACATTTGTACATACTCTCCATAATCTTGCATGAGATTATTCTTCATAAATAGGGGCTGGATAGTTTTATGATGTATCTTCTCAATGCTCCTCCTAAGGCCATGTTGTCCATATAGGTCGATGTACTAATGTTATCATCATATGAAGACTCAGTAGCATCTATTGACTCTCCCTAAACCTTTTCCTCACTTGGTTCCTTCACTTTCCATACATTACCACTATCAATATCTCCTGCTTTCTTGAAATGACTATTGAATTCATCCATGTATTATGCAAGACTCTTACCAGTATCACCAACATTTTTATTTATAATGATAGGAGGTGGTACACTTATGTTCCTAGTTCCATTAAACCTACAAAACTTCGCTATGTGTCTTGGATTATTGCATTTGTAACATGTAGGAGGTTTTCTATTCTGATTTACCTATAACTTATAGTACTTCACTATCTGTCCAAAGTTATTGCATTTATAACAAGTCATCTTGGTTGTTCTTTCTTCTCTAATATAATATTTCTTGGTTTTAGATTGATTAAGCTTGTAAGATTCTTTACATCTTCAATCTATTTTCATGTGTCCTATTTTGTTGCATCCAAAAAATCTACCTCTAAAAGGTCTAATCCTCTCTCTAGGTTCTTCATGAATAGGTCTTTCTATCTTTTCTTCAAATCTATTTTCTTGAGTTTTAGAACATGCAACTCTATTAAAGCCAACTCTTGTCAATCTGCATTTTCCCCATCTAAACATTAGCACTCCTTAAGCTCTCTTAAATTATAATTATTTTATCTTTCTCCCGTTGAATATCTTTAGCCATCTTATTAGAAGTATTTTCATGATTCTTCTTTAATTCTTCATTCTCTAGTTCAAACTTCTTGATCTGATTTGATGAGTCATTATCTGAATCCTCTTTTATCTTTTTCATAAGATCTTTCCTTTGGTTCCTAGAAATTTCAATTTGTTCTTTTACTTTCTTGATGAAACCCTCTACTCTTCTTAATTTAAATTTCAAATCTCTATTTTCAGCTATCTCTCTATCTAAGTCTTCAAGTGTTGCTTCAAAGTTCTCTTTCAATCTTTCAGAATCCATCTTGATCTCCCTTAAGCTGTTACGCTTTCTCTCCAAGGGCCTAATGCTCTAATACCAATTGCTAGGATCAAGCAATACTAAGAAGGGGGGTGAATCGGTATTACAACACTTTAAATTTGAAGTTAGCAATTTCTAGCTTAAAGAAATAATTACTAAAATAAAAAGAACATAAACAAAAAATACACAACTCATAACACCATGATTGTGTTGTCAAGGAAACGTTGTCAAGGGAAAACCCCAGTGGGTATAGTACCCACAAATATGTACTAAAAGAATTATGCCCCTGTTAGGATACCTAGCATTGTTAGGAGCTAATTATTATATTAGTACATTTCCCTATTAAAGGAATACAAAACCCCTGTTAGAGGTGTACAATGATCATACTTCTCTTACAATGATCAAAATGAACTTATACAAGCATATTTTATGCTTAAGTAGTTTTATTTGTAGCTCACATCACCTTCTATTTGATTCTGACCATATATCACACCTTTACTTCTCAAAATTATCTCCAAATATATACTTTATCATATACCCATTCGGATTCCAAATACATAAAAAATGAGACCAACACTTATCCAAAAAGTAAATACCCAGTTAGTGATCATACATTACCAAAATAGGGATAAGACCCAATCTAAATCCAACTTAGCACATTTAGATTCCACATCACACTATGATTCTTCTAAGTAGATTATCTCTTTCCAGAAGAGAATTCATAGTATCCATCTTTCTCTCCTCCTCCAAGTGCCTATGCATAACATCTTTCTCTTCAACTTCCCTCGTGAGAGCATAAATTTCATTAAATAAATCATTAGGATCATGTTTAGTTACATTTGATTTTGATGTGTCTCTTAGCTCTATAAGATTTATTTCATTGTAAGGGTTCTAGGTTTATAAATGTACATTATTTGATGTATTTGATGGGTTCCTACATTGGTTTATATCTCTTAAATAACTTAATCTATCTTTCCCAAAGGAAAAATTCCCAACTGATGAGATACCCTTTTCTTGATATATACCATCTCCTTGGAGAGAAGTATCAAAGAACCCATTAAAGTACCAGTATTCTCAGACTCAAAACTCTTAGAGGAGGATTCCCTTTCTTCATTAACTAGGTGTAACAAGTTATTCACCTTGTCACTCTTAGATTTCCATGCATAAGCATTTCTTTACTCTCCACTTCTTTTAAGCCAACCTTTTTTATTTTCATGAGGTAACTCAGTATGTAGATTAACCTTGGGATATGCCTTAGTGTAGGACCTAGTATTTTTTATTTTGTTAGCCATTTCAAAATATTTGTATAATCAATCATTTTGAAACCTTTTTGAATCGTGACTCACTAGAGGAAAGGAGATTATAATTAGAAAACCTTGAGAATCTAAAAGAAATAATTTCAGACAGAAGGACAACTAAGTGTAGATCCCAATTAGGAAAATAGTAAAAGTACCCACACAACTCTACTCATAGCATGGGAATATAAAATATTATGTACTTCTTTGAACTTGTACCCAAGACATAATGATTGGGCCAGTAACCTTGTAATGTAGATTGATAGAACTCTCTATGCAAAACCCAAAGGATATCTAGTCTGACACATGCTATGTAACCTTGTGCCACATTTATACAAAAATCCCCAACAAAGTTACCATTTTGTTGGCTTCTAATTTGATAGAATTTAAACTAGCTTGTAAATGAATAAATTTACCTAGGGGCTAGCTAAATCCCATTATCAATACACTCAAATAGAAACAACGACCAACTGACAAAGAAATTTATGCTTTCTACACTTTGAATTCTACAAGATTCAGGTGGGTAAATCCAGGATTAGATTTATTTTCTTCTTAACATCACCTTTTCCTAATTCTTAACAAAGCAGACAAATGCCCAAAAATCTTCTCTGACTTATGTAATCAAAGAAACACTGTGAGAGCTAACCACACTATCAATTCACTTATAAGCTAAGTAAGGGATAATAATTTAGATCTACAAATTTGAATTTAAAATATTTTGATTTAATTTTGAGATTAATCTATGAAGAGAAATGAATATCATCTTGATAGTAATTTCTTTGACTAGTGCCTTATTCATTGGGTATATTTTAAACTTGTTCACACCATGATATATGATCTATTAATTCACCTTACAAATGAAAATCAATTGATACTTTAAACCCTATTCTTATGACAAATCCTCCTCAATACTTCATAATTTTGTCAAATTATGTTAAGTAATTACTTAATTCCTTGAATTAAAAGAAAATCATCACATGGAATAAAATTTTAAATAAATTGTCACTATGATCTTAACCTCTTTTTTCACAAGACAGAGAAAAATTAAAAAATACTAGAGAAGGAGACAAGATTTGAAGCAAAAATATTCTTGATGAATATTTGTATTAACTTCCTTGAAATTTATACATCATCATATTTAACTAGACTTAAAACAAGACATAATGACTAGAACATCATATTCTTCATTAACCTTTAGTACAAGAAAAATATATAAAATAACTCTTACATAGTATCGACCAATAATAGAGACTTCTATTGTCAGAAAACAAAAACTAACTAACTATCTCTTAGTTCCTTTTCTTAGTCTTGGAAATCCATTTATAATGATGGATTGCAACAAGCTTCACACATGGAGAAAAGTAAAGTTGTCAACATCAAAACAAATTTTACAAAACAACCTAGAAGTAGTTACAAAAATGACAGTTGGCAGCTTGAATTCCTTAGGATCAGTCTTGATGTGCATTGTAGGTGTACCCATAGTAGGTGAACCACAAAGATAAGATACCCTATTGATTTAACTGACCTCCCTCTATTGGCTCTTCATTTTTATACCAGAATCTATCTCCCCTACTTCCATGTGGCAGGGCCCAAATTTCTCTAATAGTTCCCCATACAACAATCTCCCTCTTTGTTGGCCAAATTGTTTCTCTAACTACATCTAGGACTTGAAGGTACTTGTTCCATTTTGTATCTATTATGACTTGTGAATCAGCAACAAATTTATTCATATTGATTTCTTCTTTATAAATATCATGAACAACCTCATAGAAGGTTGAAACATTTGCATCACCATTAAAATAAGAAATAGCCTTGCTAATAGCCAAAATATAGTTGAAAGAATCAACCCACTCTCACCAATCCTTCAGGTGTCCTTTTATGTCCACAATGATAGGGATGTATCCCTTAGATGTCTCAGCAAGGCCCTTCAACTTATCCTAGATACTTTGTGCCTTGCTAGTAAAGAATGCATATAATTCTCTAACTAATAACAACATTTCCTTGACATCTATAATTTTATCATGCAAGTCAAGATTCTTTACCATTAATACAATTAATCTTTCAAAAAATTTCAAGTAAGGACTCGAAGAATTAAATAATGGTGTTAGCACAGCTAAGGCATTTGAATAATGATGTTCTTCCCCTACAAAGATTTGTAAGTACTATGTATAAGTGATGCAGAGCCCTCCATTATCACCTTAAGTAGGCTAACTCAACTCGAGGATTCAACAATATAACTTGGAATCAACTCAAGGAATCAGTCCTACTCAAAGATCAAATGGAGTTCTCTGACTTGGTAAGTCACTCCTACACACCATGCTCATGAGTTCACTTTCAGTTTGCTTTGTTCCAATCTATCCAAGCACCAATAGTCCTAGGTCACCTAGTGTACCTAGTGCCTCCAACACACCAAAACCCAATTAAGACTTTACACCCTATTCTAAACTCCTTAAATCATCTTAACATGTCAAATTTGACATGTTGCAACTCCCCATAAACTCCCATCCTCTCATTTTTCACCATTCTTCTATTATAGCCTTTCTAGGCCTGTCTTGTAGCCCTGCCAACATTGATATTAGCAGATTTCTCCCAGATTCCCCAAACAACCTAGAAAGATTTTTACACTTTCAAGTACCCTTTTGAAATTTATTAAATGCCTAATAATCTTAGGCTCTCACCATTTGACTGGTGAAGACTTTCATCACCCACTAACCCTCCAATTAGGCCTAATTAGCCCTTGTTCAAAGAAGGAACTCGTAACCCCGCTTAACTCCAAGAATCCCAAGTGTGAAAAAATATTCCTATACCTTCTAAGACACAAGATTTTCAAACTTTCAAATTTTTACCACTCACCATACTCCCAAAACAATTAACCCTTGCTTCTAGGTTCATTAGCCTAGGGTTTTAGAGAACACACACTTCCCTGCTACACACAACTTCTACACCAGTCCCAACACCTTCTAATACATTTCAAAGGACCTTTCCATTCCTTAACTTCCCTCTTCATCCATCAGATCATTTCTAGCCATGATTGGTGTCAAAACAAGCACTAGTTTCTACAACAAATATCAACAAACAGTGATCCTCCAAGGCCTTTACTTCATTTCCATGCAATAGAACATGCCATTACAATGTATTGTTACATTATTGAACCTCACCCATAGAGTTACTATTAGAATAACTAAGAGGGGGGTGAATCAGTTATCTAGTGTCCCAAAACAAAATGTACAATTCAAAACAACTTCTTCTATTTCTGCTTGTCGGTAAGAAATAATAGCTTTCACTATCTGTGCTTTTACCGATTACCAATCTAATACTTATAACTATTTACCGATCAAATCTAACATGTAACATGCAAAGTATGATAACAAACAAATATCACAATCAACACATAACACAAGAGATTTAACATGGAAACCTTGTAAAGGCAAAAACCACCTAGGACTGGCAACCCAAAATTGTTCACTCTTGTGAAGTGAGGTCGGTTAAGACCCAACCTTGTTAAAGGTTACAAAAACACTATTAGGTGTGACCTTGTTAGAGAATTTTAGACTAGAATTTATCATCCAACCAGCATTCACTATGGGGTTGACAGGATAACAATGTTCATTCTATGAATGATACATCATAAGACTTTCAGAGTCCACTCGGTTAAGAGATTTAGACTGTATATAATGGTTAAATATGTAACAATAAAATGACCTACCTTAATAAAACTTCAATTACAGATTACAGATCAATATTTAGTCCATACAAATCCTTCTGATCAATATTTCACATTAGATTCAATACTGTATCAACTTACTGTCCATTGGTAATAGCTCTTTGTAGCTTAGTAACTATTCTGCAACTCGGTTCTCACTAACCAGTATGATCAGAATGCATGAAAGCTTGTTCATGCAAAAATTCCTATAGCTTCATCTTCTTCCCAACTTCTTACTAAAGAAATTTTGTTCTCTTATATAGATGAGTAAATCATTTTCTTTTCCACCATCAGATTTTGCTGCTTAACCTCATTCATAGAATTTTCCGCATAAAACTTTCTCAGTACTTGTGTCAATAACATGTTTCAATTTGCTCCATTAGATCTTCCTTGAATTTTGTCAGCCGTCGATCTTTGTAACAAACATTATCTGTTACCTCGATGTTATACTCTTTCTAGCTCATCAATCTTATCGGCTAAACTAATCATTTAATTCATTTTATTCTCCCTCAGTTAACAAAGAAATGCATCACTGAACACTGCCTAGTAAATACTACGGTCAGTATACAATACACTCCATCGGTGTATACTAAAAATGCTTCATTTATTAACAACACTGCTTTGTGTCTTTCAGCTCTATACTTCATTATAGATGAATGCAACATAATGAAGTCAATATCATCAAGTCATAGACTCATCAACAAGTTACTTAATGTGTTCCTTATCCTCATCTGTCATGTACATCTTTCCTCATGTAGATTTCTCTTTTCTTCATCTCTTCCACCTTTCTTCAGATGTCTCAGTATAGTAACTTACAAGATAAGTGTTGTCAAGCTAGTTGACATCAATGACAACATAATACTGATTTAATCATATTACATATCTAATCAGCAACTTCTTAGTGATCTTGCCATCATAGATCCTTCAATCAGATTCCAAATCAGTTGTAGTCCAACAATCTCTCCCTTTAGCATTCTTGGCAACTCAAGTAATATGAAATGTACCATACACATACCAAACATACATTCTACAACTTTGTGTACAAATGCTGTAAGTCGAATAGACTTAATATGTTTAATCACTATGTTATTGAACCAGCATTAAGTAATATAGCTTTGCCTTTCTGTAGTTGTGATATTTTTAGTTCTCCTATTCCTGCTTCTATTCTTTGAAACTGATCTTCAATACTCTGTCTCATTCAGATTGTCTCTCCCTTAGATAATCTCATCGGTGCTTGCTTTGCATATTGTTTATCTCTCCTTTTTTCATTTTATTTCTCCCTTTCATATTCTTTTCATTTCATATTGTTTATCTCTCCCTTTGATAGCAATGCCAAAGAAATAAATAAACAATCAGCTCTGTAGTAGCCAAGTAACTCTCTATGGTGTTCAGTACTTCCTCTATATCTCTATATACTGATATCTCATCGGTTCAAGTTTTTAAACTTAATCACAACCTTGAACATGATTCAAAGTGTGAACTATGCTACATCAACATGAATGATCTTCTAATAAAAATTGGCTGATGCAACATCCATATCACCTTAGTGACTGATAGATAGGGGACAAACCCCAAGTCTAGTCCTCAAGTATTCAAATGTGTCCTTCGGTAGGGGCTTTGTAAAAATATCAGCAAGTTGTTCTTTAGATGTAACAAATTCTAACTTTACTTGCTTCTCTTGCACTTGTTCTCTCAAGTAATGATACTTGATAGATATATGCTTTGTCTTAGAGTGCATCATAGGATTCTTTGAAATATTAATAGCACTAGTGTTGTCATAATATATAATCACCGAGTCAATGATTACCTCATTCATTCCTTCCAACACTTGTTTGATATATGCAATTTTTGAATAGTTAGTAGCAACATCAACATACTCTGCTTCAGCTATAGACTGAGAAATACAAGCCTAATTTTTACTTGTCCAGGTTACAAGTCTTTCACCAAAGAAAAATGCTCCTCCGGTGGTGCTTTTTCTGTCATCCACATTTCCAACCCAATCAACATCAGTGTAAACTTTTAGTTCAAACTTCCCTTCCTTAGGATACCATAACCCATAATTCTCTATTTTCTTCAGGTATCTTAAGATCCTTTTTGTAGCTATCATGTGTGATTCTCTAGGATTAGCAAAAAATCTTGCAACTATTCCTACAACATGTGCTATATCTGGCCTACTATGAACTATGTACATTAACTTACCAATCATGGATCGGTAAAGTGTCTGATTTACCTCGGTAGTTTCATCCTCCTTTGTCAATTTGCATCTAGTAGCCATCGGTGTTCCCACAGGTTTAGCATCTTCCATGCCAAATGTCTTTAGTACTTCCTTTATGTATTTAGATTGTGTGATGAAGAGTCCATCACTCTGTTGAATCACTTGTAGTCCAAGAAAGAAATTAATCTCTTTGAACATAGACATTTCAAATTCCTTTTGCATTTCATCAGCAAATGCCTTGCAAACAAGATCTGAGCCACCAAAGATAATATCATTAACAAAAATTTCAGCAATGATAATAGTATCATCAGTATCACCTTTCACATATAAATTATTGTTTTCACTTGTTCTTATAAATCCAATACTTAAAAAGTAAGTATGCAGTCTTTCATACCATGCTCTTGGTGCTTGCTTTAGTCCATATAAAGCTTTATGTAATCTACATACCATGTCTTTATTGTCGGGATAAAAAAATCCTTTAGGTTGTTCAATGTAGACCTCTTCTTCAAGTATACCATTTAAAAATGCTGACTTCTCATCCATTTGATAGAATTTGAATTTCTTATGTGCAGCATATGCAAGTAGCATTCTAACTCATTCTAATCTAGCAATAGGTGCAAATGTTTCACCATAGTCAATGCCTTCTTCCTATGCATATCCCTTGCATACTAATCTAGCTTTATTTCTTATGACTTCACCATTTTCATTCAGTTTATTCCTGTATATCCACTTAGTACCGATAACATTCTTATCTTTTGGTCGGGGTACTAAGGACTAGGTTTTGTTCTTTTCAATTTGTTCTATTTACTCCTTCATTGCATTAAACCACTCTTCATTCTCTAATGCAACTTTCATAGTTTTAGGTTCAAATTCACAAATTAGACATGTACCTTGTCTTGTTTTGCTTCTGGTTTGCATTCTAGCATGTCTGTCTCCAATGATTTGTGTTTCAGGATGATGTCTCCTGACAAAACTAGCCAAGAATTGATTTCTCCTTTCTTGTTCATCCTGTTTAGGGTCATTTACTTGCTCGACAACTTCTTCATGTTCATCAGTTTGTGGTGCCTGTTGTACTACATTATTTCCCTACTGATCGGTTGTCACTACTTGCAGTGTCGGTAGATACTCTAGATATTCAATGTAAGTGAATCTACCATAGTCTTTCGGTTCCTTTGTACTTTCCTTAGTGTACTTATCATCAAATTCATCAACACGAACATTAGTACTTTCAACAATCTTATTTGTAGCCTTATTCAAACATTTGTATGCTTTACTTGTAGTGGAATATCCCAAAAATATCCCTTCATCTCCTTTAGAATCAAATTTTCCATTTCTTTCATCTTTCAAGATAAAGCATTTAGTTCCAAAAATTTTGAAATAACTTACAGTAGGTTTGTGTCCAAACCATAGTTCATAAGGTGTTTGGTTTGAGTCCTTCTTTAGTTGTACTCAGTTAAGAACATATACAGCTATGTTGACAGCTTCCCTCCAAAATTTCTGAGCAACATTCTTTTGTATCATCAATGTTCTAGCATAGTCAATTATAAACCTATTCCTTCTTTTAGCAATGCCATTCTACTAAGGTGTCCTCGGTGTAGATACCTACCTCTTTATTCCATGCTCATTGCAAAAGTTAGTAAATTCATCATAGATAAATTCACCTCCTCTATCAGATCTTAAACATTTTATTTCTTTTCCAGTTTCTTTCTCTACCTTAGCTTTATACCATTTAAACATTTTGAAAGCTTCCGATTTCTCTTTCAAGAAAATAATAGTCATCAGTCTAGTGTAATCATCAACAAAAAGAATAAAATATCTATCACTGTAATAACTCTGAGTTCTCATAGGACCACATAGGTCGGTATGAACCAACTCAAGTATCTGCTTTGTTGAGTAGTCTTTGCTTTTAAAACTAGACTTAGTCATCTTACCTCTCTGACATTCATGGCACATAGCATGATTAGGTTTTGTCAAGTTAGGCAATCCTCTAACTCTTTTCTTTCTACTAATCTTGATCATGTTGTCAAAGTTCACATGGCATAACCTTCGGTGCCACAACCACGCATCTTCATCCTTAATTAACAAACAAGAAGACTGATCCATATCAAGATAGAATAGATTACCTCTAGATTGTGTACCAGTTTTGACAAGTCTTCCTCCATCATCATAAATCTTCACCTTTTTTCTCTCAAAAGCCAGTCTGTGGCCTGAATTGTTCAGCTGAGCCACACTTATTAGATTATAGTTTAGTCCATCTACCCAATATGCATTTCACATTGTAATCTGTCATTGATCATCAATGAGCCTTTATCTCTTACCATACAAGGTGCATCATTTTCCATTCTCATAGATCCTCCATTATATTCAACAAGATGATCAAACTTATCTACATCACCGGTCATATGATGTGTGCAGCCACTGTTTATGATCCATGTATCATTTTTTCTTACTTTAGAGATCAGGGTTGTCTCTCCATGTTTCTCTTCCTCTTCTGAGTCATCTTTCATAGAAATAAATACAACTTCTATATCATCATCAAAATTAGATTCAGTTTCAATATCTTCGACTATGTAACATACCATTTTTCCTTTTTCATCTTGGTTGTCTCTGTTGTTGTGTCGGTAACCTCTGTTGACTCTTCTTCCATAGCTTCCATTAGATTGGTCTTTGGATCTATCATCATCTTTCTTCTATGGACATCTAGCAGCAATGTGACTAACTTCTTTACAATTAAAGCATGCTAAAGGTAGCTTGCCTCTATACCTTCCTTTTCCTTTGGGCAATCTTCTAGCCATAAGTGCTTCAAGCTCATCAAGTTCATCATCGGTATTGTCATCACTATCACAATTCTTACCATTCCTACTAGACTTTCCAATCTTCAGAGAAGACATGAAAGTGGATTCAACAGAAGGAACAACACTATTATCAAATTTGTTTAATTCAAAGGTTGTAAGTTTACCAATCATAGTGTCAAGAGTAAGGTTGGATGTAGCTCTTGTTTCATGAATTGCAGATATCTTGATTGCATAAACTGGTAGCAAAGTTTTGAGAATCTTGCTTATCACTATTTCATCATCAATCACTCCATCAGATGCTCTAATAGCATGTACCACTTCTTTTAGTCTATTTGAATATTGGACAATGTTCTCACCTTCTTTCATTCTCATATCATCAAATCTGCCTCTCAGACTTTCAACTCGGGCTCTTTTGACATTCAAATCTCCACTGTAGATTTGTGCTAATTTATCCCACATTCCTTTGGTAGTTGTGCATGTCTTGATATCTTCAAATTCAGTGTCGGTACATGTAGCAGCAAGTTCCATCATAGTGACATTGTGTTCATGCTTATTCTTTAGTTGATCAACATTTAGGGGACCAGTGGGTGGTTGCATGTAGCCATTCTCCATCAACTCTAGTGTTGAGTTCCCAATTCTAGATATGTGCAGCTTCATTTTGCTTTGCCATATTGTGAAGTTCTCTTTATTCAATTTTGGTACTTCCCTCTTATACATCTTGAGACCTTTATGCTTAATTCCTTAAAACTCTATTTCAAGCAACCAGTGCTCTGATAGCAATTGTTAGAATAATTGAGAGGGGGGTGAATTAGTTATCCAATGTCCCAAAACAAAATGTATAATTAAAAACAATTTCTTCTATTTCTGCTCGTTGGTAAGTAATAATAACTTTCATTGTCTATGCTTTTACCGATTACCAGTCTAATACTTATAACTATTTACCGATCAAATCTAACATGTAACATGCAAAGTATGATAACAAACAAATATCACAATCAACACATAACATAAGAGATTTAATGTGGAAACCCTGTAAAGGGGAAAACCACCTAGGACCGACAACCCAAAATTGTTCACTCTTCTGAAGTGAGGTCAGTTAAGACCTAACCCTGTTAAAGGTTACAAACACACTGTTAGGTGTGACCTTGTTAGAGGATTTTAGACTAGAAGTTATCATCTAACCAGCATTCACTATGGGGTTGATAGGATAAAAATGTTCATTCTATGAATGATACATCATAAGACTTTCAGAGTCCACTCGATTAAGAGATTTAGACTATATACAATGGTTAAATATGTAATAGTAAAATGAGCTGCCTTAATACAACTTCAATTGTAGATTATAGATCAATATTTAGTCCATACAAATCCTTCTGATCAATATTTCACTTCAGATTCAATACTGTATCAACTTACTATCCATCAGTAATAGCTCTTTGTAGCTTGGTTCTCACTAACTAGTATGATCAAAATGCATGAAAGCTTGTTCACGCAAAAATTCCTCCAGCTTCTTCTTCTTCCCAACTTCTTACTAAAGAAATTTTGTTCTCTTATATAGATGAGTAAATCATTTTCTTCTCCACCATCAGATTTTTCCACTTAACCTCATTCATAGATTTTTCTACTTTAAACTTTCTCGGTACTTGTGTTGACAACATGTTTCAATTTGCTTCGTTAGATTTTCCTTGAATTTTGTCAGCCATCGATCTTTGTAACAAACATTATTTGTTACCTCGATGTTATACTCTTGCCAGCTCATCAATCTTATCAGCTAAACTAATCATTTAATTCATTCTATTCTCCCTTGGTTAACAAAGAAATGCGTCGGTGAACACTACTCGATTAATACTACGGTCGGTATACACTACACTCTGTCGGTGTATACTAAAACTGCTTCATTTACCGACAACATTGCTTTGTGTCTTTCAGCTCTATAGTTCATTATAGATGAATGCAACATAATGAAGTCAATATCATCAAGTCATAGACTCATCAACAAGTTACTCAATGTATTCCTTATCCTCATGTAGATTTCTCTATTCTTCATCTCTTCCACCTTTCTTTAGATGTCTCGGTATAGTAACTTACAAGATAAGTGTTGTCAAGCTAGTTGACATCAATGACAACATAATATTGATTTAATCATATTACATATCTAATCAGAAAATTCTCAGTGATCTTGCAATCATAGTTCCTTCAATCAGATTCCAAATTAGTTGTAGTCCAATAGTTACAGTTGCCACAGAGGTGGGAAGGTCACTCCATGTTGCTGGTTACAAATCTAGATGTTGACTGTGCCTAAAATGCCAGTCACTGTCTCCAAAATACCAGTCAAGTTCTTTGTATTACAAAAAAATAAAACAATAATGTACTCACATAAACAAATAGAACTTAATGCTAAGAGATGGTCCTACACCATAGCCAAACCAAGATCACATTAAATATATCTTAACTAAGTCACTGTTGCCAGGACTGTTCTACGGGACAGTGAACTACAGGGATGCAGGAAATTTCATTTTCATTCATTGATTGTCTTAAAAACTTGAACCAATACATCTCAAAATTGATCTCCCTATCCAATCACATGGATGTCTATGAAATAGACTCCTAACCGACTACAACCAAGTGCAAACTACTAGAAAACTAATTCAAATTGTCCCCAAACTGACAGTCTAAACAAAATAAGATGAAAGGTGTTGTCAAGTTGACAACCTATGTTGTCAACTCGACAACATGACTCTAAAACTTCTTATAATGATTATTAAAATGGTTAGAAACCACCCTTGTAAATCAACACTAACCTATAACCCCCTACCAACCCCAATTAAGCTATTTTAGGCTCATATTGCCAATATAGGCCCATTACAAGTTATGCCACTCTTAGTGCTTACAACATCATTTAGAGGTTTGAATAGCCATATTACATCTTTTAAAACCATTATTGATTATTTCCCAATCCCCTAACCTAGGATCAAACCTTAATCCCTTCCTAGTGACCCCTAGGTACCTTGTAGACTCATTATTGCCATTAAGGCTTACACTTAAGATTTTGAATACAATATGATCAAGATAAGATCAAAACAACATTATATGACCATGATCATTCTTATTAGATGATTCAATGACCTTTGAAGGCCATTTGATTCCAACTTCACCTAAGGATCCATCAGTGATCCTAGTGCTCTTTATAACTCCTACTTGTGACCTTGGTGCTCTTGCACCAATAAGTTAGGACTTTTCCTTCAAAATAGTTATTCTATGCAGTAGTAAATTCTTCAGGGTTTCCTTCTCAGCATCCCTAGTATTAGTAGGCCTATTAATATCCATTTTTACATGTTCAATCACAACCACTGGAGCGATACCCTCCTTATGTTCTATCTAGACTTCAACATCAGTGACCTCTGTAACTAGTCTGGATTGGCTTTTTAGGGTGTTGATATCATCCTTTAACGAATTTATGGTTTCTTCTAGAACATAGTTTTTTTCTTCAATTCTTCTTGAAACTTTTTTTTGAATGCTACATAATCTTAGAATGTCCTAGTTAGTCTAGTCTCCAAATCCTCTACCACAACCTTGTTCATGGAAGATGCATGATTTAAGAGATTAGCTATCTATGATCATGTTGTATCTTGCAATCTCCAAATTATCAAATTCCCTATGCTATATCTTTAATATCAATTAACCTGGGCTCGTTTGACTCAGAGGCCACACACCAAACAACTAATGTTTCTTTTATCCATGTTAAAACCTAAACCCCACTATAGTCCACCAGGGCCAAAAGCCTCATAGGCAATAGAATTTTCCTGTCTCTTAATGTAATCAATAAAAAATGAAGACTCTAAGTCCCATCCAGGAATCAGAAGCTTGCCACTTCTTTCCACAAGGTCCTCGGCCTCCTCCAAAGTCAATGTTTCACTATTGGGATCATAGGCTTGCAAATTATCAATTAGCTCAACAATTTTCTCTCTTGATTCCCCCAGCCTTAAAGACAAAGTTAGTTCATTTCATTTGACCTTAAACATAATTTTTTTTAATTATTCAAACTTGATGAACTCATCATCACTTATGAATTCCTTAGCTTGGATTAACCTGTCATCTAATCTAGTTGCATCCATTTCTAGTTCATCTAGGGCCTTTTCCCCCTCACTTGTTTGATATGTCAAAAATTGTTTCCTCACATCAGAAAAGCAATGACTAGTACCTAGCAAAATTTTTAGTGCCTTTTGCCTTTCCTTCTCAGGTACATTCATCAATTTCTATTTTTTAGCTAGCTCTCGTTCTAATATGGATGGTTCAACTTTCTCTATTTCCCCCCAAAAAATCACATTGGGCTCAACTTCCTCTGGTTTTACTCTTTCTTCTTCCTTATTTAGAGGGATGTCTAGTAATTTAGACACGATGTCTTCATAGCTCTCCAAATATTTCCCAATTCTTGGCATATATAAAACTTCAGGAAAGAAACTACTAAAATTTAGGTCTTCTTTCTTCAACTCTTCCTCTACTCTCATAATATTTTTCCACTTTATGGTTGTTTCCTCACCCACATCTTCATTTACAATATTTCTAATAATATCCTCCTCAGCAAAGGGTTTATTTGGAGCTATATTATGATTCCTCATATCCCTCAATGCCCCTTTGATAAAATATTCAGGGTCATACATCCTAGCCTTAGCAGAAGGTAATTTGTAATGTCTTAGGAATTCATGGATCTAATCCACAACATCCTTTCCTATAGATACATCCTTCACTTGGAACCTTCTTGGCAAAAAACTTCCTTTATGTCTTTTTGGGCCTAGATGTTCTTTGTCCATCATAATAGTCTACCATAAGAAATCAATTATTCCTAACCTCTCTAGGACATATTTTGGCATTATATGAGGAGGCTATGAGCATGCATATACTCTTATAACAATTTCTTTTTGAAAATGAACATATCACCCCAGTTATTTTGAATTTTATTATCAAATGCACAGGTTCTAAGTAACTTTATAACAATTGGAGGAAATATCTCCATGTCAACACCTAACATGTTCATAACAGAGGGAAAAAATTCACTAAAGAAAGAAATAGAATTAGAGAAGTGATATTTTATGTCCCATAACCTGGTCTAGAGCTGAATTGGAATGGCTCCTTCTGCATTCTCAATCTCATTGATGAGCTTAGGGATAATGTATCTAATATTTCAGTAGAGGATCAAGTGCATTATCATGGAATAGTGAGTGAACTTTAAATTCTTCAAATTAGTCTGCATAGTCATTGACTTATTGTGCATCACATTTATTATGTACCCCACATAATCAAACTCTTTGTTGGTATACAAGTTCCAAACATCTACATCCATAACATATATGTATGGGGTCACTGTCAAAGCCCCATCCAATCCAATGACCTTGTGCAGACCATATACGGTGCATTGGAAATAAGGAAAGAATGGATCAATAACTTCTTTGTAAGATCAAAACCATGTACTAAAGACTCATAATATCTCACAAAGTCCCACACAATGCCCTTCATAACCTCAAAACCCATTTTCTTTATAAAAACTTAACTCTTATAAAGATACGCCTAACCACTAGATGCTCATATGTAGCTTTGTAAATTCCACCACAAACAGCCAAGAAACCCTCATGATGCTCCACAAACTATTTGATATTCATTGTCCTCGCTTCAGAATAGATTTATGACAATTAGAAATTTTATTGTTGGTTTAATTCACAATCCTTCCATACTTTCCATGAGGCATGCAATTTTATTTTTTCTTCAACCTTTCTGAAGTTACGCATACTGTTAATTGAGACCTCAAAACTCAATATCATTACCATCTCTTATCCATTGAGAAGTTACACAAAAACTAAGTGTAACTTCTTAACATGCCAATAGTTAAGTATTTCACCTTCTACGAAGCTCCGCAAACCTCCTGACGTAACTTCAGGGCTTTTTATATCAAACATAAAACTTAATACTTGTGAAGTTACGCATGACCATTTCAAAATATTGGGACTATTAGAACTGTTAATGAACAAAATGTTGAGATGTTACGAACAAGGCTTGTTGTGACTTTGGAATCCTTAGGATACTAAATAAATTATGAAATGCAAAGTCACGTACAATGACCACATTTAAGATCAAGCATATTTAATCACTACAAGACCAATAAATAAGAGGAACTAGGAAAATAAAAGTGCCCTCATGACATGACTAAAGAAACTTCATTTTAAGAAGATTTGTTACAAATTTTATAAAAATTAGTAGGCCTATTTCCAAAATGCTAAAGAAAGGTGCCAGAATACATTTGGATGGAGAACTAAGTATTTACTTCCAAGAGATAAAGCAAGGCATAAAAGATGCACCAGTTTTGAGGACACCAGATTATACCAAACCTATGCAAAAAATTTCATTTGCATCATTCCACACAATAGTTGCAATATTATTATAAAATAATTTCGAAGGATTTGAATAACCTATTGCATTTTTTAGTAAATCCTTACAAGATGTAAATTAAAATATGATATGAGTGAAAAATAGGATTATGCACTAGTTAAGGGAATACATTTTTTTATTTGTTATCTAATTGGAGCAACTATTGGTTCTTGTCTACCCAGTGCAATAGTTAAAGACATCTTCGCTCAACAAGAGGTCTCTGGGAGGATATGTAGGTGGATAAATAGGATCCAATAATTTAATATTGATATTTTTGTGTGTAAAAATTGGTTTCTAAATAACACTACACTTCAATGATTATTTATATGATTAATTTGAACAATGAAAATATAATAATATAAAACTGAAACCAAGACTCATTTCCTTCTAGTAGACACGAGGATGATTTTTTCTCTCAGGTCATCGCAAAACCCAATGACTATAGACACAATATAAATGAAGGATTTTAAGCTAATATGCAAATGAAATGTTCATCCAATTAGCTAAGAGTTAATCCATAAATTAGGTAAATAAAATAAAGTATTCTTAGATTTGATGGATGCAACAATGATGTAATTAAAACAAACTAACTATGAAAATAAGATAACTAATAATGATTTCAATGTATAAATAATAATGAACAAATTGAGAGTGTTACACTACTTAGAAAAGATCTTCTATTTATGTGAATGGAGACCTAGTTATATAGGAATCCTCTTGAGAATGAACAAATGAGATTGACCAAAGACGCACAATTGAGATTTTCTCCAGACTAGCACAATCCATGTGCAACTGATTCTATTGGTCAAGAGAATTAGTTAACTGAACTGGTTTGGTTAGTTATTTTAGACAATTCATAGGCTCAACTGAAAATGCTAAATTGACATATGAGTTAATAGAGGTGGTTTCCTAGTTAACTGGATTGTTTCCAAAATCATGTTTAGTTAACTGAATGTTGACTCATAAATGCATTTTTTGGAATAATTAAATGATTTAATGCATTATTCTCCAAAATTGTGATGTCATAATTAATTTAATTCATTTTTGTGATTAATTGACAATTCTTACTTATTTAATCAACATCCTAAGACATTAATTAAATAAATTGCATAAGGTTGATTTAATTTTCAACAACATTATGATTAAGGAATTAATTAATTAAATAAGATCAAGTGTGATGGTTGAATGAGACCTAGATTATAGGTTAAATAAGATTGATAAGTTGAATTGCCTTAGGTTAGGACTTAGGGGATTTAATCAAGATTAGGGCTCTCTTGGTGAACAATCGATATTAGGGGCTTATGGTTTTGTTGACTATTTTTAGGTGATTACATTTTTTCCTCTTTGAATTGGTGTGCAATCAGCACATTGATTCAAAGTACAATTAGTGTTGAGACCGAGAATAGTTTGATGTGAAGTGATGAAACTACTCTTTGTAATCACTTAAAAATGGTCTAGCTAAACTATATGCCCTAAATCTCAAATTAAGCTAATCTCAAGGATAATTGTGTAATTTAATTAGATCTATTTAATTACATAATTCATCAATTATCAAGCATTTATGATCAATCATCAAGAATAATTCCTTAATTAATTATCCTAGTTATTTAATAAAATCAAACTCAAAAATACCTATGGCTGGTGATATTAGTTAATCTGAATTAATTAATTATCTTATTATTCTTTCAACCCACAAAAGGAAAAAAGTGTTAATTCCAACCAATGAGAGCTAATCATAAGGATCACTCACATGGATCAAGTGAAAATCAATATCAACCATTAATCAAGGATGAATCTCAACCATCGAATTCAAATTCAATCTTTCCCTCTAAGAGGAAATCTATAAAACCAAGCTCATTTAATTCATTTGATATCTAGATCATTTTATTAACAAAGTGCTGCTATTTTCAATCTAGATCAATCCTTCTATTTCTTATCAAATTCTTCATTTACAGCTTAATTCATATTAATTGCTTTTATGATTAAATGAATATGTCTAATCTCATTTGAATCTTCCATTTTATATTTGTAATGTCACTAATCTATGCATAATTATGAGAGCATACTAACATAGATCAAACTCTTTATGATTAGGAAGCAATAATTCGATTTCAATTGTTATGATTTTGATTGATTTTCATGTACTAACAATTGATGTAATGAGTTATTGAAGTGTTGTGTTGTAGGATAACAACTACCACAATTCACACACACATTTCTGGTGCCCACCGTGGGGCCACCCCCAAATTTTTACCTTTTAAACTAAATTTGTATCTTGTTTCTGACTGCAGGGAATCACATCTAGAAAGTTGGATTGCACCTCATAAATAGGATCGTACCCAGTATTTCCTGGATCACATCTGGGATTTCTTGGATCGCATTCAGTAAGGTCTCACATTTAGCTAATTCTGGATCACATTTAGGATCCTTAATTGCATGTGGGAAAGGGGATCACATTTCGTGAAAGCTTTGGATCACATTTGGAGATAATTTATTGAAATTTGATTTTTCTAACATCTAATGGATTTATTTTATGTTCTATGTGGATTTTTAACATCCTAACAGTGGTTTGCGGGATGAATTGTCAAATAAATCAACATATGAAACTACTAATGGTTGTTTGTAGGTTGCCTTGAAGAAAATAAACCAAATTTCATGCTTGTTATTTCTAGGTATTTAATTACAATTTGACATCAATTTGCAAACTAATAGAGGATTATGCTCTTTTTCCTTGAGGAAAATTAGAAACTCAAAAGTTAGCTTGTAATTTGGGGTCAAATTTGGGTAATTTGATTTAAAGCTTGCATGATGTGTTTTGGAGAGATGATTTTAGTTAGGAGATTATGCTCTTCTCCTTCATGGAGAATCAGAAATATAGACCTTGAACTATTGATCCATGTTCTTTATTGCTTACCTTTAGAGGGCCTGCCGGTGTAGGAAAAAAGCTCCCAGGAATGACCCAAGTGGAGACAAGTCTTAAGCCGACTCTTCCACCTCACTATAAAATTTGATGCTTTCTTGAGATGAAAATCTTGAAAGACATAATTCATTTTGGCATTGGAACCTTGATTGATCTTTTCCAATGACATGCTTGAATCTTGTGTAGAGTGGAGCCACTTGAATCTTGCTTGGAAGACTACACAGTTTTGAGTACTGATAGGGCTATAGGCCTCAATACAGCTTGCGGGACTATGGGAGATGGTTATAAGTGGATGCCTTCATTAAAAACCTTAAGATAGATGCTACCTAGTTCACCTCTAAAAGGTTGGTAACCACTTGTGCGAGGCAAATAGTAATTGCCCCAAGACATTCACCATATCGAGCCCTCATTGACGTTACTACTCAGCTAATATGGGCTCCAATATCCATTGCGTGTTATTGGACTACCATATTCTGAGGAGTCTTTGAGTGTGTTCCTAAGTGAGTGAACAAGTGTTTCAAATCTCTATCTAGCATAAGGAAGGTTAGGTGTGTTCTATAAAATTATTATTTGATGTATTGTAAGTACAAACCTCAGATAAATCTCTCAAATGAACAAACACTAAGCACTTTCAGACACCTACAAGTCACTAGAATCAAACAGAGAAGGCCCATTTTCTCAAAATTAACAAAAAATTGCATTAGACTAGTCATCCTAATGTCGCATCTTGTATCCCATGTCACACCTTGCATTCTGGATCACATCTAGTCATTTTAGGATTGCATCTAGTAGACCCCATATTTCCTGAGTCACATCTGAGACCAAAACCAAATTAGGAGTCCCATCCTGTATTCTTGGGACACATCTGGGAAATTTTTACTAAAGCTCACATTTAGAGGATCGCATCTAGGATAGAGAGCACTTCTACACATGCTAGAACCTAGATTTTTGAATTTTTGGATACCCTTTTAGCTTCTTTGTTAGGTTCAGACATTACTTCTAGTCCATTAGATTGGGAAAATATTCAAAAATTCTAAAAACATTTGTAAAAATTTACCCCAACTTGGAGAAGGCATAAATTTTGACTGGGTGCTTGAAATTGTGAACCATTTTAATCTTCAGAAAGATAATTAAGAAATCTAGTTTTAGTCTCAAAAATAGCCTGCCTTTGGCAACCCAATTTTTGATACCGATTTTAGTTTCAACCCTCAAAAATGAGTATAAGACGTTCGAAAATCCAAATTACATAAACATCAAAAAATATGAAAATTTTGGATTTCAATTTTTCTTCTATTCCATTCCCTTGGTCTTCTCAATCTGATCACACCATGAGACAAGGTGTTAAATCTTTTCATCCATCATATAATCAAGAAAATCAAAATAATCACAACATTGATGATCAATCTATCTTTACCCTCATTGAGAAATGTCAAGATTTGCAATCATAAATTCAAGAAATGAAGAAAGAAAAGGAGACCCCAGTACAATCAATATATCCTTTTCTTTATAAGGATGATATCCACATGTCTTCATCTTCTTCAAATACAGAGATACTAATGAATGACTATCCAATCTTTGATCAAGAGATGCCACAATCTAATGATAATCCTATATTTGATCAAGAAAATGAAGAAATAGATATATCACATTCACTTGAGAGTCCTCTCTATCTACAAGAACATCAAGAAGAACTTAATCATCTCTTAGAGAGAATCTTAACTCCTTTGGGATAGTCTTATGAATCAACATTGCAAGAAATACTTGAACACAATCTCATCACGTTTCCTCAAATCACTTCACATGGTTTTGTATTCTTGCAAAACTATTGTGTCTATCATCAAAATAATGAGCACAAGATTTTAGATTGCATGGAGTTGAAGCACAAGATCCAAGATCTAATTGATGATGACATAATTGAAGTTGAAAATCCTAATAATCAAGAGCAAGATACTAATCTCAAGCAAGATCAAATTCATGAACCTATGTCTAGTAGTGGTTCTCATTCTACATCCACTTCTTCCATCATGCATGCATCCTATAAAGAAACAAATCTATCTAAATTTCCTCCATCAAATAAAGAACCTAATGCTTTTTCATGTTGATTATGTCTATCCTCAAGGGCTACCTCTAAAAGAAATCTAAGCTAATTTGTATCTAGCTGCAAATATTTTCAATGATTCCAAAATCAAAGATCGTGAACCTTCATGCATTGCCATGCCTAGTCAAAATTTTATTTCATTAGTCCTTCAAGAATCTTCCATGCAGATTTAAACTTCTACCTTGTCCTTAGAAGTGGCTCCATGTCAGGAGGATAATGCAATGTGTGAAGAAATGAATATTAGTAATGATCAAGATCAAAGTATCATCCCTCCTCATCTAGTATTTGACCAAAGTCCCATACCTCATGATGACCTTTCCATACCATTTTATTCCTTCCAAGATGATACCTTTACATCTCAAGAGATACATAGTACTCCATCTCCTAAGAAAGATCAAGATATTCATTTTAAAAATTAAGAGAAAAAGACTTTTACTATGCTATCTAAAGATCCTTGTCAAGATCAGAGTATTCCATCACCCTCTTGTCATACTCCTCCATATCCACCTCAAAAATCCTCCATTCTTCCTAATCCTTGGAATAATAATAAATACCCCCAAGCTTCAAATGCTCCTATCAAAGCTACTCATGAGCCTATTGCTATAAAGATGAATCCTAAAGGTGAGAGCCTTGGCAACGCATCTCATTCTAAAGATGTTGATATCCCTAAGCATCAACCTTCACTATCCTCCAAATCTATCCTTGGTCCCTATATACCAAAGTTGAAATCTTCAAACCTTCTATCTATATTGGGTCATTATATCCCTCCATCCACTATGCCTAACACTCCCAGCTTGTCATCCACTTACCCTATCTCTTCCCAAGATCAACAAAGACATGCATTCTTGAACACTCCATATCAACCCATCCATACAAACCTTCCATATCAATCCTATCCATCCATAATTCCCAAGTCTTTTGGAAGCAATTTGGATGTCAAACAAAGAAATCAAAGATATAAGAATCCACTTATACATGAAGATCACTATGCCCAATCTAATCGTCATGTGAATAGAAAGAAAAAGGAAATATTCAAGAGACTGCAAGGGTCCACTAAGAAAAGAAAGAAATCAAAGAAAATATGGGTTCCTAAATCCATCGTTGAAGAAGTATATCCTAAAGAATCCAAAAGAAAAGAAAAATCAAGATTTATGTGGATTCCTAAGTCTCTTTTAAATAACTTGGATACAAGAGAAAAATTAGAGTTGACATCCAAGCTTCCAAAGATTTCCACTCCATCTCCTTCCAAACACCTTTCATCCTCTCCTACATCAAAGCCTCAAGTTATTCCATCTACTTTTCCTCCATCATTCCATCACCATTAAAGGTGTGTTTCAATGTTGATCTTACCATCATATCCACCTTACCTATGCAAAAATTTCAATACTTTATCCAATATCCCAAACCTACCTACTATACTTCCATCCCTCTTATCCAATCCATCACATAAATCCTTGGCTACCATATCCCTTATCTTCCATATTATTTCCTACCATTACCCTATCAACATCTTTGAGAATACCTTCTAGAGGCCTTGGTCCATCAAAGCATATTAGAAAAATACCAAAAAAAAGAGAGAGAAAAAGTGTCTTAGTGAAAACTTGGTAAACAAGCACCTTGGTAGAAAAAGTAAAGAGAAATAAGTCATCCTATGGTGAAAACCACTTCTTGTGGTGCTTTGGACAAGTACCATGATGAAAACCTAGCAAAAAAGTGTCATGCATAATTCCTTCTACTTGTACTCTATCCTTGAGGCAATTTCCATCCATGCTATCTTATTCATCATATCCTCCATCATCCAATTATCCCACATACATTCATATTCCCTCTTTTACCTATGATCTTGATAAGGTTGATCTATATCCATGAGCATCATGCTTCCTAACATTTTTGTCCTTGTCATTGGCTTATCCATTTGTTATATTTTTTCTACCTATCATGATCTTTCTTATCCCAAGCCAATCCTCATTATCTTGTGTATCCTTGCCATAATTGAACACTATTCCCTTATAGCCTCCATTCAACCCTTATCCTAATGGTGCTATCCTATCCATATCTTATCCAAATTGACCCCTTGGCCTTGATCAAAATGAAGAACATAAAATGCAAAATAGTTTCTCAAAAACTTCTTGACATGTCCACTCTTTTGGATCGTGCGCTTTCATGACATCGGGTCAATATCCTATATGCTATTTGGCACTGCATCATTGGCTTTCATTTCTATTCCAATACATGCTTCACATTTCTATATCATTTTCCCTAGTTTGGGTAATCTTGAGCAGACTATCCTTGAGGGTCACATTCATGTTCTTCATCCATCATGACCTATTAGCTTTTTCTTCATTATGTTGGCAAGTGATGTTTTGGGCACCAGGGATCACTTGAGGGCTATCATTTATGGAAATACTTATGATTGGAGTGATCGCATCTTGAGGAGATTTCCACTGGATGTAATGCCCAAAAAAATACAAGGACAAAACATAACAACAATTATTTTTTTTTAAAAAAAGGACTCTAAATGACAACTGGATTACTCACAAGGCTCACTTAATGTGAAGCTTGAGAATATAAAGACTAGTCACCTACGGTCACATAAGGGGAATCATGGCAAGTATTGGCATGCCATCATCCTCTATATGAAGGATGATATTAGGTGACGTAAAGCTCCTAACTTGGTTAGGCGAGAAGGATTCAAAGGGTTAAATCTAAATATAAACCAATTTCGATAGAGGGAAAAAATCCTATTCTCTACTAGGATATGGGATTCACAAAGTCAAGACATAAGATATATTTATATTATAGGAATCATTCCCTTTGAGGATATGCTATAAGCATAACTGTTTATTGTAAAGGTTAATATTTTCCTTAAAATATTTTAGAAAAGTAACTAATCTCCCTTAAATCCTATTATTAAAAGGGATAATATGAATGCTAATTTTATTAATAATTAAACAATATATTTCTCAATTATTAATAAATTTGATTTCCAAGGTCATACATAAATCTTTATTCAAATAATTAGAAGGCTCAAATATAATTAAATAAGTCATCGTTTAGTTTTAGGCTTAAATTCATTATTGAGCTAGGGTTTGCATGTGTAATAAAATTAAACAAATTCATCATTTAAATAATGATTTAGAAATGTCTTAAAATAGATAATTAAATTAAACACTAGTTCTAAGTTTACTTACAAACTAATTAAATCATAATCCATTAAATTCTCTCTTTTTTTAACATATGTAAAAGTTAACCAAAAAGATTTGTACCAAAATAAATTTATTAATTCCAAAGTTTATAGTGAAATAAAGGACAAGTTGATTAAAAAAAATTAATTAATACAAGACTATAATAAATGTCGCCAATAGAATCTCCATAATATCTTATTTAAGAAATATATTGTATATAGGAGCAATTAATCTCCTCTAAAAGAATGTCTATTTAAGATTCCATCCAAGATTTTAAAAAAAAGAATAACAATTTAATAAAAGAGAAAAAGAACTTTTATAAAAGTCAAATCCCTAACCCTAACCCAACTTTAGGGTTAGGACCAACTTTATATTACTACACAAACCCTAATATCTCATTCTTCCATTTTATTTTTTGTTGCAGGGGAGAGGGGAAAGATAGAAGGTAGAAAGTTTGTACACTTAGGTGTACATGCGTGCATATATCCACGCATATACATGCTTTTGTATATGGCAAGAGAGATCAAGAAGAATCCCTTCAACAACTAGTGCTGCATCTGGGCATCCCTTATCACAAATCTGTGTTTTTTTGTTTTTCCTTTGTGCATTTGTTTACATCTTTTTGAAATGCAACATAAGTATATATATTTTTTTTGACTAGGGTTTCAAACATAATAAGATCTATTATATTAAAATGTATATTTTTTTAAAATATTAAATGCCTGCTATGAAGTAGGGGTTTGACCCTACTAGGGCCTAGGCCACTGGCCATAGCCGTCACGACCCAACCTTCTTCCATTTTCCCGTGCACAGAGGGGGTCATGACCATGATTGTTGCAGTGACCTTAGCCACTCCTAGAGTCGTGGCCGCACACAGTGACCACAAGTCACTCATGCTGTCATGGTCACATACAGTAGCTTCAGCCACTGCAGTGTCTGTGGCTAGCATAGTGGCCCGCGCTGTAATCCACCGTGAGCGGAGAGGGGATAGGTGTGAGGTTGGGGGTCTCGGCTCCCAGCCGAACCCCATCCTTTCATTTTTTAAATTTTATTTTATATATATTTTTAGAAAGTATTAATAAATGTAGATTATATTATGTATTATAATATATATATATATATATATATATATATATATATATATATATATATTAGTATAAATAATATATATATACAATTAGTAATAAATAAGAAAAGTAATATATTTACATGATGATTATTATTATGTATATATATATTTCTCAATATATATACATAAAAGTAATTATCACAGTCTAATTCTATTCAAGTTTAATTATGTTTTTACACATGAATATTAACATAATAATGTTATGTTGTATTATTATTTTTTTAAATAGACAGTTCAAACATTGTGTGCACTATATTAATGTAATTTACATAAAATTTAAGTATTTATGTATACTTTTCCGTGCAGCTCATTAATTCTACATCACTAAAAAATATTCACATGCAATACATATGTTCAGACTCCTTACTTGTGTAATGTTTAAATATATATTTCTCTTTTTTTTTATAAAACAAAATTTCATTGGTGCAGGAGCACCTAGGCTAACCTCCATTGTTTATGTCATTTTGGCTTGTATTTGACATTGGCCAAGTTAGAGAAGTGTGTGTTTGATTTTGACCTTAGAAGGTCTTGCAATGTGGACTAGGTGAGTTGGTGTTAGAACTAAGGTCACCAATTAGTCATTGTTAGTAGTATTTGATAACTTAGTCTTAGAAGCCTAGGATTAGGATTTGAGTCATTAATGTGTTCTAAACACATGAGAGATGTGTAAAAGATGCTTTAAGGTCATTTAAGAAGTTGGTTCTTCAAACTACATGAGTTAGAGGTCCTAGAAGTTAGGATGGTGGTTTGAAGGCTAAGATGTTGAATGTTGTTAAAAAGTTGTCATGACAACATTTGCAATAATGGAAAATGTTGCATGCAACTCGACAACATTGGATCCCCTCAAAGTTAGGAGTGGGAGATTAACCAAAAAGGCCTAAAAACATGGATAATGGCATCTAAGACCATCTCAAGCTTGGATTTTGAGGTAGACATCATTGTAACAAGATTTTGAATAGTGAATATAGCTCTACAACTCTATTTTGAGAGGAACCCGAGCCTCTCAATGTGACAGTGTTATTTTGTGGATTGAAAGCTTCAAGTTAGTGATGGATTTGTATTTTTGATTTAGTAAGAAAGTTTATTTGAGTTAGTCTAAGGCCTTGAATGAATTATTTTAGGTTTAGGGAGTTTCCTGGTCCTGTCCTGCCCAGTTTGTCATTTCATGGCTCCCCCATGAAATCTAGCCATGGGATCTTCCTAAGGGTAGATGAATATGTTAGGGGAGCCATTGGTCTATACATATTTAGAATTAAGAGTCATGAGGAGTTGGGTTTCTATTTTTAATGCCAAGCCCTAGGCGAATATACAACGCCCGGTTAGAGGTTTGAAGGTGAAGATTTGAAGATTTATTGTAGGGTATAGCAGTACAGTACGGAAAATGTATAGTTCTAGGTTTTATATGAACATATTTTGATATTTTAGGAGGATTGAGAGTCTATCAATATATTTGATTTGGATTTGAATGAGAAACCAGTGAGGTCCTATAAATTAGGCCTTTTATCCTTATTAGACCTAGATAATAGGAACCTTGTGTACAGAGGACCTAGGAGTCTAAAACCTTCAAAATCCTTCATAAAATCCAAAAGGGTATCCGAATGTGGGATTATATTTTCAAGTTTTTTGGAAAGTTTTGGCAGGAATTGGTAAAAGGTCTCTGGTAAAGGCTACAAGGAATTAGGCCTAATTAGGCCTCCTAAAGACCAAGTCTTGAACCCGATAGGAAAAGGCTTGAAGATCCTTCTAAATAGATCCAAATGGAAGTTATATGAATGTAGATGAAGCATTTGACATCCTTCCAATGAATTTCATGATTGGTGAGAAGTTTGCACTTAGAGCCTTCTAAGAGTAGAAGTAAGCATTGGAGAACTACATGGTGTTTGTCCTTCAAGGTGAAGCACAAGGAGTGAGGCTCTTCGAGAGGACCTAGATAAGGCCTTAGTTAATCATCTAAGCCTTTGGAGATCCTAGAGGAGATTATAAGGATCCTTGATAGAGACAAGCTAGGTCTCTTATAAGTTGTACAAGAAAACCTTGGAACACTCACATCATACTGGTATCAGAGCTTATTTTGATCAGGCTTGTGGTTGATGTTGCAACCTAATGAATTGATAGGAGAGAATACTTCAGTGGGATCAGTGGAAGTTAAAACTATGGTGACTAATGTTGAGTTAGCCAAGAAGGTGGAAGAATAAGAAGAGGATAACAAGTTGCTAAGAGAAAGATTAGCTCAAATGGAACAACTCTTGGGTGAAGTCCAAGACAAAGCTAATAAGGTGAAAGATAAAATTGATCAAAAGGAAGAGAAAGAAGCAAGGGAAAAGGAATTGGAATTGGAGGTGGAAGCTCCAACCCCTAACCCTATTCTTCCTAAAGAACCCTTCTTAAAGGCACTAAAGGCCATAAGTGGCAAAGATTTGGAGGGTGTACCACTATTCAGTGGACAAATGGATCTAGATTCCATCATGGACTGGATAGATAGCATAGAGAATGACTTTGAATGTGATGGTATCTCTGAGGCCCAAAAGGTAATGGTGGCTAAGTCTAGGCTGAGAGGTTCAACACTTACATGGTGGAAGTTTGTGCAAACTAAAAGAGAAAAATAAGGAAAGGGTCCAATAGTTACATGGAAGGGTATGGTAACCAAGGTGAAGTAGACCTACTTACCTGATGACTATTAAGTTCAGCTACATAGAAGGAGACACAATCTTAGGCAAAAAGATTTGGATGTTCAAGCATACACTGAGGAGTTCCAAAAGTTGTGTTTAAGATCAAAGGTGGTTGAGGATGAAAGTATCAAACTAGCTAGGTATTTGAATGGTCTCAAGTGGTCTATTCAAGAAGACACGAGTCTTGTGAACTTCAAAACTATCTACCATTGCTATCAAATGGCCTTGAAGATTGAGGAGAAAGGCAAAAGGAAGAAATAACAAACCTCCAAAGGAAGAGGTAGAGGAAGAGATAGTATAGGGAAAAGAGGTGGCTATGGTGGAAAAAGTTTAGAGTCAAAGGCCCAAGGAGAAATTAAATACGGTGAGCAGAAAGAGGGAAGTTCTAGTAGAGGTGGCAGAGGAAGGAGCTCTAGCTTTAGAGGAAGAAGTGGTGGACAAGGAAGAGGCAACTACTTTGAAAATATGAAATGCTATCATTGCAATCAAATAGGACACCCTACCTATAGATGTCCAGAGAAGGGTAGTACTTCTCAAGGAGGTGACAAGAGGACTATTCTAGTTCATGAGGAGACAAATGCAATAGAGAAACATCCTGAGGTACCATTAAGTTCAGAGGAAGGTGAGAACCTCATGATGAGGAGAAAATTAATCAAGGAGTTGGTGAAAGAAGAGCCAAGCCAAAGGAGGTCCCTATTTAGGATAAAGTGTAAGATTTTGGGAAAAGTGTGTAGAGTCATCATTGACTCAGGGTCTACTAAAAACATTGTGTTAGAGGAAGTAGTTCATAAGCTAAAGTTGACAAGGATACCCCACACTAATCCTTACAAGGTCACATGGCTAAACAAAGGCCAACATATCTTAGTAAATGAGCAGGCTTGGGTGGAGTTCTCTATAGGGAAATATAAGGAAAAGGTCCTATTTGATGTGTTGCCTATGGATGCATGTCACTTTCTCCTAGGTAGACCATGGCAATTTGATCGCCAAGCTAGCATGATGGAGGAAAGAACTCCTATACTTTCAAGAAGGACAATGTGACTTTCAAAATCCAATCACTGTTAGAGGATGCAGAGGTGAAGATAGCAGGTCCTAATGTGCTCATGGTTGGTGAAAGAGAGTTCCTAGAAGCCATGGAAGAAGGTGAAGGTGTTGGCTTTGCATTGGTGTTAAGACCAAGGGAGATAGATGAAGGTAAGGAAACCAAGAAACCAGAGTTACCTAAGGAGTTGCAAAGCATGTTGTAGACTTATGAAGGGATAGTAAGTAATGGACAACCATCAACCTTACCCCCTAAAAGAGCCATAAGTCATAGGATAGACTTTATACCAGGAGCTACCCTTCCCAGTAAAGAAGCCTACAAGATGACCCCTCAAAAAAATGAGGAAATTGCTAGGAAAATACAAGAACTCCTAAACCAAGGCCTTATTAGAAAGGGGATTAGCCCATGTATTGTACCCACTATCCTTGCACCTAAGAAATGAGGAACTTGGAGGCTTTGTACTGATTCAAGGGACATAAATAGGATAACCATAAGGTATAGGTTCCCTATCCCTAGGATTGAAGACCTAACGGATTGTCTAGGTGAAGCTAAGTACTATAGCAAGATATACTTGAAGAGTGGCTATCACCAAATAAGAATACATGAGGGAGATGAGTGGAAAGAAACCTTCAAAACCAATGAAGGTTTGTATGAATGGATTTTCATGCCATTTGGACTATCTAATGCCCCCTCCACATTCATGAGGCTCATGAATGAAGTCCTTAAAGACTACATTGGCAAGTTTTTAGTGGCATATCTTGATGATATACTGATTTATAGTAAGACAAAGGATGAGCAGATAGAACACCTTGAGATTGTGATCAAGAAGCTGCATGATGAGAAGTTGATGATAAACTTGGAGAAGTGTGAGTTCATCAAGACAGAGCTAGTGTACCTTGGATTTGTTCTATCACATGGAAATCTGAAAATGGACAAGAGTAAAGTGGAAGCCATTCTTAATTGGCCTACTCCAAGGAAAACAATAGAGGTAAGACATTTTCATGGCCTTCCTTAATATTATAGGAAATTCATAAGGCAATTTAGTGAAATCTATGCTCCTATGTTGGACACTATTAAAGGAGGTATGAAGACTAAGTTTGTATGGAATGAGCAAGATAACAAGAGATTTGAGTTATTAAAGGAAAATATTGCTACACAACCTATTTTATTTTTTCCAAGCTTTGAGAAGCTATTCACCATAGAGTGTGATGCTAGCAATGTGGCTATTAGAGTTGTTCTAAGCCAAGAGGGTAGACCGGTGGCTTTTCATTCAAAGAAGTTAAGTGAAGCTAAGAAGAAGTATTCTTCTTATGACCTTGAAATGTATGCATTAGTTTAGGCTTTGAGGAAATGGAGGGACTACTTGCTTCCCAAGGATTTCATAGTCTATTCAGACAATCAAGCTCTAAGTTTCTTGAACTCTCAAGAGAAGCTAAGTAATAAGCATATGAAGTGGGTTGAATACTTGTAAGATTACACTTTTAATATCAAGCACAAGAAAGGAGTACTCAACAAGGTGGTAGATGCCTTGAGTAGAAGAGCTCTCACTATCCAAGAGATTCAGTTGAAGAGCATGGGGATAGATCACTTTAAAGATCTATATGTTGATGATGAAGATTTTTCAGATATCTACAAGGTATGTGCTGAATACAATAATCATTTCCATAGAAAATATGCTGAATATACTTTGCAAAGTGATCTCTTATTTAAGGGCAATCAGTTATGTATCCCTAGAGGGTATATTAGAGAGAATTTGATTCAAGAAAAGCATAATGGTGCATTGAGTGGTCACTTTGGGATCACTAAGACCCAAGAACTTGTTCAAAGGTTTTATTATTGGCCAAGAATGAACCTTGATGTTAGAAGTTATGTGGAAAATTGCATTGTGTGTCAAAAGGCCAAGGGTACTTCTTCAAATGTAGGCCTATATCAACCACTACCTATTCCCACTAGGCCATGGGAATGCTTGAGCATGGATTTTGTAGTTGGGTTATGCAAGACAAGACAAGGCATGGATAGTGTTTATGTAGTTTTGGATAGATTCAACAAGATGGCTCACTTTGTGCCATGCAAGACAACTAATGATGCTAGTCAAATAGCCTCTCTCTTCTTCAAAGAGATGGTAAGAATCCATGGGTTACCTATGAGTATTGTGTCTAATAGAGACACCAAGTTTATGAGTCATTTTTGGAAAACTCTTTGGCAAAGGTTGGGCACTAATTTATCATTTGGATCTACATACCATCCCCAAACTGATGGTGAGACCGAAGTGGTAAATAGAAGCCTCAAAAATCTATTAAGGTTCTTGACCAAGGAATATGGTCAACAATGGGGTCAATTGATTGGGCAGACTGAATATGCTTATAATGACACTATGAACAGGTCAATAGGGAAGAGCCCCTTTGAGATAGTATATGGTCTACATCCTAGAGGAGTCTATGAGCTAAGAGATTTAAAGGATGGAGTGAAGGGAAGTGGATATGCTGATGATTTTTCTTATGCAATGCATGAGATTCATGACACAGTCAGGAAGACATTGACCAAGAACACCATGAAGCTTAAGACTAAAGTTGATGAGACTAGTAGAGAGATCCAATTCAATGTGGGAGACTTAGTGATGGTGCATCTAAACAAGTATAGACTTCAAAGGGGAGTCCCACACAAGCTAAAAATGAGGAGGATAGGTCCTTGTCCTATCTTGGCAAAGTATGGGAACAATGCCTATAGAGTGGAGCTACCAAAGGATAGTGGACTTTCCCATGTCTTCAATGTTGTAGACCTGGTTCCTTATAAAGGAACACCACTTGATTTGGATCAAAGCCTCAATGAAGTAATCCAATATGTAGAAGATCTCAAACTACCTTCTACAACAGCCAAGAAGGTTGACAATATACTGGATACTAGAGTCTACAAGAAGACTAGAACTAAGGAGTACAAAGAACACTTGATCAAGTGGCATGGTCAATCAAATGTTGATGCAGTGTGGATCAAGGAAGTTGAGTTTAAGAATATGGGAGTTGATCCTACCTTACTCAATCCAAGGGTGGATTGAACTCTTTTGTTTAGGGGAGGATGGTGCAGGAGCACCTAGGCTAACCTCCATTGTTTATGTCATTTTGTCTTGTATCTGACATTGGCCAAGTCAAAGAAGTGTGTGTTTGATTTGGACCTTAGAAGGTCTTTCAATGTGGACTAGGTGAGTTGGTGTTAGAACTAAGGTCACCAATTAGTCATTGTTAGTAGTATTTTATAGCTTAGTCTTAGAAGCTTAGGCTTAGGATTTGAGTCATTAATGTGTTCTAAACACATGAGAGATGTGTAAAAGATGCTTTAAGGTCATTTAAGAAGTTGGTTCTTTGAACTACATGGGTTAGAGGTCCTATAAGTTAGGATGGTGGTTTGAAGGCTAAGATGCCAAATGTTGTTAAAAAGTTATCATGACAACATTTGCAATAATGGCAAATGTTGCATGCAACTCAACAACATTGGATCCCCTCAAAGGTAGAAGTGGGAGATTAACCAAAAAGGCCTAAAAACATGGATAATGGTATCTAAGACCATCTCAGGCTTGGATTTTGAGGTAGACATCATTGTAACAAGATTTTGAATAGTGAATATAGCTCTGCAACTCTATTTTGAGAGGAACCTGAGCCTCTTAATGTGATAGTGTTATTTTGTTGATTGAAAGCTTCAAGTTAGTGATGGATTTGTATTTTTGAGTTAGTTTTAAGTGTTTTTCATTTAGTAAGCAAGTTTATTTGAGTTAGTCTAAGGCCTTGAATAAATTGTTTTAGGTTTAGGGAGTTTCCTAGTCCTGTCCTGACCAGTTTGTCATTTCATGGCTCCCCCATGAAATCTAGCCATGGGATATTCCTAAGGGTAGATGAATATGTTAGGGGAGCCATTGGTATATACATATTTATAGTTAGGATTCATGAGGATTTGGGTTTCTATTTTTAATGCCAAGCCCTAGGCGAGCATATAGTGCTTGATTAGAGGTTTGAAGGTGAAGATTTGAAGATTTCTTGCAGGGTATACTAGTACAGTACGGAAAAAATATAGTTCTAGTTTTGATATGAACATATTTTGATAGTTTAGGAGGATTGAGAGTCTATCAATCCATTTGATTGAGAAACCAATGAGGTCCTATAAATTAGGCCTTTTAGCCCTATTAGACCTAGATAATAGGAACCCTATGTATGGAGGACCTAGAAGTCTAAAAACTTATAAGAATCCTTCATAAAATCCAAAAGGGTATCCAAATGTGGGATTAGATTTTCAAGTTGTTTGGAAAGTTTTGGCAGGAATTGGTAAAAGGTCTCTGGTAAAGGCTACAAGAAATTAGCCCTAATTAGGCCTCCTAAAGACTAAGTCTTGAACCCGATAGGAAAAGGCTTGAAGATCCTTCTAAATAGATCCAAATGGAAGTTATATGAATGTAGATGAAGCATTTGACATCTCTTTAATGAATTTCATGATTGGTGAGAAGTTGGCACTTAGAGCCTTCTAAGAGTAGAAGTAAGAATTGGAGAACTACATGGTGTTTGTCCTTCAAGGTGAAGCACAAGGAGTGAGGCTCTTGGAGAGGAGCTAGATAAGGCCTTAGTTAATCATCTAAGCCTTTGGAGTTCCTAGAGGAGATTAGGATCCTTGATAGAGACAAGCTAGGTCTCTTAGAAGTTGTGCAAGCAAACCTTGGAACACTCACATCATTCATAATCTAAATAGAAGAATAGTAATTAGTAATTCTTTAATATGAAATTCTAAGGTACTAAGATAGAAATCTGGAGCACTAAATAGAGAATAAATACATGTAAATTTCTACCCTTCACATGAAGAATTATACTAAAAACTATATTCTTAATACATAAAATTAGACTTTTCTTTCATCTAGAACTTATTTTAAATCTCATCAAATTCATTAGTTTCCTATTCTACCTAGAAAATAGAATTCAGAATTTAAATGTTCAATTAAAGTAAAGGATAATCTCACACTTAACAATTTAAGGAAATTTTCTTTTCTTGACAAAGGATTCTTAAAATCAACATATATTCTAGTTCACATGATGACAACTAATTTCCATCTAAAATAATAATAAAAGAATAACAACAACTTAATTGTTTCAAAATAGAATAGTTAACTTAATCCATTGCTTCATCTAAGGTTCACTAAAAAGTGTCCAAGCAAAATTTTGACAAAGTTTATCTCCACTTTTTCAAATAACTCTTACACATGATGGAAATTTACACAAATATCTTTCTTGTCCTAACATATCAATTCGTTTATCATGAATAAACTTGAAATTTCATTCTTTCACCATCTAAGCACAAACTTGCAATTCAAAGGCATGTACCACATTGCCATGGAGGCTCACCTCCTAGCCAAGGTCATTATATGGCCACCCCTGAGCTAGGAGAAACATGGATGGATAGGATAAAAATCATTCAACACACATTCATCAACATGAAAACAAAGAACCACACATTTTTACTCCCAATCCCAAGTGTGCACATAGGATCATCATAATTGATCCAAAAATGGGTGAAGGTGGAATCATCCTTATGGAGATGCCATACTCAAAACAAATCAAGTACTTACAAATCAATATTACATGCCTTCACAAGGCTCATTCCCAACATACTAGCTCATCCCATTGAGCACCAATCACATCCCTCATGGTCTGCAATTTACAACTCAAGTAGGCTTCAAGGATGCCCATACATCCAAGCTCTACACATAAGGATTTCACAACTATGCCCTTCACCCCAAGACACTCTCAAATCCTCCCAAGGATGAGAGTAATCTTGCACCCCCTTAACATATTCATGACATACAAGGGGAAAACCAAGAGAGATCTCCATGAAGACATAATGAAAACAAACACAACATAATCTCACAACATTTCAAATTAAACAATACAATACATAAAAAAACTTTTAAGAAGGGTGCACCTACCTTTCCTCAAGCTATGGAAAAGGTAATTTTGTTGAAGATCTTATCCTCCCTTTCCTATCTTTCCTTCCCTTATCAAGCCTCTAGATCCTCTCAAGCCTATTCTCTCCAAAAAAACAAGATTGCATAATGTCAAAAAAGGGTGTAACTCTTTCCTAGTCTCTTTTCCTAATAGCTGAAACACATTCCTTCTCTCCTACCCTCATCCCAAGGTAAGTTAGGTGTCTTTGTTCTTCTCACTAGCCACTTTCCCTAAGCTAAGAAATGGATAGTAATTCAAGACATGGGGAAAGAGATTATCCTAGAAGACATGTCCAAATTCGTCACTCTCAAAGAAGGCTCACTTTGAGAGGCATTTTGGAAGTCTTGGGTGAAGAAAAAGGTAAAAGTTGACCCCCAAACCTATGCACATTCCTTGGGGTACTTAAAACTTACCCTAACTACACCCTAGGGCTCAATTTAACTCTCTAAAAATGCAAGTGAAGTTTACACACTAAAATAGGAAGTGATGTCACTTGCGTTGGTTTCCCAAACCACTAACCATACCTAGGGACTAACAAGGTGACCTAAGGGTGAGGTGGGGTCCACTTTCCACTTAGGCATTACAACACATCACACTAGTGTCAAGTGAAACTTAACAAAAGGAGTACACATCACATTACTTATTTACACACATGGCATGTCTATTGGATAATTTACACTTACATTAACACATTTTATATTTATATCAAATTATGCATAGATTAGCATTTTTCAACAAAAATCACTCAAGCATTATGTTTATGAAAATAAAATCACATAAAAATGAGGTCGTTCTCTTCCTAGAGTCGACTTTGGCCTTTAACTATTTTCACATAGATCCATCCTTGTTTCCCCTCATTTAATACCATGGTCATAACCCTGCACACTCAATTCAGATATTAGTATCTCATGAAAACAATGCATATAAAAACATATCAAAAGAGAAATAGGATCTATAGTAACATCCAAATACAAATACATAGAGAAACTACATTTCATGATTTCAACATAAACATATTCCATAATGTACCCTAATTATATAAGCATCAAAATGTAAGTTCAATTTTCACTTAAACAAGTAACCCTAAATCAATTGTAGAATCATTACTTTAGAAATTTCACATCACCACTAACACATTTAACTAATCCATATGATAATGTAACAAAATGCAAAATCCATAATTCATTAGTCTTTCTATAACATAAAGAAAATATGAATCTAACATAAGCATGTAGAGGTGCGTCTAATCATCATCATCAATATAATCAAGTGAAATTATCACATAGTGTCTAATGCTATTAAGTCATAATCAAAATAGGTATAGTATCACAAAATAAGGTATCATCTAGATAGTCCAAGTATCAAATCAACTTTCGAGCTAAGATGGGTTGGGGTAGGACCTCACATCCTCCCCCCTAGGCATGAACTTCCTCCTAGAGTTCATCAAATAGATGGGGATACTAATATCTCATCTATGTTATGTCCTCCCAAGATGATGTGACCTCATCATAGCAATCCCACTAAACCCTAACTTGGTCCAGATCTCAGCCTTGAAGGGCCAAGGTCCTATGATCTAGTATATGTATGGGATCTAAAGCTAGCTGTCTGTACGACTCCACCTGTAAAGAATCCCAATCAATTATATGAGACTCATCATAAATATATTTCCTCAAAATAGATACATGAAAGACATCATGGATGCACAACTGTCTAGGTTTAAAAACTAAATGGTATGCAACTGGGGCTATCCTCTCCAAAATCTCAAAAGGTTTGACAAAGCGATGGGCCAGCTTAGAACCCTTTCCAAAATGGATTGGGCTCTTATGCAGCCACTCTCTCAAAAAGACTTTGTCCCCAACCAAATACTCCCTATCAATCCTCCCAACATCTGCATACTTCTTCTGTCAATCCTATGACTCTCTAAGATGTTTCCTGATCATAACTATCTACTACTCCATTTTTCTGACTAACTATAGACCAATAAAAATCATGTCCTTAATCCTGTCCCAACTCAATGGTGTCCTGAAAGGTTTTCCATACAAGGCCTGGTAAGGAGGCATACCCAATGATGTATGATACCTATTATTGTAGGAAAACTTGACTAAATGTAGGTACTCCTCCCACCTAACCTGATGATTCATCACATACATGTGTAGCATGTCCTCTAACACCTGATTAAATCTCTCAATCTGACCATCTATCTTTGGATGATAGGTTGTGATGAAATTGAGCCTGGTGCCCACTGTGGTTTGAAGCTCTCTCCAAAAATATGAAGTAAAGAGAGAATCCATGTTTGATATAATCATGCATGGAATTCCATGAAGCCTAACAATATCTCTTAGGAAAACTTGTGCCACTATAGGTGTTGTGAAGGTAGTACAAATGGGTGAGAAGTGGGCTACCTTGGTCAACCTATCCACTATCATCATAATAACATCATGGTGATGAGATGACATAGGAAGACAAACTATAAATTTCATGGATATAATGTCCCACTTCTACTTAGGTATCTCATGTGGTTGAAGAAGCCCATCAGGATGGTGGTGCTCTACCTTAACTCTCTAACACTCCAAGCATCTAGCCACAACCTTTGTAATGTGCATCCTCATACCTAGCAAATGATAAAACTATCTCAAATTTGCATGTAACTTCTTGACTCTGGGGTGTGCTACATAAGGTTCTCTATGAGCCTCAAGGATAATGAAGTCACACAACCCACCAAAAGAAGGTACATAAATGCATCCTCTATGGAAAAGAAGGCCATCAAGATCTAGGGTATAATCTGATAACTTCCCCTCTAGGGGCCTCTGAGTCTGAACCATCTGTCTAACCACTGAATAGAAACCATCCTCCTGTAAGTGTTGCAATATGTGCCCTCTCAAATCTATGCTAGTAGTCATAAATAAAAGCTCATGACGTCTCCTACTAAGGGCATCTACTACCACATTCTCCTTACCCTTCATGTAGTGAACGTTGAAGTCATACTTGTATAAGAACTCCATCCACCTCCTCTATCTTGCATTAAGATTCAACTGAGTGAATATGTATTGTAGACTCTGATAATCTGAGTGAAGCTCATATCTATGACCTAATAACAAATGTTGCCACCTCACCAAAGCATGCACCACTTCTGCCATCTCAAGGTCATGGGTAGGGTAGTTAAGCTCAGGAGTCTTGAGTTTCCTAGACTCATAGGCAATGGCTCTATTGGTGACCAAAAATGATGGATTCACTTTTGGCCAACTAACAGGTACACACTGATACCTCTACAATTTTGGCTTAATCTAGCCAAGGCTGGTAGGCCTAATTTCACTTTGAACTATTTAATTCTCTATGTCGCACAACTATGTACATAACAAACAAAGTTCCTCCAAAGGTGGTGAATGATCCTTTGAGAAAAGAAACTAATCTCCTAAAAATCTCTATTCTATAATACTTGACTAAATGGATTATACTAAATAATTAAAAGTAATGCTTTTGAAATAATGATTTAATAATCTACAAACCACAAAGTATGAACCAAATGACAAATTCCAAATTATAATTAGGTCAGTGCCTTCTAAATACTTGGGCTATAGAGTCATAAAATTTTCAATCCTACGTACAATCAGAGATGGTTTTAAGGTAACTCACTCCTTTAAAGTGAGACCATCACCCTACAAGTTTCTATTGAAACAAAATTTAAAACAACTTATACAATAGATCCTATGGTTTTTAACTCAACTTAAGAGCCCGAAAGGAAACAATAATAGGTTCTCAGACCATGCTACCATTATTCAAATTGTACAAATTAGTCATAAGTGAATGCATCAAATAGAAAAACATAGTAGGATACCTTGGTTCATAGAGTAATCTAAAAGACTAATTGAAAACATATAAATTATAACCACAAATAAAAAAGAAGAGCACTTATCTTTATTAATGTTGAAAAAAATAGTACATTAGAGTTCATATTGTAGTTTTGATCGAATTTTATCCTATGAAAATATATCTTGTATTTTATTCTCTCTTTACATTTTACATTATGTATATATACATGTTTGAGTGGCTTTCACACCTCTTTAGGGTGAAAAGACACACCCTTATTACAAATTGTTTTGAAAAAATGATAAACTAACTAAAAAATAACTACCTAACTTTCGGATTTGGGCTTGGTTGAAAAACCAAAACACCACATGGAAAGCTAAGGTTTTAATGGGAGATAGGAAATTTGATTTCGCGAACTGGGTCTTTTTTAGATTTTTAAAATTCGACCATCTTCTGCCTCTGTCGACATCATCTTTGCAGCAGGTTGAAATTCTAGCATTTTTTTAAGGCTTTAATCATAGAATTTTGATTGTTCTTGTCACAGAGCTTCCTTCCATAATATCTCAACATTTTAATTGAAAATTAATGTAATATTTTATCCCATTTCATGTACTCCATCATTAATTATTGGGAATGGAGTTTAAGAGGCCATTTTTTAGGGTTTTATCACTATATAGGACTCCAAATTTTGCCCAAAATTTAGAGCTCCAGCAAGCTCAACCACCTTGCATAAGCACTACTCCAATCCCATCTAAAGATGCATTTGTGCATACAAAAAAGTCTATTGATGGATCTGATATTGCAAGTATAGGTGCACTAGTAAGTTCTCTCTTGAGCTCCTAAAAAGCTCTCTCGAACCTCTCTATCCACCTGAACTTCTTCCCCTTTCTCTAAAGGGAAGTGATAGGATGGGCTACTCTAGAGAATCCCTCAACAAATCACCTATAATAGCCTACAAGGCCCATGAAGCTCCTGACCTCTATCACACTAGTAGGTGCTAGCCAATCCATAATCACCGTAATCTTAGATAGGTCAATTGAGATCCCATCTCCTGATATCACATGGCCTAGATAGTGAACCTCTGACCTAAAGAAAGCACACTTTGACAAACTTCCAAACAACTGATTATCTCTTAAGCACTGCAAGACCTATCTCAAATGCTCCTCATGCTCATGCTCATCTTGTGAGTAGATCAGTATGTCATCCAAGAATATCACCACAAATATTTCTAAGAAAGAATAGAATACTCCATTCATGAGGCTCATGAATACAACTAGAGCATTCATGAGTCCAAAAGGAACCACGGTGAACTCATAATGTCCATATCATGTGTGCAATGCAGTCTTGTGGATGTCACTCTCCAAAATCCTTAGCTGGTGATATCTTGACTTCAAGTCTATCTTCAAGAACACTCAGGCATCCTGTAGATGATCAAACAAGTCATCAATCCTAGGAAGTGGGTACTGATTCTTAATGGTCACCTCATTTAGCTATCGGTAATCCATACACAACCTAAGAGATTTTTCCTTCTTCTTAATGAAGATAATGGGTGCACCCCATGGAGATACGCTAGGAAAAATGTGCGCTTTCTCCAAGAGCTCCTCTAACTGAATCTTGAGCTCGTTGAGCTTGTGGGTAGTCATCATATAGGGTTCTCTAGAGGCGGGCTCTACTCCTAGAACAAGATCTATATGAAAATCCACTACTCTAGGTGGTGGCATACCAGGTAGCTATGATGGGAAAACATCTACAAACTCCTCTAAAATAGGGTGGTCATCGAGAGAAGTCTCCTTCTTGACCTCCTCCTCTCTGTCATTGATGGTGATAGAAAATAATTGACATCCCTTTTGCATGCATCACTTAATATGCATAGCAAAAATCATATGAATGGAGATAGATCTCTGAACTCCTTTAACAACTGAGGTCACACCATCATCATCTAAACACTCGACCGTCTTCTATCTGCAATCCATTTTGGCTTTGTGGGAATAGAGCCAATCCATGTTGAGAATGACATAATTGGATCCAAGTGGTATGACACGAAGGTCAAATAAGGTGTTAAGATCCCCAATCTACAACTGGCATCCTCTCACCATGGAACTAACAGACACCCTAGCACCTAAGGCTAGCTCAACCTCTCAAGTAACATCCTTCCTAGTTTCCACTAGCCCGCATCACTCCACTATAAAAGGTGAAATAAAAGAGTCAGTAGATCCCGAATCAAAATAGATAGAAATGCTACTACCTCTAATCGTGCATGAAGCCTCAATAATTGTGGTCTGGTGCTCAGCCTAGAAGTTATCCACCACTGCAAATACTCTGTGTGCTTTGCTCATGTCTCCTACAGTAGGCTTAGAAGTTGTTGCCCTTTGACTACCGGCTGGATGGCCTATAGGAAAATCCCTAGCTATGTGCCCCATAGCTCAACATGTGTAGCATGAACCTCTAGCCTGGATCTAAATCCCCTAAGGCCTAGACTTTTGTTGTTCTCCTATCATACTAGATCCATTGAATCCACCTCTGGATGTCTAAGACTATGCTCTTTGATCTTGTCAAGATCCTTGTGAATGCCACTGCTTGGGCTTAGAGCCCCACTATCCCTGTGGTGGTCTCTATCTCTGGCTCTACTGAGACTGATGCTAATGCCGAGGTGCCCTAGAAGATCCTGATGAGTTCTTCTAATTTCCCTTCCAATGAGATTTCTGGAAACCATAAGACTAAGGTGCGAAACTATAGTCCTATTATGGATCTCCTCAGTGATCATGGCCCTCTCAATGGTATCACATAAACCCCCTAAAGGTACCATTCACACTCGGTCTGCTATAGCATAATTTAAACCCTTCATAAAGTGGTTGACCTAAAGTTTCTTGTCCTTCATGTAATCCACATAAGGAATGACCTCAAGAAACTTACTCTCGTACTGTGCTACTGATAGACCTCTTTGCTATAAGTCATGAAACTCATTGATGTGACATTGTCTAAAATGATTTGACATATATCAAGCTTAGAATATCTCCAAGAAGGTCTCCCATGTGAGGGTATCTATGGAAAGATGGTTCTTAACCTCCTCCTACCTCCACCAAGTAGAGGCAGTCCCTCTGAGCATGTGAACTACAAATTGTACCTTAAGGTTGCTCTCGTAAGGATGCAACCCAAAGCAATGCTCGAGGCTCAAAAGACAAGCCTCAACCTCTGTCTAAGGCATGGATCCTGGGAAGGGTGGTGGCTATAGTCTAATAAGGCCTCAGATCTGGTCCCCTATATCACGAGGTGCTCTCAACACTACCACTGGTGGTGGCTTTGGCATGTGGACTAACTCACCATCATGATCTACCTACTCCTCTACCCATTTAGGAGGGGGACTCCTACTCCACTCTCAGGCCTCGGCCTATTGACCTCCTAGAGGTAATATATCCATAATAATGCCAGCTAGATTCTGCAATGTATTAAGGATATCTTGGTTGGGATTAGGTGGCAGCACAGGAGGGGGCCCCTACTTGTCACCTAATCCCTTGGCTACCCGCTCAGCTCTCTCTACTACAACATAGCCACCTCTGGGTCTCCTTCCACATTAGCGAGCACTATGCATGACTAGAGACATCCTACACTAAGGTAGAAAACAGACAATGAGTTGGCAAACATAATGGGTTTTAGGTTCCTAGAGTAGAAACTGTGCTTTGATACTAGAATGTAATGCCCAAAAACATACAAGGACAAAACACAAAAACAATTTTTTTTAAAAAATAGGACTCTAAATGACAACTAGATTACTCACAAGGCTCGCTTAATGCAAAGCTTGAGAACATAAAGACTAGTCACCCAACGTCACATAAGGGGAATCATGGCAAGCGCTAGCATGCCATCATCCCCTATATGATAGATGACATTAGGTGACGTAAAGCTCCTAACTTGGTTAGGCAAGAAGGATTCAAAGGGTTAAATCTAAATATAAACCAATTTTGATAGAGGGGAAAAGTCCTATTCTCTATTAGGATATGAGATTCACAAAGTCAAGGCATAAGATAGATTTAGATTATAGGAATCATTCCCTTTGAGAATATGATATAAGCATAATGATTTATTATAAAGGTTAATATTTTCCTTAAGATATTTTAGAAGAGTAACTAATCTCCCTTAAATCCTATTATTAAAAGGGATAATATAAATGCTAATTTTATTAATAATTAAACAATATAATTCCCAATTATTAATAAATTTGACTTCCAAGGTCATACATAAATATTTATTCAAATAATTAGAAGGCTCAAATATAATTAAAAAAATCATCATTTAGTTTTAGGCTTAAATTCATTATTGAGCTAGGGCTTGCATGTATGATAAAATTAAACAAATTCATCATTTAAATAATGATTTAGAAATGTCTTAAAATAGATAATTAAATTAAACACTAGATCTAAGTTTACTTACCAACTAATTAAATCATAATCCATTAAATTATCTCTCTTTTATTTAACATATGTAAAAGTTAACCAAAATGGTTTGTACCAAAATAAATTTATTAATTCCAAAGTTTATAGTGAAATATAGGACAAATTGATTAAAAAAAATTAATTAATACAAGACTAAAATAAATGTCACCAATAGAATCTCCATAATATCTTATTTAAGAAATATATTGCATATAGGAGCAATTAATCTCCTCTAAAAGAATGTCCATTTAAGATTCCATCCAAGATTTAAAAACATAAGAGAATAACAATTTAATAAAAGAGAAAAGAAACTTTTATAAAAGTCAAATCCCTAACCCTAACCTAAATTTAGGGTTAGGACCAGATTTATATTACTACACAAACCCTAATATCTCGTTATTCCATTTTTTTGTTGCAGGGGAGAGGGGAAAGACAGAAGGTAGCAAATCTGTACACTCAGGTGTACATGCATGCATATACACACCAATGGTGTGTATATCCATGCATATACACTCTTGTGTGTATGGCAAGAGAGATCAAGAGGAATCCCTTTAGCAACCAGTGCTGCATTTGGACATCCCTTATCATAGATCTATTTTTTTTTCCTCTGTGCATTTGTTTACATCTTTTTCAAATGCAGCATAAGTATATATATTTTTTTGACTAGGGTTTTGAACATAATAAGATCTATTATATAAAAATAGATTTTTTTAAAAATATTAAATTCCTGCTATGTAGTAGGGGGTTTGACACTTCTAGGGCCTGGGCCGATGACCATAGCCATCATGGCCCAACCTTCTTCCATTTTTCCCGTGTGCAGAGGGGGTCACGACCACGATCGTTGCAGTGACCTTAGCCATTGTTGCGGTTGTGGCCACACACAGTGACCATAGTGTTGGCAATTTGGCTGAGTTGATTGCATAGATGTTGTCATTATGGAAACATATGATCCACATGAAGATCACACAGGTCAGATAGCAAGTATGACAGAGCGCATTGCAAATTTGTCTAAGTGTGAGACAGTGTTTTGCCAGTGAACTTGGACATAGTTTTTGTTTGTGACATCAATTGGAGTAAGTTCAGTTCTTGCGCACTTGAACATAGACTCTATGATGTCTATTGATCACCCATCTTAGAGCACAAGTTAGTACAACATGTATGGAAGAAGTTATGATAGTTTTATTGAAGACAGTGTGAAGCTGACAAGACAGAATATGAAGATAGAACTAGTAAAGAGTTAAGGGATTATTTTGTTTATCAAAATAATGACTTAAAAATATAAAGGGACAACATCCTAGATGTTAAATCTTGGATAAAGCTATTGATATAAATGTAAATGTAATTGTAATTGTAATAGCAGCAGTAAGTAGTATTATTGAAAGAAGGACAAGTGATATGATGCAAAGTATATGAAGCATATGTAATAGCGATAGTGAAAGAGCAGCGAAGTGATATTGATGCAAGCAGTATAAGATTATGTACTTTAACCTACTTTGTAATCAATGTACATTGTACATTACTTGTTTGGGTAGTGGGCTCATCTGGTAATCACATTTTGTACTACAACTCCTAACAGGTTTGAGGCTTCTAACAAGGCCTATAGTCCCTTAATCAGGACTGATACACTATATGCTTGTAATAGACTCCTAATAGGGTCAACATCCTTAATAGGATACTTTTGATTAGTGGATCTTTGTGGGTACCATCCCCACCAGGGTTTTCCCTTGGCCAGGGTTTCCTTGAGAACAAATAATGTGTTATGAGTTCTTTATTGTTATGCATGTTGTTTAGCTTCTTATGTGATGCATGTATAAAGATAATCTATTATATCCATAATTGGGCAAAAGAAAAAGTTTGCAGAATACTGATTCACCCCCCCCTCTCAGTATTCCCTATTTCTAACAATTGGTATCAGAGCCTAGTTACTCGGAAAAGAATCATTCAAGGAAAGCCTAGTAGCTTGAGTAAGATCTCAATGGATATGGATCAACTACAGAAGAATCTTGAAGAAGCTGTTGAACAAATTGACTTGCTTACTATTGAAAAAGATACTTTGAAAAGAAAGTATGATGATGCGAAGAACCTCATTGAGAAACTGAAAAACAAATTGGAAGATCTGAGATCTGAAAAGGAATCTGAAGTTCTTAGTGAAGATTGTGATGACAATTTGGAAAAAGAAAATGAGATCCTTAAGCATGAACTGAAGATAGAAAATTTGAAGCTTAGTTTGAAAGATGGAAATGGCAAAAATGAAGTAAATCTGAAATTTGAAAATGAAAGTCTAAAGACTGAAAATGAAGGACTGAAATCTAAACTTTCTAAAGTTACATTTGAACTTGAGAAAGTCAATTTGCAGTATGATGAACTTGAGAAATACAATAAGATTGTGAAAGGTGAACTGACTCAATCCAAACAACAACTTGAAAGGCTATATTCAACTAGTGAGAAAATTGATGAACAAATATCTTATTAGAAACCATTCTATGATAAGATTGGTCTTGAATTCAACACTTTCAAAGCAAATGATGAAGGCAAGGAACTAGATTTGAAGATATCTAAAAGCATAGATGAGAAGAAGCCTGATGAGATCAACAAATCTGAAGACACACCTAAAGAATAAGAATCACTGAAGCAAGAGGAATCACCTAAAGGTATGCAAAGAGAATTCAAAGGTAGATGTTTTGCTTGTAATACTATTGGTCATATGAAGAGAGATTGCACAGGTAAACAATTTAAACCTCTTAATGGTTATTGTTACAATTTTCATGGTTTTGGACATAGAGCTATTGAATGTAGGAAACCTAAATTTATTGAGAATAATGATGGTAGTATAATGTTTAGGAATACTAACAATGCAGATAAGAAACCTACTGAAGATATGAACAGAAGAAGTGGAGTAGTATGTTATAGATGCAACAAGGTTGGACACATTGCTAGAAACTGCAGATCACAAATCAATCAACTTGGACCAAGATATGGAAACAATGGAATTGTTTGTCAGATATGCAACAAGATTGGACATACAGCAAGGTTTTGCAGAATGAACAATAGAGTTTTTCATCCTAATCCTAACCCCAAAAATCATGCAAGAAGAAATGAAGATGCTATTAACAGTCAGAAAGGATGCTGTAGTAATTCAGATGAAGTAAAGTTTACCAAAAGCACAAATCAAGAAGACATAATCAAAATTGAAGGTAATCAGGAAGGTGAAGTATTGAAAGGTAAGAATGAATCCTTACCTGACCTATCTCAAAGTACTTAATTTATGTAAATTGCAGTAGAATAGGAGCTTAGATTTAGTGTAGAAGTAGATATATGATGAACTGAGTCTTGCGTAGTTAATGTAAGGTAGTTTATGATGTTCTAATGCTATGGTTAAGAGCGCAAAGAAAAATATTATGTTTTATGAGATTGTAAGAAGTTTTAAGTTTTGCAGGTTAGCAGAGATAACTTTTTGGAAAGAAGCCGTAAAAGAATTGAATGCGATGTTAGATCTAAGTGAGATTGAATTAATAAAAGGTTATGATCAATTTTATTTGATCATCAAAGTGAATTCAAGTGTTAAGGAGATCAAAGAGTAGTGATAGAAAGCATTTTGCAAGGATTTGGAGAAGAATTGTGTGCCGAATCTACGCAAGCCCTAAAATCATGAAATTGAAGTATTTTACTTGACAAATCTTTGAATCAGTAAAGGCATTTGAAGAAATCATTGATGTTTCATTAATACACAATGTGAGAGATAATAATAGACCTAAATTGTAAAAGGGAACCAGTAGAACCATTGGAAGAAGACCCTAGGTTTGCATTATCATCTGTACCAAATAGAGTATTACACTTAGAGAATGTCAGAAGTTATCTTGGATGCAAACTAGAGATAGTAAATGATAGTGATTTTACAGATGAATATCAGAAGATGTACAATTAGGATATGACACTGAAACAAGGTTTTGAATATTTGGAACATAATGAAATTGTCAAATATGGATTACAGTATGAATTTGATAATGAAGAATGCACTAAGATCATTTTGAGTAGAATTCATAATGGAAAGTTTTGGCTAGAGGATAGAGTAATAGATATTACAGCTGATTTGATTCATGAAGTCGCTGGATTGTCTAAGACTAGAGCTATTACTTTTAATGAGAAAAATATGAGAAAAATAGTCATTGACAACACTAATTCATCCTATAATGGTAGAGGAATTGTGATTAGCAAGATCAAACAAGTTGATGTGAGATACATATGCAAGATCCTAACTACTAAGCTTTGTGCTAATTCAAGAGAAGATGACATGGCAGCTGGAATGGTACATGTAGCTTATCTTATGTGTGTTGATAGGGTACCAGTTGATATGTGTGAAATTCTTAGAATTCAATTGTTTGATAACTTGGAGAAGATCAAGAAAACTAAGTATACACAATTTAGGTTCTCATCCCTAATCACATACATGTTCTTTCATCTTTTGAGGAGATTTCCTTACACCATAGGAAATGATTGGAATGATGGACAAACTACAATGGAAAGGATTAATGTAGTATACATAAAACATGTTATTGATAATGTTAATGAGAGTGAAGTACTTGTTATTAATACATTTTAGAATATTGTGTCTTGCAGATCAAGGATCCCTAAATCTCTTGTTGAAAAATATAAAGATGATATATGTTTTATGGTGGATATTGACTTTACCTATATTGAAGCAGTAGAGCAGAGAAAAGAGTTCATAGACCCTCTTGGCTATGAAATATCTGAGGTAGAAATTGAAGAGTATGTTAGTAGACTACTGAAGTGTAAGTTGGACACTCAGTGTAATAGGTTTGGAACCTTTGAGGAGAACTTCAACTTTGCAAAGATTCTAATTGAAGAAAAATAGTCTAAGAAGAGAGTTGAGAGCACTATTAAGAAAATCTTAAAGGATACAGGAATGACAGAGAGAGAATTTTTGGTAGCAAAGCAGACAAGAGCAGCAATCAGAGAGAGTGGACAAAAGGAAGTTTTGTCTATCCCTCCTTTATCATAAATTGTAGTGCCACAGGAAGAACCACAAGTAAAGGTGAAAGTGGAAGTACCTGAGAAGGACATAGAAACAAAGATGTCTACTAGATCCACTTCCTCCACACCAAGAAAAAGAGTTAAGGAGAGTGCCACTGGACTAGGAAAGAGGCATAAAAATCTAGTGAAACCTATTCCAAGAAATATTGTAGAGGTTAAAGATGATGTCACTACAAACAAGAAAGCTTGGAAACCAAAATTTGAAAAGCTTAATGAGTAGATTATTGAGAATGGTGACTTTGCAAGATTGAACAAATATTATGATCTTTACGATTATACTAATAGACTTAATCTAGAGAATGTAGTTATGAAGCATATGATCGTGATTAGCAAGAAGTTTGATACTATTCAAGGATAGATACCTGATGACTTGTATAACAAACTTTTGAATAGGAAGAAGAGAGCATCAGATGAAGAGACAGCTATCAGAGAAAACTTTGTGAGGAAGCTTTATGAAATCAGAGATGAAGCTCAATTCAAATAGATCATGAAAGCCCTAAGCACCCATCTGAGAACCAAAAGGAGAACAATTCAGATTATGGGAGGCAGTTATGAAGAAGTAAATTCTGAGACTGAACAGGCAATTATCAAAGTTATGGCAGAATATGTTGGAGAATCATCAGTTGTAGCAGAGCAAGCAGGTGAGAAAAAATAAGAGGACATTCCCTCTACTCCAGCTATTAATATTGAAGATGAAACAATGAATGTAGAAGGTACACAAATCACCTTGGATACTAATGAAAATGTATTCAAGAATTTGGAGAACATTGTTGACAATTCGGCCTTTGAGGAACAGGAAGCTACAAAAGAAGAAGAGATGATAGAGACCATTGTTGTGGAACCACTAGTTGTAGAAGAATAAGTTCCCATTCCCACCAAAGAAGATATAGTCTTACTCCTGAGACTGGAAAGAAGACTCAACTTGGATCTATGATTGAGCATTTGGGAAAAGAAGTAGATGATGATGATCAGTTGGAATTGATCACATCCTTGAACAAAATAATTGGTAAGAATAAGAAGGTGAAGAGTCTTGAAGGGTGTCTAAAGGAACTAACTGAGAAGTTACAAAGTATTGTGACTACACAAATTTTAGAAGCAAACCCTATGGAGAAAGAAAAGAACGTAATGAGCAGCTTTGATGATGAATTCACAAACCTAGCTGATATTGCAAAAGTGAAAGAACAAGAAGACTATGAGGCTAAAATGCTTTTAAACATCAGTTAGTACATCAGTAATGATATCAATACTCTTGATATCTGTATCAAGGATTTGAGGAAGCACTTGGAAATAGGAAAATCTTTGTACATACAGTGTACAAACTCAGAAACTTTGATAGCTGAGGAAGACCAGAAGATAACATTGAAGGAAGTAGAGACTCTAAATGAAACAAACCTTCTATCTTGTCCTAATGTGAAGGTCTGTGATGTTGAGAAGAAAGTTAGGCAACTTTATGATGAAATCAGAGTTGTGCAAGATGAGAAAGACATGAAATTGAGAAGATACACTCTTTTGAGAGAGCATGTTTCTATGAAGTTGAGCATAATTAAAGAACAGTTGGAAGATTGTCTTTCAACAAAGAAATCTTTTCAGAAATTTAACTTTGAAAACCTCCAAGCATGTGAAATTGCTTCTTATGGACTGAGCGCACTAATTAATGTGGCATATTCCATTAAGAAATAATGGAAGAAGGAGATTGAAGCCATGAAGATAGATTTTGCATATTGTGTTGCAAGCCTACCGGCTTTGCAATAAATAAATTGAGGTATAACTTTTTGTGATACAATTTTGTGACCCTCCCTACCTTATTTTGTCATTGTTGTCAAAGGGGGAGAGATATATAGAAGCAAATTCATAGTATATGATAAGGGTTTTTACTCTTAGGGGGAGTACTATATTAGAGGCAATAATTTTTGAGGAGTTATAAGGATAGTATGTATTTTATACTATGGCCACAATTTTGAACATTTTTGAGATTTTGAGTTGAACACTTAGCCAATTTTCTCATATGTTGCCACCAATGACAAAGGGGGAGATTGTTGGCAATTTGGCTGAGTTGATTGCATAGATTTTGGCATTATGGCAACATATGATCCACATGAAGATCGCATAGGTCAGAGAGCAAGTATGACAGAGTGCATTGAAAATTTGTCTAAGTGTGAGACAGTGTTTTGCCAATGAACTTGGACACAATTTTTGTTTGCAACATCGACTGGAGTAAGTTTAGTTCTTGTGCACTTGAACATAGACTCTATGATGTCTATTGATCACCCATCTCAGAGTGCAAGTTAGTACGACATCTATGGAAGAATTTATGACATTTTTACCAAAGATAGTGTGAAGCCGACATGACAGAATATGAAGATAGAACTAGTAAAGAGTTAAGTGACTTAACAATATAAAGGGATGACATCCTAGATGTTAACTCTTGAATAAAACTATTGATATAAATGTAAATGTAATTGTAATTGTAATAGCAGCAGTAAGTAGTATTATTGAAAGAAGGACAAGTAATATGATGTGAAGTATATGAAGCATATGTAATAGCGATAGTGAAAGAGAAGCGAAGTGATATTGATGCAAGAAGTATAAGGTTATGTAGTTTAACCTACTTTTTAATCAGTGTACATTATACATTACTTGTTTGGGCAGTGGGCTCATCTGGTAATCACATTTTGTACTACAACTCCTAATAGGGTTGAGGCTTCTAACAAGGCCTATAGTCCCTTAATCAGGACTGATACACTATATGCTTGTAATATACTCTTAACGGGGTCAACATCCTTAACAAGATACTTTTGATTAGTGGATCTTTGTGGGTACCATCCCCACCAGGGTTTTCCCTTGGCCAAGGTTTCCTCGAGAACAAATAATGTGTTATGCATGTTGTTTAGCTTCTTATGTTATGCATGTATAAATATAATCTGTTATATCCATAATTGGGCAAAAGATAAAGTTTGTAGAATACTGATTCACCCCCCCTCTCAGTATTCCCTATTTCTAACACATAGGTCATTGCGTGCAGTCACAGCTATGTACATATATATATATATATATATATATATATATATATATATATATATATATAAAATTAGTAATAAATTAAAAAAGTAATATATATACATATATAATAATATGTAAAATATATATATATATATATACATAAAAGTAATATTCACAGTCTAATTCTATTCAAGTTTAATAATGTTTTTACACATGAATATTAACATTATAATGTTTTGTTGCATTTATTTATTTTTAAATAGATAGTTCAAGCATTGTGTGCACTATATTAATGTAATTTACACATTTAAGTATCTATGTATGCTTTTATATGTAGCTAGTTAATTCTGCATCACTAAAAAATATTCACATGCAATACATATGTTCAGACTCCTTACTTGTGTAATGTTTAAATATATATTTCTTTTTATTTCATAAAACAAAATTTCATAATCTAAATAGAAGAACAGTAATTTGTAATTCTTTCATATGAAATTTTAGGGTACTAAGCTAGAAATTTGTAGCACTAAATAGAGAATAAATACATGTAAATTTATGCCCTTCACATGAAGAATTATACCAAAAACTATATTCTTAATACAAAAAATTAGACTTTTGTTTCGTCTAGAACTTATATTAAATCTCATCAAATTCATTAATTTCTTGTTCTACCCACAAAACAAAATTCAGAATTTAAATGTTCAATTAAAGTAAAGGATAATCTCACACTTAACAATTTAAGGAAAATTTCTTTTCTTGACAAAGGATTCTTAAAATCAACATATATTCCATTTCACATGATGACAACTAATTTCCATCTAAAATAATCATGAAAGAACAACAACTTATTTGTTTCAAAATAGAATAATTGACTTAATCCATTGCTTCATCTAAGGTTCACTAAAAAGTGTCCAAGCAAAATTTTGACAAAGTTTATCTCCACTTTTTCAAATAACTCTTACACATGATGAAAATTTACACAAATATCTTTCTTGTCCTAAGATATCAATTCTTTTATCATGAATAAACTTTCAGCACCAAACTTGAAATTTCATCCTTTCACCATACAAGCACAAACTTGCAATTCAAAGGTATTTACCACATGACCATGGAGGCTCACCTCCCAGCCAAGGCCATTATATGGCCACCCCTGAGCTAGGGGAAACAAGGATAGATAGGATACAAATCATTCAACACACATTGATCAACATGAAAACAAAGAACCACACATTTTTACTCCCAATCCCAAGTGTGCACATAGGATCATAATTGATAAAAAAATGGGTGAAGGTGGAATCATCCTTAAGGAGATTTCATACTCAAAAAAAATCAAGTACTTACAAATTAATATTACATACCTTCACAAGGCTCATTCCCAACATACTAGCTCATCTCATGGAGCACCAATCACATCTCTTATGGCCTCCAATTTATGACTCAAATAGGCTTCAAGGATGCCCATACATCCAAGCTCTACACATAAGAATTTCCCAACTATGCCCTTCACCCCAAGACACTCTCAAATCCTCCCAAGAATGAGAGTAATCTTGCACTCCCTTAACATATTCACAAAATACAAGGGGGAAAACAAGAGAGAATTCCATGAAGACAAAATGAAAACAAACACAACATAATCTCACAATATTTTAAATTAAACAGTACAATACAGAACAAAAATTTCAAGATGGGTGCACCTACCTTTCCTCAAGCTATAGAAAAGGTAATTTTGTTGAAGAGCTTGTCCTCCCTTTCCTAGCTTTCCTTCCCTTCTCAAGCCTCTAGATCCTCTCAAGCCTATTCTCTCCAAAAAGCAAGATTGCATAATCTCAAAAAAGTGTGTAACTCTTTCCTAGTCTCTTTTCCTAATAGCTCAAAAACATTCCTTCTCTCCTACCCTCATCCCAAGGTAAGTTAGGTGTCTTTGTTCTTGCTCATTAGCCACTTTCCCTAAGCTAAGAAATGGATATTAATTCAAGACTTAGGGAAAGAGATTATCCTAGAAGACATGTCCAAATTCGTCACTCTCAAAGAAGGCTCACTTTGAGAGGCATTTTGGAAGTCTTGGGTGAAGAAAAGGGTAAAATTTGACCCCCAAACCTACGCACATGCCTTGGGGTACTTAAAACTTACCTTAACTACACCCTAGGGCTCAATTTATCCCTCCAAAAACCCAAGTGAAGTTTACACATGAAAATGGTAATTGATGTCACTTCCCTTAGTTTCCCATACCACTAACCATACCTAGGGACTAACAAGGTGACCTAAGGGTGATGTGGGGTCCACTTTCTACTTAGGCATGCCAACACATTACACTAGTGTCAAATGGCACTTCACAAAATGAGTACACATCACATTACTTATTTACACACATGGCTTGCCTATTGGATAATTTACACTTACATTAACACATTTAATATTTACATCAAATTATGCACATATTAGCATTTTACAACAACAATCACTCAAGGATTATGTTTATGAAAATAAAATCACATAAAAATGAGGTCGTTCTCTTCCTAGGGTTGACCTTGGCCTTTAACTATTTTTACATAGATCCATCCTTGTTTTCCTGCATTTAATACCATGGTCAAAATCCTACACACTCGATTCAGATATCAGTATTTCATGAAAACAATGCATATATAAACATATCGAAAGAGAAATAGGATCTATAGTAACATCCAAATTTGAATACATAGAGAAACTGCATTTCATGATTTCAACATAAACATATTCCATAATGTACCCTAATTCTATAAGCATCGAAATGTTAGTTCAATTTTCACTTTAAAAAGTAACCCTAAATCAGTTGTAGAATCATTACTTTGGGAATTTCACATCACCACTAACACATTTAACTAATCCATATGATAACGTAAAAAAATGTAGAATCCATAATTCATTAGGCTTTCTATAACATAAAGAAAACATGAATCTAACATAAGCATGTAGAGGTACGTCTAATCATCATCATCAATATAATCTAGTAAAATCATCACATAGTGTCTAATGCTATGAAGTCATAATAAAAATATGATGCAGGAGCATCTCAGGTCCTTGGCAATCCCGTGTCACCAAAATGATTTTGAAGTTTGTCTGTGTTGCTTGGTTCCTTCTTTGACCAAGTTGGTCGGTAGTTGGTCAGTCTCCTTTGGTTACCAAGTATGGTCAGTTATCTCATGGGTGGTCAATTGTTTCACTGGCACTTGGCAATGCTTGTTTGTTGTTCGGTCATCCTTGCTTACCGAGTAGTTTATTTTGAGTTTCTGTTGAAGCTGACTTGTGTATTGATTATAGGTCATAGATTTAATGTTGGTATCCATCATTGGGAAGCATGTGGTCCTAGATTTGACATTTTCTTCTGTTGATTATGGATCTGAAGGCCGACTTAGTTTGGTAGTCTCTTGTATAAATGTATTTATTTGGTTTGAGTTTAGAGAGGCAGTTTTTTTGGATAGAAGTAAGAAGACAAAAGATTAGAGATTATTGGCAGATCCTCACATGTTTGAGGACTTCTATAATTCATTATAATATTAGGCCATAACCGAGAAGGCCTTACAGCTTGACATGTATGAATCTATTTGATGAAATTAATGAAAGATTTGACATTTTCTCTCTCATTGTGTTATTATTTTCTTCTACATGTTGTTGAGCAGACTGGATCATTAGGGTGTGCCACTATTTGGCCCCTCATGACCCTGCCCTTGCATCAGGTGGTATTAGAGAGAGGTGAGATCTGGATCTAGGTTTGTGAACCTAGGTTTGTAGGTTCCTTCTTATGAAACCCTAGATGATTTTTTTGGGGTAGAAGATTGCGATCTGACCTGCAATTGTAGAGGATTTCCAAGATGGTTCATGAGAGGCAAGATGTGAATCCAAGATTAGTAGATATGTTGAGACAAATTGCTGCTAGATTAGAAGCTGTTGAAATAGCCCAAAGAAGAGGCAAAAATTTTGAGGATGTTAGTGATGATGAAGTTGAGGTGGAATAAGGTGATGCAAAACTTCCACCTATGATGGATCAGGGTGAAGAAAGATTCTTGAAAGCTTTGACAAGTATAAATTCTACACCACATTTTAATCCTCCTGAGTATGGTGGAAAACTAGATTTTGATGAATTGGTAGATTCGATCATTGAGATGGAAAAGTATTTTGAGTATGAAAACATTCCTGAAGACAAGAAGGTGAAAATTACAAGAACAAAGTTGAAAAGTCATGCATCCTTATGGTGGGAACATCTGTAGCTAGATAGAAAGAGGAAAGACAAAGAAAAAATCAAGGTATGGAATAAAATGGTGAATAAGTTGAAAGGAAAGTTCTTACCTTGTGATTATCAGATTAACCTAGTTAGGTGAATGCAAAGTCTAAGGTAGAAAGATAGCTTGGTAAAGGAATATACTGAAGAATTTTATAGATTAGATATCAGATTTGGACATGATGAAGATGATGTGGAAAGAATTGATAGATACTTGAATGGTTTGAGAGTTTCCATCCAAGAAGAAATTAGTTTGGTTAATTGGAGAACATTGAAGAGGCTTATCAATTTACATTGAAAGTTGAGGAGAAATTGAATAAGAGACATGAGAAAAGACAAAGAGGGAGAGGTGGTAGATTCCCTAGAGGAAGAGGTAGATCCCATGGTGAAAATGGTAGATCTGAACTAGAAAAGACAAATCTGGATAAAGGAAACACCGAGTGGAAAGGTGAAAGTTCATCTAGAGGTAGAGGTAGTAATTACCAAGGTGGTTATAGCAGAGGAAATTTTCAAGGAACTTGTTACACTTGTGGAGAAGAAGGACATAGATATTTTGAATGTACACATGCAAGTAAGAAGGTTGGTAGCAGTAGAAATGCTTTGGTGCAAGAAGAGTCACCGAATGAACTTGAGAAAGAAAATAACTTGATGGTAAGAAGAGTACTATAGAATGAAATTAAAAAGGAAGATCCAGTAAGGAAATTCTTTTTGAAGACTAGATGTAGAGTTTCTGACAAATTTTGGAAGGTAATCATTGACAGTGGTAGCTCAAAGAATCTGGCATCTAAGGAAATGGTCACAAATTTGTAGTTGAAAAGGTTGGAACATCCAAAACCCTATCAAATTTCATGGATCAAAGATGAGCATACACTCTTGGTAAGTGAACAATGTTATATGAATTTGAAAATTGGAAAGTACTATGATAAGGTGTTGTTTGATATCACACCTATGGATTGTTGTCATGTTTTGTTAGGTAGACCTTGGCAATATGATAGACATGCTATATATGATGGGAGATTTCATAAGTATACTATTGCAGCTGATGGAAAGAAACAAATCTTGTTACCTTCGATGGAAGAACTTGTTAGTAATGTTTTCACATCTGTAAAAAATTTCTTGATGGAGGGAAGAAAGTTTGTTAAGGATTTGAAGAAGAGTGATGTATGTTTTTCTATGATTACTAACAAACCAAGTAAGAAAATAGAGGATAGTGCTCCTAAGGAGATTGATAAGTTACTCACCGAGTATAGTGAAATCATTTTTGATAATGTACCTGATGGTTTTCCACCGAAGAGAAGCATTGATCATTGTATGGATCTAATCCTTGGAGCTAGTTTACCAAATAAGGCACCTCATCAGTTAACACCTACCGAGAATTAAGAATTGAACTGACAGATTCAAGAGTTGTTGGATAAAGGTTTGATCAGAGAAATTTTGAGTCCTTGTGTAGTACCTAATGTATTAGCACCAAAGAAGAATGGAGAATGGAGAATGTGTACTGATTCCAGAGAAATCAATAAGATAACAGTGAAGTATAGGTTTCCTATACCAAGAATGGATGATGTAATGGATAGTTTGACTGGAGCAAAGTATTTCACCAAAATTGATTTGAAAAGTGGGTATCATTAGATCAAAATCAGAGAAGGTGATGAATGGAAGACTGATTTCAAGACAAAAGAAGGTTTCTATGAGTGGTTGGTATGCCTTTTGGTTTAACTAATGCACCGAGTACTTTTATGAGGCTGATGAATGAAGCTTTAAAGAAATTCTTGGGTAAGTTTGTGATTGTATATCTTGATGATATTCTGATATTCAGTAAGACCATAGATGAACATTTGTTGCATGTTAGACAAGTTTTGTAGAGATTGAAAGAAGAAAAGTTGCTCATAAATTTGAAAAAGTGTTCATTCATGAAAGAGGAGATTGTGTATTTGGGATTTTTTTATTTCAGTTGATGGTTTGAAAATAGATCCTAAAAAGGTTGAAGCTATTTTGAATTGGCCTAAACATGTGAATGCTACCGAGGTAAGATCATTTCATGGTTTGGCAAGTTTTTACCAAAAGTTCATAAGGAATTTTAGTTCAATTTGTAATGCTATGACTAAGACTATGAGAGGAGATAAAAGAGAATTCAAGTGGACACACGGAGTTGATAAAAATTTTGAGACTCTGAAGCGGAAGTTTGTTGAATTGCCTATTTTGGCATTACCTGATTTCAGTAAGGTATTTCAAGTGGAATGTGATGCAAGTGGAAGTGCAATTGGAGCTTTATTGAGTCAAGAAGGTAAACTTGTTGCTTTCTTTAGTGAAAAGTTGAATGATGATAGAAGGAAATATTCTGTGTACGATCAAGAATTCTATGCTATTGTTCAAGCACTAAAGAAATGAAGACATTATTTGATACTGAGTGAATTTGTGTTGTATACAAATCATAAGGCTTTATAGTATTTGGGAAGTTAGAATAAGTTGAATCAGAGACATATGAAATGGGTTGAGTATTTGTAGAGTTATACATTTGTGATAAAGCATAAGAGTGGAGTCACTAACTGAGTTGCTGATGCATTGAGTAGAAGAAGATCTTTGATGACCCAGATGAAAATTGAAGTTCTTGGTTTTGATGAGATGAGAGATTCTTATGAGTTTGATCCTGATTTTTCTGAGTTGTGGAGAAAGTGAAGAGCACATATTCAAGATCAACAGGATACTAAATGGGATGAATATTTTATTCAGGAAGATATGTTGTTTAAAGGTATTCAGTTGTGTATACCGAGAGGAGTAATGAGAACTAATCTGATAAAGAAGAAACATAGTAGTGGTTTAGCTGGACATTTTGGTGTTGATAAGACATGGAATTTTCTTAAGGAGAAATACTATTGACCGCAGTTATATAAAGATGTACAGAAATTTGTGTAAAGTTGTGGAGTTTGTCAAGTTGTAAAAGGAGTAAGTCAGAATTCTAGATTGTATACACCGATTGTTGTACCTAAGAAACCTTGGAGTAACATCAGTATGGATTTTGTTCTTGGCTTACTAAAGACAGTAATAGGTAATGATTCTATATTTGTTGTTGTGGATAGATTTTCTAAGATGACACATTTTATACCTTGTAGAAAGATATTAGATGTAGTACATGTAGCAAATCTCTTCTTTAAGGAAATTGTCAGATTGCATGGATTACCAAGGAGTATTATCTCTGACCGAGATAGTAAATTTGTTGGATACTTTTGGAAGACCCTTTGGAAGAAATTTGGCACTAAGTTGAAATACAGTTCTACATTTCACCCACAAACTGATGGATAAACAAAAGTTGTAAACAAAAGTTTGGGAAATCTTTTGAGATGTTTAGTTGGAGACACGCCGAGTAATTGGGATTCTGTGTTGGCATAAGAAGAGTTTGCATACAATAATTCACTGAATAGGACTACTATAAAAACACCATTTAAGATTGTGAATGGAATACAGCCAAGAGGTAAGTCTGATTTGAAGGATATTGTTGATGAAAGTAAGAGAAGTGTTGAAGGAGTAAAATTTGCTGAGTACATGAAGACATTGCATGAAGATGTGAAGCTAAAGCTGGAAGAGAGTAATAAAAAATACAAAGACAGAGCTAATAGATCAAGGAGACATAAGACTTTTGATGTTGGTGATGAAGTGATGGCTCATTTGAAGAAAGGCTGATTTCCTATTGGAACATATGGGAAGCTGAAGATGAAGAAGTTTAGACCTTGCAATATTTTGAGGAAATTTGATAGTGAAAATGCATATGATATTGAATTACCTGATGACATGGACATATCACCTATTTTCAATATTACCAATTTGTATGAGTATCATGAACTAGATGAAGACATGAAAATACTGGTGGAATATCCTAAGAAGCCAAAAGAGGAAATTAAGCACATTTTGGAGTGAAGAATTGGCAAGAGTACAAGAGGAAAATAGTATATGGAATATCTGGTAAAGTGGAAGAATAGACCGATTAAAGATAGTTCATGGATTTCACAGTCTGAGTTGGATGCAGTTTGGACCAAACCTATTTCATGATTCAGAAAATCATTTCAAACAACCCCAGGTGTCTGATGCAGGAGTATCTTGGGTCCTTGGCAATCCTATGTCACCAAAAATATTTTGAAGTTTGTTTGTGTTTCTCAGTTCCTTCTTTGACCGAGTTGTTCGGTAGTTGGTTAGTTTCCTTTGGTTATCGAGTATGGTCAGTTATCTCCTAGGTGGTCAGTTGTTTCACTAGCACTCGACAATGTTTGTCTATTGCTCGGTCATCCTTGCTTATCGAGTCGTTTATTTTGAGTTTCTGTTGAGGCTGACTTGTGCATTGATTATGGGTCACATATTTAATGCTGGTATCCATCATTAGGAAGTGTGTGGTCCCAGATCTAACCATGTCTTCCATTGATTATGGATCTAAAGGCTGACTTAGTTTGGTAGCCTCTTGTATAAATGTAGTTGTTTGGTTTGAGTTTAGAGAGGTAATTTTTTTGGATAGAAGTAAGAAGATAGAAGATTAGAGATTGTTGGTAGATCCTCACATGTTTGAGGACTTATGTAATTCATTGTAATATTAGGTCATAACCGAGAAGGCCTTAAAGCTCAGCATGTATGAATCTATTTGATGAAATTAATGAAAGATCTAACATTTTGTCTCTTATTGTGTTGTTATTTGCCTCTGCGTGTTGTTGAGCAGGCTGGATCATTAAGGTGTGCCACTATTTCACCCCTCATGACCATGCTCTTGAGTCAAAATAGGTCTAGTATCACAAAATAAGGTATCATCTAGATAGTCCAAGTATCAAATCAACTGTCGATCTAATATAGGTTGGGGTAGGACCTCACACTAGAGTCACAGTCATGAAAATGATTAAGTCCATAATTAGGATAGCAAGGAACCGTGCTATAGTTTTTGTCAGCGATGAAGATATATAAAGTATTAGGGCTTAAAAATTTAACTAAAGGTATTTTGGGATGTATACATCCTTCAGTTAAGAGTGCATGAGTTTTGGTTACTAGATCTGTGAGATACAGTGTTTGGAAGGTATGCGAAGATACTAAAATAGTTTAACAGGGTATATGAACAGTTGTGAAGATCAATGAGAGTATAGTGGATATGGTAATGTGATAAGACATGTGAATAGAGTATATTATTGAATCTTTGGTAATATAAGATTTTTGACTCCATTATTATCATTTACATAAGTTATTATTATGTTTTGTATGATATCTGTGAAGCTGACTTGAAGGCTGATTTTGCATAAGTATAGAGTGATTTTGTGAAAGTGAAGTATGGTTATGTTTATGATGATGAAGTAAGATTGTGAATCTAAGAGAAGAGATTAGATGTGAGATCAGTAAGAGGCTGAGCTATAACTAGAACTATCTAAGAAAGATAAGTTCTTGTATTGTTCACATTTTGGAGAATTCTTTTGGGACAATTTTTGATTGTAAGAGTAGTGTGCTCACCACCTTTAACTAGGTTTTATTTATACCCCTAACAGGGTTTTGTATTCCTCTAACAAGGAAATGTACTATGTAACAATCAGATCCTAGCAAGGCTAGATATCCTAACATGTATATTATATTTTAGTGCATATTTGTGGGTACCACCCCACCGGGGTTTTCCCTTGGTGAGGGTTTCCTCGAGAACAAACAATGGTGTCATGAGTAATGTGTTATGCTTATATGTTCTTTTCATTTCTGCATTACTTTGGATTGTTTATAGTTGTTTAAAGTTGAAATCAAAGTTCTATAATATTGATTCACCCCCCTCTCAGTATTACCTAATCCTAACAATTGGTATCAAAGTTATTGGCCCTTGGAGAGAAAGCCTAACAACTTAAGGGAGATCAGAATGGATTCAGAAGATTTGCAACAGAACTTTGAAGCTGCACTTGAAGATCTAGATAAAGTGAAGGCTGAGAATGGAGAATTAAAATTAAAATTAAGAATAGCAGAAGGTTTCATCAGGAAACTAAGAGAACAACTTGAGATTGCAAAAATTTAGAGACAAGACCTTATGGAGAAGATCAAAGAAGATTCAGATAGCGATACATCAGACAAAGTGAAGAATCTAGAGCATTAAAAAGAATAAATCAATCTTTTTATGATTAAAGAAATTTAATGTGAAAAGGATGAAAGAAATAAATTTGAAGAGTCACTAAAAGAAGCTAATATGCAAATAAGTCAAATGAAGATTGAACTTGACCAATACAAAAATAAATATCAAGAATTGGAAAAATATAATTAGACCATTAAAGGTGAACTCACTCAAGCCAAATTACACATTGAGAAGTTGCACATGAAAACAAACAAGATTGATGAACAAAGAGCAAGAAAAAATCCTAAAGGAGATATGACTAGAGTTGGATTCAATGAAGCAGAAAGTTCAAAAACCCAAGAAGAATCAAATAAAGAAAAGACTGAAGAAAGACCTACTCCTGAAGAGATACCTACTCATGAAGAACCTAGAGAAAATTTCAGACCCTTCAGAGGTAGATGTTTCAAATGCAACAAAGTTGGACACATGAAAAGAGATTGCAGAAGTAATGTAGTACCCCCATAGTTTGCTTTTAGTTTTCAGTGCCATACTCTTTCAGGCCATATTTCATGTGTGCAAATATTTTTATTTCAGTGGATGTTGATGATTTGGATTATGATTACTTTATGTTGCCATGTGATTTCATAATTAGATGATGAAATATTATGATGCAATATTATATGTTTTATTTGGTTATTGATGTACTTACCCCATACTTGCATGTGTATGGTTATCATGTGGGTGTATCTATTTGATGTGTTTGTGTGGTAGAGGATGGAGGTGTAGTTACTTGCATAGTCAAGATCCACATGACTGACTGTACCCTATCATTGTCTACTATTTATTATATGTACATGCTTTATTTTGTGATGACATGTTTGCAAGTACAGGATATCATCTTCCCCGAATTGGTAGGAGTGAGCGTGTCCATAATTATTCATCTCAATGGTAAAGAGGGAAGATAATATACAGACCCAAAACCTTAACCTAAACATATTTATCCTAGGATTGGATAAGTATCTGATGACTACCTTTCTTGGATTTGTCTAAGTGGCATGAATTTGTGGATCCCATCCTTTTGTATGTTTGGTTTATTGTTGACTTTTGTTGTTTGCGTGTGACTTTTCTATAGTTGTGGAATTTAATATTATAGTTGAAAAATAATATTAATTTAATATTTATGTTTATGTGAGGTTAATTAATTAAAGATCAAATATTTAAATATTTAGATTTAATTAATTAATTGTGTGAAATTAGAATTAATTATGTTCCATTAAATAATTTAATATTTAATAGCATGATTAAATTGTGCCTTGAGTGTTTTATTTAATTAATGTGAATTTTTATTATATGCATGTGCATTAATTTAGTTGAAATGAAAATTGTTTTCAAAAAGGGTAACAACTTGTCTTTAGGAGTCTAAGTTGTGTTGTGCATAATAAAAGTATTTTTAATTATTAATTAGGAATTTCTTTCAAATTTGAGAGTTGGAGTTTGATTAGGAGTTATCTAATGAGTCATCTAGGGTTTTCATGAATGGAGGGGTTGAATCCCCAATAGGGGGAAAGGCATTCATTTAAAGTTTACACACACGAAGGTTTTGGGAAGATTTGGAGAGAGCTTGTTTTGGTATTTTGAGTTCTTGGAGTATTATTGGCATCTTGAGATTCTTGAGTTTTGTTTGTGCTTGGGAATTTGGTGAAGATTGTTGTGCATATGGATTTGGCTTTGCATACATTATTGTTTCAGATCTGTAGGGTTGAGCTCTTCATCTAAAATATCTGGGAGTTTCATCATATCACAGGCATTCTTTTACAGTTTCTTGCATTGGATTTGAGGTAGGGTTTGAGGAAACCTTCTTGTAGAATTATCTGTGAAATTTTTAGTATTTTATTATGTCTAGATAGATTTATTGTTTTAGATCTATATTTAGTTTTATTTGTGATTTGGGTTTTAGAAAACCCTTAGATTCATGATTTTTAGTTTATTTTTAGACTTGGCATAGTAGGGCTATATTGCCAAAATTTCGTGAGGAAATTCATTATAGAACCCTTAGAAAATAGAAAATTAATTTAGCTATGGTGTAAACTATTGAGTTGCTGAATTAGATTAATGGGTTTGTGACAAAAATCCAATTTGGTTTGAAAAATATCATTTTGGAAAATTTTTATTCTCTGTGTAAAAAAAAAATTCTGTCAAAAAAAAATTACCAGAATAGGACAAAAATAAACATTGAAGCCAATAGGAAAAGAAAACAGCATATGTGCATGAGACAAAAAAAAAAAAAAGGCATGCTTAAGTTTTAAAAGTCATGTATTTCCATTTCTGGAAATAAATTCTCAAAGCCTGTACATTTCCATTTTCAAAAATTGCCCTATTATTAAAAAAAATATAAAATAGCTTTTCTTTAAAAAAAAATATAATACTTTAAAAAAAAAAAAAAATACACATTGTTTTGTTTGAAATTTATTATGTTTTAAAAAAAATTGAAAAAAATAAATTAAAAAAATTAGTGTGGGAGGGCGGGGCCACCAAACCCCCTACCCTCCCCTTGGCCACTGTGCACTGCAGTACGGGCTGTAGTCTGTGTGATGCATGACACTGCAGAACCGTGCAACACTCGGCCTGCAGGCGTCATGCAGCACACGGTTGCAATGAGCACAGTGGGTGGGGTGTGGCCCACGTGGCCCCCCACTTGGTATTTGATATAAAGTTTTTTTTTATAAATTTTTTTTATTTATGTTATTAAATTTTATTAATAAATTTAATTTGTGTTATTAAATTTTTTATTAATAATTTTAAATTATGTTAATAAATTTTTATTAATCATCTTAAATTATGTTAGTAAATTTTATTAATATTATATTTTTTTTTAGAAATTGTTCAATGTTTTAAAAATTTTTGTTTAAGGAATAGATCATATTAATCTTATTCCATGGCTTAATATTTTAATCTAACCGGTTTTAGATTATTTATTGTAACTTATTATTTAATTTAGATAGTTTTCATGATATCTGATTTATTTAGTGGATAAACCTATAGTCATGATTTAGACTTAGGTTTTGGGTCATGCTTAGACTTAAAATCATTTAATTGACTTTTAGCATTGAATTGTGAAACGATTTGGACTTAGGTTATACATAATTAATGTTGAATTAATTGTTTATTTTTACCTAGTCTAAATGTTAAGTGATGTTAAATGTATCCTTTGGATATGCTCTCTTAAATTTCATGTTTTATATTATTTTCAAAATTAGTGTTCACATAGTTTAGAGCTAGATGTGTTTATATACACTAAAATTGGTTGTTTTTCCCTAAATGGAAATGTTACTACATTCTTTCCCTATTTGTGTTTCTATCTTGTTTTATGGGCTTTAGACGACCTAGGGAAAGTACAAAGGCTGGGAAATTATTTTCTATGATCATGTTTTCTGTTTATGTTTGGCGTGAGTGGAATGTGATGTAATACCCTATCTGACTGTATAGGCTCATGTTGTACTACTTTTTTGTGGTTATGTATTTGTAGTCTTTCCTGATCCCTGAGTTATTTCTGGATGTGGGACTACTTGATTCTATCTATGTTAGATCTAGAAGAGATCTGTGAGCCTAGGGTAGTTTACCTAGATATGTAGTAGGGGGTGGCTTGCAATAAGCACCGAGGCCCACAAGTGGCTGCCATGATCACTTATTGTAAGTTTCTATAATCAAAGGATAACCTAATAATATTAAAAGGAAATAAATGAACTTAATAAGATATGTTCCTCGCCCATGCTTGAGTGTTAGTACAGACTAAGATGAGAATGTAGATGATGCTAGCCTCCTTGAGAGGTTTGTATAGCATAGTTAATGGCTTCGTCTATATGAGAAATCATTGATTCATGTATGGTCACTTGAGTGCTAGTATCTAGAGTGATTACCAGGACAAGACTTAAGGGTTAGACGTACATGATGACACCTTCCTATGCATAGTCTAGTTGTTCTACATGTGTCAGATGCCTCTGGATTAGTGAGTCTTACCTATTACTTTATTATGTTTACATTGAGTTATAGTTCTTTTAGGATTCCCTTTCCTAGTGGTTTATCTTGTTTTGGCTTTGGTTATCTGAGTGGGGTCTGATGTTATCTCATTAGCATGGTGGGGTAGATATTTTTGGTTCTACATGGATGGGTGGTAGTGATTCTTTACCATTTGAGATTTGACATCCTGGTTCCATTGTTTGATGGTGCTTCTGAAGTTGGATTCCTTATGCTTCTTTATTGATGTTTCTTTTCATATCTTCATTATTTGTTATCCTGTATTAGAGTATCGCATGTGATACCTAATCTGGACATTGTATATATTATTGTTAGAGTGCTTACCACATACCCTACGACATGTGCAGTGGATGTGAGTATATTTAGACATCATGGATGTCCATGAGAATTCTATTTATTTTTATATCATGTAATTGTAATATTTAATTTATGGAATCTTTTGTTGATGTTATTAGATGAGTTATGTTAGTAAGTAATTCTATGTCATGGGACCCATTAGTTTTGTAACCTATGTTAATGATGTGTGTTATGTGAGTAAATGGTTATTACTTCTGCATGAATGATTATCTTGTATGTAAACTTTAGAGAAAAAAATTGTTCACCAAACTTAGTATTATGTTCTAGGTTAATCTCTTTTGGGTTCCCTCGTGGGGCATTACAAATAAAGGTGACTCTAAGCCCTTTACCAGTTACATTTTTAATCACTATGAATATGGACACAAGAAAGCATATTGTAGAAAACCTGATCAGTCCAATAATAAGCAAGACTATGTCAGAGAAGAATCAACAGTCAAGATTACATGTCAAAAATATAATAACTTTGGGCATACAGGAAGTTATTGTAAGTTGTAGACTAATCAAGATAGAAGGAGATCACCTACCTGTTACAAATGTAACAACCTAGGACACATAGTGAAGTTTTGCAAATATAGTGGAGAAGATAACAGAAGAGGACAAAGAAGATCTAGTGAACCAAGAGGACCACCTCCTGTGGTTATAAGGAAAAATATTAGTGACAGTGGTAAGAGTCTTAATGAGTACATGGATGAATTTGGGAATAATTTAAAGAAATCAGAGAGCAAGGAGGATGATCGGATATGGAAGGTGAAAGTTTTAAACAAAGCAGTGGTTCACGGAGAGATAGTAGATGATACTATATCTTCGCATGATGAGTTCTTTGAGGCATTGACCTAAAGGGCCATAAGGCCTTATGGGGAGCTTTGGATGCAGTAAATGGAAAATAACTAGCACTTGTATATGTGGAGTAAGCTTATGTAAGCTTAGGTATGATGTGTATAGATACTGAGGAGTCTATGGATGAGAGCACAATACTTGGAGATTCATCTTTTGTGTTCATGAATTTTGTATTGATTGGATGACATGAAAAGTTGAGCTACCCGTGTTTAATACACATACTTAACTTGCGATGGATAAAAGGACTTAAAAGGCTTCAAATCTACACCATTTTTTGATAGTGCTTAAGGAGAATAGAGTTGATGATATTATCATTCATCTGGTAGAGTGATTACGTGATCACATGAAGAAAAGCACCGAATTCAGGTGTGTTTAAGGTATTTAGATCTAATCTCTTAGAGAATTCATGGATGCACCAGTAGTTTATGATGTTGTAGACATACCTAAGTATAAGTTCAAGAGGCATCCATTCAAATCCTATGAGGATGATCTAGAAGGATCATTTTCACAAACCCTCATAGGCGTGTTGCACATAGAAAACATTAAGGCATACATACACCGCAAGTATGAAATCATTGGTGAGGTTAACATCCACAGTGAAATAGATAGTATGATAGAAGTTGATGGATCCATGGTAGAACATTTTAAGCACCTGCAAGATCAATCAATCCTTAAGTTAACCCTACTCATAGGATTCACAAAAGTTGAATGGTCTAAGATCATTCTTAGCAGAGTTCATGATCATTTTTTGTGGATTGGTGAACAACCTATGAAAATATGTGCTCAATTGATTCATGAGATCATAGGCCTTGACAATGAAAGAGCCCTACCTATATCAGAAAAGAATCTAAGGAAACAGGTAGAAACCCTCACACATTTGAAGTGGGATAAGAGGGCAATGACAGTAAATGACATTTATTTGCAAGATTTTAGGTTGATTGTAATGCTACTAGGTTATAAGTGGTTTCATAGCAGAAGACCTAATTCTATATCTTCTGGGGTCATCATGATGGCATATAGGATGGTCAAGGAAAATAAGAAGTATAACCTCTACGAAGTACTTGCACAATAGTTCATTGATAATGTAAAGGTGATAAAGAAAGATAGGTCAAAGGAATTTAGGTTTGGATAATTGATAATTCATATGTATATTCATATCATTCACAAGTTTCCTAACATGCGTCCTAGAGTATGTAAAGATAATGAGCCCACTAGACTTTAGATCTCAAAGTACTATAGGAAATAGAATAAGGACTGGGTAGATGGAGAATTGTTTGGCGTGATTAAGATACTATAGAGGCAGATGAAAGAGAGGTATAGGGTACCAGAGAATCTATTGGAAAAATATGAGGACACTATCTATTTCATGGTTGAAACTAATTGTGTCTTCTTTGAGGCAGTTGAGCCAAGAACAAAGTGGTTCTATCCTATGGGATATGAGGTAAGTGCTGAAATCCTAACTATGAAAGTGGAGCATGTACTGGTAGCAGAAAAAGACCCTACCCAAGAAAGATGGGGAACATATAGGGAGAAGTATGAAAAAGTCAGAGAAGAGAAAGAGAAGGTAACAATGAAAAGGAAAGTCAGCAAGATTATTGAAGATATCACTTTGAAGGTGGGAATCACAAAAAGGAAGTTGATAGATATGAAAAATAAGATGGAGGCATCTTCTAGCATTTCCACCGATGCACCCATTCCTTTGGAGATAGAAAAGACAATCGCCCCTACTGATAATATTATTGATTTGACAACCACTCAAGAGGAAGGAACACAAGATATTGTGCCTAGAGTTATTCCTAGAAGATCCACAAGGTCAGGCAAGTAGGACAGTCCTAAGGAAAAAGAGACAGAAGTGAAGAGGAAGAAGAAGGAAGAAAAGGCAATTGAGAAAGAGGGAGAGAAAATAACTCAAAAGGATCCACAAACCTTGTGGAAACCAGACCTTAAATCACTACAAAAGAGAGTAATTAAAGATGGAAATCTATTAATAGTGAATAGATACTATGAGAGATATGACTCTAGAGACCAAGCAGTCATTGAAGATACTATCATTGAGCATCTGCTAGCTTTTAAGAAGAATTTTTTGGAGATTGAAGGAAGCATTCCCAAAGATCTATACATTAAATTAGAAAACAAGAAATAGTTAGCACAATCGGAGGATGAAAACATAAGGAACAAGACAATTGAAGATAGTTTACTAGTTGTATCTATACAGGAAAGATAGAGAATCATAAATCCATTAAAACCCCTACTGAGGACAAAGGCCAGACTAGTCAAAATTATGGCTAGGAAATATGATGAGGTGATTGAGGACACCCAAAAGGCATTAGAACAAGTTTTGATGTATGATATGGAAAAGAAGGCCTCACCTCCCAAGGCTTATAAGCCTATATCTTTGGGTTTAGGAGAAAGTTCCAAGGCAGTGGATGAAAGTCTTTAAGATAGCATGAAACTTGATTTCTTTGTCACTGGTGTGCCTGTGACCCTTGACACTTCATAGGATGTTAATGATCCATTTTTGGATAATGTGGATAGTGTGATGGAGGTTGGAGATCAAGAGGAGATAGAGGAAGATAAATCAAAAGAGAAACAAGAAGAACAAGTACATGAGAAAGAAATTCAGCAGAAGAAGGTAGAACAGATCAAATCAAAAAATGTTGTCAAGGTTAGCTTGGACACCTCCTTATTGTTGGAAAGTATGGCTAAACTAGTAAGTTTTGATTTGGACAACATGGATGAGGATGAGATGATGAGGCTATCATTTATGGATTTTTCTAAAGATAAGGACATATTAGTTCAGAAAGGTGACAAAAGAGCTAAGGTAATGGTTAGGGCTATAGAAGTAGTGAACAAGATACTCCCCTCATCAGTTATCTTCAAAGAAAAGGGTGAAGCTAAGAACCTTGGTACAATATTGGATAGCTTTGATAATCATTTTGATTCATTGCTAAAGACTGTAGAAGACAAGGCTGAGAAGAACTTTTTGGAAAAGAAGTTGAGAGAAGTTTTCAAGTCTATTTCATGGGACTTAAATATTCTCAAGGCTACTACTCTTAAGGCCAAGAGTTGTGTAGCACAAGGAAGAAAAATATACAGGTACTGCATACATTTTTACAGGCATATAAAGAACATTGAGGAGATCATAGCCAAGGATAGGGCTACCCTTCATAGTTTTATGGATAGTTGTGAATCATCTTCAAAAACTATGGGATATATGAATAAAGAGACATCTAGACTATTGGATAAGATAGGGGTACTGGAAATGGAGAAAGGGAGAGTCAAAGATAGATTTGTCTTATTGAGAATCCTACTAACCCCTAAGCTTACAATGCTTGAGTCACATATTTTGGAGATGGAAAAGGTTGAAGGCTCAATGACTGTGTCTACACTTATAGAGCTTAAGGCAGCAGAGACAACATCATATGTATTGAATGTATTAATCTATGTCAGTGAGCTTATAATAAATTCATGGGGTGAGGAAGTAAAGACATTGGAAAACTCTTTCCAAGATGTCTTAAATCTAGTGAGTAAGCACTAAATCTTTTGTGCTTAAGTTTTGCAATTTTGAATGTACCTTTTCCATTGATGTCAAAGGGAGAGGAAGAGAAATAAAAATGAGGGAGAGAAAGAAATATGAGAGAGTAATATGTAGAGGAATAAAATATAAAATAAAAGATGTGTAAAACCAAAAAAAAGTAGAAAAGAGAAAAAGAAAAGAAGAGAGTTGTATTGTGACACTTAGGTCATTTTTCTAAGTGTTGACATCAATGCCAAAGGGAGAGATTGTTGGCAAGTGATGTTTTGGGCACTAGGGATCACTTGAGGGTTGTCATTTATGGAAGCACTTATGATTGGAGTGATCACATCTTGAGGAAATTGCCACTGGAGTCACAGTCATGAAAATGACTAAGTCCAATATCAAGATGGCAGAGAACAATGCTACAGTTTTCATCAGCGACGAAGATATATAAAGTATTTTTTATTAAAAAGTTAACTAAAGGTATTTTTGGATGTATACATGCTTAAATTAAGAGTGCATGAGTTTTGGTTACTAGATCTGTGAGATACAGTATTTGGAAGGTATGCGAAGACAGTAAAATAGTATAACAGGGTATATGAATAGTTGTGAAGATCAAGGAGAGTATAGTGAATATGGTAGCATGCTAAGATAGGTGATTAGAGTATATTTCTCACTCTTTGGTAATATAAGATCACCAACTCTATTATTATCATTTGCATAAGTTATTATTATGTTTTGTATGATATCTGTGAAGCCAACTTGAAGGCTGATTTTGTATAAGTATAGAGTGCTTTTGTGAAAGAGAAATATGGTTGTGTTTATGATGATGAAGTAATATTTTTAATCTAAGGGTAGAGATTAGATGCAATATCAGTAAGAGTCTGAGCTATAACTAGAACTATCTAAACAAGATAACTGCTTGTATTGTTCACATTTTGGAGAATTCTTTTGAGATAATTTTTTATTGTAAGAGTAGTGTGCTCACCACCTTTAACCAAGCATCTTGTATACTCCTAATGGGGTTTTGTATTCATCTAAAAAGGAAATGTACCATGTAACAATCAGCTCCTAACTAGACTAGATCTTCTAACAGGGATATTATATTTTAGTGCATATTTGTGGGTACCATCCCCACTAGGGTTTTCCCTTGGCTAGGGTTTCCTTGAGAACAAATCATGGTGTCATGAGTAATGTGTTATGCTTATATGTTCTTTTCATTTCTACATTACTTTGGATTGTTTATAATTGTTTAAAGTTGAATTCAAAGTTTTGTAATATTGATTCACCCCCCCTCTCAGTATTACCTAATCCTAACACATTAGCTTCCTCATTCATCTAAAAATGTCCTACACCTTGCTAGACATTGAGCGTATTTCAATGTGGTCTTTCTTGAGAAATGGTAAAATCTCTAAAAAATCTAAAAAGTGAAAAATGTTCTTGAAATAAATCCAAAAAAATTAAATATCTTAAAAATCCAAAAAGTCTAAAAATCTTTAAAAAATCCAAACAAACTAGAAAATCCAAAATCCAAAAATTGTTTATCAATTTCTCAGCATTTGCATCTGCATATATCCTCATGGCTTGTACATTTCTTGTATATTCTTTACATCCTGATGCATAGCTTAGTCAGTCTGCAAGTCATTCTACATCTCATCCTTAGGATAATTGTATCTCGCTAGGGGTACATTCCTAATCATATTGTGGAGTCATTTCCTAGTCAATGCCAATCATTTTATTGAGTGGAGTTAGCCACATCACTTCACAACTATCAGTTGTTCTGTCACTAAACACACAATGGTATTTCTCAATACTACTCAATACATAATGGTGTTTCCAAATACCTACGCACTCAAACATTAGTATTTCTCAACACTCGTCAAGGAAACAAAAATCCTAAATGAAAAGACAAAATAAAAACCATCCAATGAAAAATGGTGTTTCTCAACACTCATTAAATAAACAATGATCATTAAAGAAAAAGGAAAAATAAACACAATCAATCAAACATGTTTTTCAACACCACTTATCATAAACAAACTTATCATAATTGGTGCTTATCATGTCTCCCGAGTAAATCAATGATGTCTATGGACTAGAGGAAAAAGGACATGGGGCATGATCTCTTCCTTTGATTTCAGTTTGTAGAAACTATTTTCCTTGTTTGTTTTTCATCGAATAATTTCTTATTATTGTGCGAATCAAAAAAATCTGCCCAAAAATATGAACGATAAAGGGTCATTGCAAGTACATCAAAAATTTAGTCCAAGGATATGAATGTATGAGTCATTGCAGACAACACAAGCATTACACAAGAAAAAAAGGAACTGTTGTTTGTTTTCTTTCTTGTAACTAACACTTACATAAGTAAGTACTTTGGTTCATCCTTGACTTTGAAAGTCACCGATGTTTGTACTTATTGCTAACAAAAGCTCTATGATGAGATAAAGAATAACAAAAAGATCAAAAGAGTGACACTCATGGAAGATTACATATCATTCTAGGGGCATTCACTTTCACTTTCATTCTTTCATTCTTGCATTTATCTGGCTTGATCAAAATCAGCTCATGGAGGGAAATCTATCTTCAACATGGTTGAGTATTACATCTAAGATTCTTTCTTTCATTATTGATCACTATCTTTGCAATATCATTATCAAGAGCTCAATCAAAATTTCTTCTAAATCAATCTTCCTCCTCAATGCTATATCAATCCAATCTTCATAACCAAAATTCTTATAAAATCTAAATTCTTCTAATCAAATCTAACTATCATCCAATTTCATTCAATCTTTTCTATCAAAATATTCTAATCTTTTCTATCATAATCTTCTAATCTAGATAATAAAAAATCTTGTCAACCAAATCTGATATATCAAATTTTTGTCATCAAATTAAATCTAATCATTGAATAAAACATAATCATATTACCAGGGGCATCTTAAGTTCATCAAGTTCCATATCAAGTTAAATATTCTTAATCTATCCAAATCTCTTATCGATCTTTGTTCAATCAAGCTCAAAGTTAGTATGATCGGTTTTTGTTCAATCAAGTTCAGAATTGATATCTTTGCATATCTCATCGTATTTCATTCAATCAAGTTTGGAATTGATTTCTAGTCAAGAATAATTTCATTGCATCATATCAAGCTATTCACTCAATTAGAATTAGATCAACATCAAACATCAGATATTCTTTGAACCAACATGTTTCTTGCACATCGATTCAAAGAGGGGAAAATGTAATCACCTAAAAATGGTCTAGCTAAACTATATGCCCTAAATCTCAAATCAAACCAATCTCAAGCATAATTGTGTAATTGAATTAGATCTATTTAATTACACAATTCATCAATTATCAATCATTTATGATCAATCGTCAAGAATAATTCCTTAATTAATTATCCTAGTCATTTAATCAAATCAAACTCAAATTTACCTATGGCTAGTGATATTAATTAATATGAATTAATTATTGTCTTATTATCCTTTCAACCCACAAAATGACAAAAGAGTTAATTCGAACCAATGAGAGCTAATCATTATACACACTAAATAGTGCACTTCTCTAAATCATTGCTTCCAAGAGAATCCATGGATTGGAAACCTTGAGAAATCGATTTAGAGCTCCCTAGGCATGGAGTTCAAGGGTGTTAAGAATGCTCTCAGCTAGAGCTATTAAGCCAATAACCTTGCTAGTAAACCATACAATGGGAGATTCAAATGAAGACAAGGGAAAGAATGCCAATATCCCCAAGAATCAAATAGAAATGCAATGCTAGAAATGAAGATGCAAGCTATGTTAAGATGAATATGCAAGTTAAGCTATGGAAAGGAAAGATGCAAGTATTACAAAATCCTCCTAATTAGACTATGTGAATCAATCTAAAGCATAAAGGAAACTAAGCTATGCATGTCATGATAATGAAACTAAAATGCAAGAATGGAACTAAGATAGCATGTGAATGAAAAAGATAAGAATGCTTCAAATCTCCAAAGCTCCAAAGTCACCTAGAAAACCTGCAGCATAACATTAGTATTCAAAAGATGGATCCTAGAATGAGAAGAGAGCTCTCCTTTTATAAGAAATGAGAAAGAATAGACCATGGAGATTAAGAGGAAAAATATTTAATCAAGGGTGGAGCTTGAAAGAGGAGAAATCCATGTGCACAAGTATCATCCAATGAGAAAATAAGAGTTGACTTTTGTGTCCATATGAGACAAAAAGTCCTTTTCCCCTTTTTATAAAATAAGAATAATGCTTTATTTGTGCAACTTAGGATAAGAAGAAAAGTGGGGGCTTTTTTATTTAATAAAAGGGGAGGGAATTCCTTTTGATTAAATAAAAACTTTAGGATAAGATGGGTAGCCCATAGAAAATAATCAAATAAATGATAAAATTAGGATTTGATCAAGAATAAGCAATTGATGATTTTAGCAAATAATGCTAGCAAGGGGCTAATAGTCTAGATGACCATTTTTGGGTGATTACAATCATAAGGATCACTCACATGGATCTAGTGAGAATCAATATCGACCATTCATCAAGGATTAATCTCAACCATCGAATTCAAATTCAATCTTTCCCTCTAAGAGGAAATCTATAAAACCAAGCTCATTTAATTTATTTGATATCTAGATCATTTTATTAACAAAGTGATGATATTTTCAATCTAGATCAATTCTTCTATTTCTTATCAAATTCTTCATTTCCAGCTTAATTCATCTTAATTTCTGTCATGATTAAATGAATATGTCTAATCTCATTTGAATCTTCCATTTCATATTTGTAATGTCACTGATCTATGCATACTTCTGAGAGCATACTAACATAGATCAAGCTCTTTATGATTAGAAAGAAATAATTTGATATAATATTGTTATGATTTTGATTCCTTTTCATGTACTAACAATTGATATAATGATTTATTGAAGTGTTGTGTTGTAGGGTAACAACTACCATAATTCACTAACATATTTCCAAGGTGATTGATTCAAAGATATCGATTCCGAACTTGATTGGACTAGAACCGGCGAGGATAGATTAGAATGGTCATTTTGATGTGAAGCGATGAAACTAAACACCTAATCAATTGATTGATAATGATAAATAACCAATTTGATTTGGAAGTTTATAAAATTGATTAACATCAGAAAGGTTCTTAAACTATTGGATTGGTTTGAATGAATAACTATTTTAATGTGAAGTAATGAAACTGATTATAATTAAGAGATTGATAGTGAAATTGACTTGATTTGATGTGATGAAGTTAATTAGATTGACAAGGACAATATCAGTTTTATGTGAAGCAATAAAATTGGTATGCCCCTAGAGATTTGTTGATGATGAAGAATCTCAACTTGATGTGGTTTGATAAAGTTGTGATGCCCCTTACAGATTTTTTGATGATGAAGAATCTCAACTTGATGTGGTGTGATGAAGCTAAGATGCCCCTTGTGTTGAGGTCTTGTTTGATTTGATGAGTTGATTTCTTGATTAAAGATTCACATTTTTATCGATGTTTGATTATGTGATCACTGAATTGTTGATGTCATGATCATGCCCCCTCAGGAGAAAAATTAAAATATGGCTAGGTTCCCCAATGATCTAAAGTAATTTTGATTGATAAAATGGTGTAGGAAGAGACTGATTTGATTTTGATGAGGTTGTAAGCATGTAGGACATATTCTACACTTATTTTAGGTCCTATTGACCAAGTTTGACCAAAATATAAATAAGGTTTGACCAAGATTGTGGAACTTTGATTTCTTGTGGAGAAATATCTCATTAGGTTGGAGGACAAAGGATCGATTGCATGACTAGTCAACTACAATTTTGATAGATAAAATGATCTTAGATTTTGATATTGATCCCATGTTTCAATTCTTTAGTTCCCTTTTGTAAATTTTTGTTTGAAAACTATAAGGGCATTAGTTTTTTCATGTTCTTAGAAAATAATTCTCTCTGATTCCCCCAAGAGATTTTTTTCTTGCTCTGATTACCTCTTGAAGCTGAAGAATGTCTTTCAAGTCTCAACCCCCAAAAGGAATGTATGAATGTGAAGTTTGGAAAAAGTAGGCCTTTGTTGCTTGCTTTTGGGATGAGTAATTTTGGGATACTCCTTCTGAAGATCTAAAATTAAGTCAACTAATACTTTAATCGGGAATCGGGGTAGAGCAGTGTGATTTTTGACAGCTAAGGTAAAGTGAAATTATCAAATACTTAATTGATGGAATTCGATGTTCAAAGTATTTAAAAATAAAAAATTGAAGTGGGGTGATAAGATTTCCAAAAATCTGAAGAGATGTCAGGGCCCACCGTTTATGAAATTGCAAGTAGAACAAAAGAATTCAATTATGATAATTCTTGATTAAGGGAGAAGAAAAGATTGTTGCCCTCTCTAAAATATGATTTTAAAAAATTGAAAGTTCAAGTATAACTTCATCGAAAAGAAAAGGAAGGAGGTGCAATTTCTGAAATTCTGAAAAGATCAGGATGTGAATGTCGACCAAGAATAGTAGCTGACATGTGAAAATATTGATCAGGAATAGTAGCTTGGTAGTGAAATTCCCAAAAATTCAAAGAGTTGTTGGGACCCACATTGTGTCAAGTCATCAAAGAAGAAATGGAAGCTTGGTAGTAGAATTCCTGAAAAGTAAGAAGGTGAAAATTGAGGCTTGTGGTGGTCAAAAAGACTTTGGAGATTTTTCATCCTAGCTATTCCATTGGTGGATTCCGAAGGTATGTGATAAAATTACTTCCTCAATGGAAATGAAGTGTCATTATTATCTCCTTAGAAGCAGTAGCTATTAGAAATATAGAGAATTGGGATTATTGATGTTGGGGTGCTAATTTCAAAATTTGACAAGTTGGTAGTTGTTGTTCCTAAATCCTAAGGTGCCATTTCCTTTTGAAAATATTTTTGACAAAGATAGTGATGAGGAGATCACGTATACTTTATTGAAAATATCTTTCTATTTTCATATATTCTCTATGCCATGTATCTTACAACCATTTCATTTTTTAAGAAGACTATATTGTAACAACTTGGATAGGCCAAAGGACTTTAAATATTCACTTTGAACAGTATGCAAATGATCGGCAATTTTGGTTCATATTTTCCCCCTTTTGTTGTGACAATCGAGTGTGACTCAAAAATGAAAATATGGTTGTTTTTCATTATTAAATTTAGGATTTTTCTGTTGAATAAATGAATTAATGGTGAATGAGAATAATTATTGTTGGCATTAAGCAAAATTGCCACTAGTGACAACACTTATTTGCATTCTGAGTGCAAACTGAGTAGACAGTGCAAACCGAGCAGACAGTGCAAATCGAGCAGACAGTGCAAACCGAGCAGACAATGCAAACGGAGTAGACAGTGCAAACTGAGCAGACAGTGCAAACCAAGCAGACAGTGCAAACCGAGCAGACAGTGCAAACCGAGCAAACAGTGCAAACCAAGCAAACAGTGCAAACCGAGCAGGACAGTGTAAATCGAGTAACATCATGTCTACCGAGTCACCAGTATTTACCGAGTTCAAAGCCTACCGAGTGGTCAGTATGAACTGTGCCTTCACTTCTACCGAGTGCATGATGATGCCAAGTAATGCAGTGGACACCAAGTATCAGAAAGTCACCGAGTTAGTTTGCAGGAACCGTGTAACCATACTTGGGCCGACTTAGTAGCACTTATGTTTATTTGTCAAGCCGACTTTGTAATTGTAATTGTAATTAATTGTTTAGACTTGTATATAAACAATGTTGTAAAGATGTCAAGAGGTAAAAAGCATGTATGTGAAAAAGAAAGAAAGGCAGAGATAAGTGAATTACAAAGAGCTTTAGCAGTATAAGGAACAGCAAAGACAAATTCATCACAGAAGGTGATCAGTACATCAGCGAATCTCAATCAGCAATCCAGTTGCAAAGCAAGAGATCTACTGTTTCATCCTAACAGGTGAATCAATACTAAATCCTTTAACCGGGTAGACTTAACAGTCTTTTGTAAAATCTCTTTACCGAGTGCATACTTCATTGTATGTTTGTAAATCCTTTAACAGGGTGGATTTAGCAATCCTTATTGCTCCTAATAGGGCAGATCATCAGAAGTGATCAAATTGTAAGCCTTAACCAGCCAACTTTATTCTGCAGTATTAAAGCTTTGTGGGTTTCATCCCCACCCCAGTTTTACTTTCTTTTTGGAAGGTTTCTGGGTAACCAAATCTATGTGTCATTATTGTGAATGCTTTTAAGTTTCATGCTTTCTGTATGCAAAGGTTAAAGTAAATTACATGTTAATACATCTGTAATTGAAAGAAAATTTGGAGTTACTGATTCACCCCTCCCCTCTCAGTAACTCAGTTAATTCCTGAATATTTCCAACAATTGGTATCAGAGCGGCATTAGTTCTCAAGACAAAGCTTAACTAGCTTGAGCAAAGATCCAGGACAATGGAGGTATTCAAACTGAACAAGGTGATTGAAAATGAAAAGCTAGATCTGGAAATGGTCATAGCTAAACTTAAAGAAGCAAAAGAACATCTTTCCCAATCCCTAAGAAGAAGGAAGGAACTTGCAAATCAGATGAATGATCAGAATTACATTGAAGAAAAGATTGAAGATCTTTTTCCCTCAAATAGCTCAGATGAAGCAAACAATGCTGTCAAAGAACTCCTAGAAAAGAATGGGTCTCTGCAGGAAGAAGTGAGAAAATTAAAAAGAGAACAAGAGCTACACTCTACAAGATTTTGTGAGATCTTGGAACAAAGAAACAAGTTGAAAGATGAATTAGATGGAAGGAACATTGAAGTCCAAAATAAAACCCTTCAGCTAGAAAACCTAATTGATCAGATCTCTCATACAAATGAGGGAATTCTAAATCTAAGATTAGAAATAGAAAACACAAGAGAAGAACTAAGATCTGAAAAGGAAATCAATCTAAGATTGGTGGATGACCTAAATGCTGAAAAACAAATCAATGAAGGAATGCTGAAAAGTCAAGAAGACTTGAATCAGCTGTATGAGCGAAATCTTCATAGGCAAAAAGGAAAAGCAGGACTTGGATACAAAGGAGAAGGTGAATCTTCTAAGCAAGGTACTCAAAGGAATCAGAAACCTACTTGTAATCACTGTGGTAAAATAAGACATACTTCAAATAAATGTTGGAGAAATAAAAAGGCAGAATTTAATGGAAAATGTTACAACTGCAATCAACCTAGTCACAAAGCAAATGAATGTAGGGAAAAACCAAGATTCAGAGGTAATTGTCACAAATGCAACAAACAAGGTCACAAGGCATCCGAGTGCAGATCCAAAATATTCAATCCAGCAAAACAAATTATGAAAGAAATGTTTGGATGGGACTACAACACCTGGTGTAGATGTCATTACTATGGAGAATATGGACACATTGGCATGAATTGCATAAAACATCATCTAAGGAAAAGAGATACTATCGTAAGATGCTTCAAATGCACTAAACTCGGTCACATAGCCAGAAACTGCATGAATGCTAGTGAAGTTGAAGATGGAAAGAAGAATGAAGCAACTAAGGTCAGGAAACAGGTGAGACAAAAATGGATTCCTAAATCTACCGAGCAAACCAGTCCAAGTAATGGAATGGGTGGCTCTACCGACTCAAACTAAATTTCCAAGAAAGCACTGGAACTGTATTCTCATAGACCAATCTCAAGCAGTTCCAGAACCGAATTAAAAGAAAGATCTAAATCAGCATGCAAGATGCAATAAGATCATAGGAAGGTCGGTATCAGTCTTTACCGAGCAAGGTCGGTATCAGTCTTTACCGAGCAAGGTCGGTACCAGTCTTTACCGAGCGAGGTCGGAGCAATATGAATTCTCAAGTTCACCGAGTTGCGAAGTCTTTACCGAGCAATTAATTCTTAGTGGGTGACAGTCTGTCTGAATTCATACCCTAATTTTTACTGAGCATTAATGACAGAGTTGTAAACAAAAGGCAAGTAATCGAACTCATTCTTCACCGTGAACCTTTAGCACTTTGAGAGCAGAAAATTTCAAGAGCAACCCAGCGATTCAATACTTTTGCGAAAGGAATTTTCTGTGAGCTACCATGGCATCATCCAGCACTTCAGTGAAGAAAGGATCTGATATGTTAGTCCAAGGGGAATGGAAAGCACTAGATTTCAAGATCGTGCCCGCAATTGCAGCAGCCCTAGATCCGAATGGAGCTCAATCTCAGATTCCTCCTAAGGTACTACTTATTAACGATATCCACAATCATTTCAACTGTTCAATTCATGAAATGGGAAACCTAGAACTAGATACTGTGCGTGAAGAACTGTGTGTGGATGGTATTCTCAAACCCGAGCACAAACATCTGGAAGATAAAGGTTTAGTTCACATTGCACATTTGCCTTGAAACTTTCAAGAGAGGATCAAACTTTTTAGAGACGGATCAGGATCTGGAGTAAGTAACATAAAATCTTTTAAATATGAAACCAGATCGGAAACAGAATAGAAGGAAATAGAAGATGCTGTTATTGAAAAGATGGGACAGTGGAAATACTCTCCTAATGACATAGCCCCATAGGTTCCAGCTGTCTTATTAAATCCAATAAAAATGAGATGGAGCAATGCAAAGCAAATTGTGATAGACATATTTGATCAAACCCTAAGACAGTTAATGCCGAGCTTGAAAAATGATGAAGTAAAGAAGGCATTGAAGGACAATGAAAGTAAGATGACATTAAGGTTCAATACTTGTTTGATTCTGATCAACAATATCGAATCGGTTGTGAAGGCTGCAAATGCCACATGGAAGAACATATACCACCTTCACCAACCAAGTATTGAAATAGTCATAATAAAAGACATTGAAGATGACAGTGATGAACAAGAAGAAGCCACTGAGGTAGATGATACTGTGAGGATAGCAGCAGAAGTCATTGCATCCCTTCCTACCTCTCCAGTAAAAGTTTCTACATCTAGCCCGGAGACACCTTCAAGCATGGTTGTGACAACTTCAACATTTGTCCAATCATCTATAGCAACAACAGAAGCAACTACCATTTCTTCTACCGAGTTGCAGTCTCCCACATCATCAAGTTTTCCAGCAGTAAGTTTTCCAATTTTTGAATCTACAAGTGTAAAAATTTTAAGTTCTCCAGTAGAAAGTATACCAGTCTCTATAGCCAACCCTACTATATCTATTGTCACTACTACTAAGGCATTAAGTACAGATAAGCCTAAGGCTCTACCGAGTATAAAATTTTTGGGTAAGAATATAGTAGAGGATATAGACCTAGATGAAGAAATAGAGATTCCAACATTAGATTTTGCAAATCTATCAGCAGACCAAATGCAAAATATAGGTGAAATCCTTCAAAGGAAAGAAAAGCAAAAGAAGCTTAAAGAGGAGAGAGACAAGGAATATCAAATCATCAAGGATGCTAAGGACATTTTGTCTGATGCTTTAGGTATTAAAGTAGACTCCTCCCAACATGTTTTGCTACAATTAGCAGAAGTAGTTAATAAATACAATGAGGACTCATCTGGGACAAAAAAGTTAGTTGAAAGAGCCGAGAAGAGATTCAACAATAAAGTGCTTGAGCACATTGCTTAGCACATAGCTATTAACCAAGTAGAATTGTCTTCAGTTTTGTCAAACATTGAATCTACCTATTTGAATGCTACCTCTCTTTTGGCCAGATTGTGCAATATTGCCGAGTTCACAAAGGATGTTAAGGATAAAATGAATAAAATGGATGAGGATATGAAGATTAGCATACAGAAGCTGCAACTTGAACCAAGTTCAAGCTCTGCTCATCACATGAAAGTCTCATACCTATCAAATATGCAGTCAGATCTACTGAAAGAAGACACAAGGATCTGGTCCACACTGCTAGACATCCAACACATGATCCTTCCCATAATGAATACAATGTATAAGCACATTGAACATTCCAAAACATTGATTCATGACAATCAGTTCTCTATAGCAGATCACATGATTGAACTCTCTGCAGAAGTCCAAATTGCAATCCAAACATGCAAGATTCTGCAAGAAAGTTGGGACAGAACCCTGGCACTAATCATGAAGGTACATTCTGATTTTCTATCAAATTTTGGATTCTCTCTGTAAATCACTTGTATATGCACCTTTGGCATTATCGCCAAAAAGGGGGAGATATGTATAGAGGAAGATATATGTATAGAAAAAGTTAGCACATTGAAAGGGGGAGACAATGTATAAAGCCCTACAACAAAGACAAATTTTGAAAAATCAAAATAAAACTCAACATGATTCATGTATATAAGTTTTGGCCAATAAGTGTTTTTGTCACTAATGCCAAAGGGGGAGATTGTTGGCATTAAGTAGAATTACCAGTAGTGACAACACTTATTTGCATTCTGAGTGCAAACCGAGCAGACAGTGCAAACCGAGTAGATAATGCAAACTGAGCAGACAGTGCAAACCGAGCAGACAGTGCAAACCGAGCAAACAGTGCAAACTGAGAAAATAGTGCAAACCGAGCAGGACAGTGTAAACCGAGTAACATCATGTCTACCGAGTCACCAGTATTTACCAAGTTCAAAGCCTACTGAGTGGTCAGTATGAACTGCGCCTTCACTTCTATCGAGTGCATGATGATGCCAAGTAATGCAGTGGACGCCGAGTATCAGAAAGTCACCGAGTTAGTTTGCAGGAACCGTGTAACCATACTTGGGCTGACTTAGTAGCACTTATGTTTATTTGTCAAGCTAACTTTGTAATTTTAATTGTAATTAATTGTTTAGACTTGTATATAAACAATTTTATAAAGATGTCAAGAGGTAAGAAGCATGTATGTGAAAAAGAAAGAAAGGCAGAGATAAGCGAATTACAAAGAGCTTCAGCAGTATAAGGAACAACAAAGACAAATTCATCACAGAAGGTGATCAGTACATCAGTGAATCTCAATCAGCAATCCAGTTGCAAAGCAAGAGATCTACTATTTCATCCTAACAGGTGAATCAGTACTAAATCCTTTAACCAGGTAGACTTAACAGTCTTTTGTAAAATCTCTTTACCGAGTGCATACTTCATTGTATGTTTGTAAATCCTTTAACAGGGTGGATTTAGAAATCCTTATTGCTCCTAACAGGGTAGATCATCAGAAGTGATCAAATTGTAAGCCTTAACCAGCCAACTTTATTCTGCAATATTAAAGCTTTGTGGGTTTCATCCCCACCCCAGTTTTACTTTCTTTTTGGAAGGTTTCTGGGTAACCAAATCTATGTGTCATTATTGTGAATGCTTTTAAGTTTCATGCTTTCTGTATGCAAAGGTTAAAGTAAATTACATGTTAATACATCTGTAATTGAAAGAAAATTTGGAGTTACTGATTCACCCCTCCCCTCTCAGTAACTCGGTTAATTCCTGAATATTTCCAACAATTAGTTGCAGATTTTGTGGAACTATGTTTTCTAAAAATTTGTGACTATAAGATGATCTAAGAGTCATTATTGGTTACCTTTTGTCATATTCACATTATTTGACAAATATATTATCATTCTGTAGATTTTTTGTATGTATGGTTTCATGGTTGTGGGCTTGTATATGAAAACTATGGATTAAAATTTGTTGTGTTTCATTTTCATGGTCATGAGGAGTAGCACAATATTTATTCATATAAGTCTATTATTCATTCATGAATAGATCATGGTGATGAATATCCATTAGAAGCCTCTCCTAATCTCTGGTTAAGAGTAAACCTCATTATATTTTAAAAATACAAAAATATATTCATTGAATATATATTCTAGGGAGCTGTACCTATCAATTCATAGATTGAGCTAATAAGAATCTCTTTCAATTTTTGTTAATAGATGAGGTTTTATTATGGGTAGGATTTATATCAATAAAACACCTATCTATTAACTAACACATTTTTGGCGATTCCACTAAGGATTGAACTAGGTTGATATCGACAGCCCTGTAAAATGAGGAAATGATGGTTCTCCCTCACGAAAATATCATTCCAGTGCTTCAACCTAATCTTGGTTTCCAAGATACCCAAGAAGACATAATATCAAAACTGAGCACTTTTGATTGGATGTGTAGACAAAGTGCTTAGCATTATCATCATGTTAATCTCATCCTTGAAGAAGAAGAAGAGTTTTGAGAAATTTTGAGGAGAGATCCTATTGGTTTGAACATGGTTGTAGTTTAAAGAGTTGTCATTGTCCCATGAAGGAATAGGAAAAATATTGTGCACATTCAAGGAAAATTAATTCAAACCGGTAGCTGATTAAGGTTGGCCGAGAGAAGGTATACTAGGAGTGAAAGTGTGAATGGATTGACCTGATATTCATGACACTTCAAATGGAAAATTTATCTATGAGTGTTCCTCTTTGTAGGAGTAGAAGCATACCTCCCCTTCCCCCTAAAAATATCTCTTCATCTCTCATCTATTAGGAACTCACCCTTCATAGAGTTGCTCTCCTAGTGAGAGAAATCTTCCCATCGGTACCTTTCAATCTTCAAAGGGAACATGGCACAACTTGTACCATGGGGAAATTAAATTGGTCCTTTGAATCTTGATGGGAATCATGATTTACCTAAGGGTTCCAAGAAAAATCTCCAGAAATTTTCTATAGATGGAAAGGTCTCTCTATATGAACACATCTCTAACTTCTTTGTTACATGTGGAGTTCTAGATGTTCAACACAAAGATGTAGCAGTGGGGTTGTTTATGGAAACCCTGGTGGAAGGAGCCACAAATTGGTTTCATCATTTGGCCTTGGGGTCAATTATAAACTAGAATACTATGAGAGCCCAATTTGAGGCAATATTTAAGAGCCCTAAAGATGAGAATTCTCTACTCACTCAGCTAACACAGATTAAAACAAAAATCTCCATGCCTATGCAATAATTTGTTGTAAGATTTAATAAGATCGTTAATAAAATTACCACTAATAAGAGACCCACTATAGATAATAAAAAATGTTTTTTGTCTAAACACCATGCCCCCTGATATCAGTTTCCACCTAAGGAGATAAAGAGTGGCAAATCTGGCAGCCGCTCAGATGACAATTGTAGAACTGGAAGATGACTTTATTACCATCAGCAAATGGAAGAAGGACCTACAAGCTAGAAGCATAAAAAGTAATAATTCCTCTAAATCTATGTTGTAGTGGTTAACAAATAATATAATAGCTCTAAAGAGATAACTTCCAAAGGAAAATCCTTCCTTTCATCAACCACACCAAGACATCCCTAGGCAACATGATGGAAGGCAATGACAACTTCTACTAGTGCAGTAGCACTTGGTTATTGAAGCTCCCCCTAACACCATGAAGGGAAACATGTGTCATCTCACAATGGATCATGATGGAGAAACCTTCCTAAGATGACCAGGTAAACATAGTTGATCACCTCTGAGGAAACAAAAGAGAACATTCTAGGAGGGGAAATAAACTCAAATTGTAATAGTGACTCTAGAAATTAATACCTAGAATATGAGTCTAATTCCAAAGGAAGGGGTGATTGTTTCGCAATGCTTGGTGATTCCTCAATGGCCATCATGATGAGAAGTCATAAAAATAACTAGGGATATCTATTCTATAAATAAATGGCTAATTAAGCTCTTCAATGTCTAAAGCATTAGACCAAATAACCACCCTCTAGAATAATGTTGGTCTAGGTAAGGATCCTTTTTCATTCGATATTATTTAATTTTGTAAGGAATCACATATTCAAATATCTCCTCTAGGTTATCTAAAATTAAATCCCATAAATCTACAACATTTGATGGAACACTGTAGGCTAGGTAATGCAAAGGTCAATGCATGTTCTAGTAAAATTCTCGAAGAAGATCCTTATGAATTAGAAGAAAATCAATGTGATACTAGTATCTTGTACACTACTTCAAGAAAAAATCTTGAACCCTTCTATGTCTCCCTTTTTATTATTGGACATAAGCTCAGTAATTATATCATAGATTTTGGGACGTCTGAAAATGTCATGCCAACCCCAGTAGCTAAGGCCCTCAACTTTTCTCTAACGAAGACTTTCAGGAGATATTATTTGATGGATTCTAAGCAGGTGCCACTGATTGGGGAAATCAAAGATGCACAAGTAGCTCTTGTAGTGCACCCAACTAGATGGTTAAATCTCACCATCATAGTGGAAGATATACAAGCTAGTTATGACATGCTTTTAAGTAGAAGGTTTTGCAAAGACTTGGGTGGAAAAATAAAATTGGACTGGTCTAATGCAATCATTCTCATTGGAAATAAGAAATTTAAGTTGGTACCTGAAGAGAAATGTAAATTTATAGTGTTGAAATCAGATGACCCAAAGGGGAAAATCTTGTATGAAGAGCTTGAATTTGGAAACTATATGTTGTACACTAAGCCTAGTTCTCTAGAGCTGAAAAACAATGAGGAAGAATCACAACTATGGACCTTAGAATTTGATGAAAGTTGTGTCATTGTTGGGTCAAGTGTGGGAATGGTTTTGATTCCACCTCAAGGTGACATGATACATTTGGCCTACAAACTAGAATTCAAAAATAAAATAACACTTCAAAATACAAAGCCTTGTTGCTAGGAATTGTTGTAGCTAAAGATAGATGAGTCCAAGTACTGAAAGAAAAGGGTGACATGGAGTTGATAGTAAAATAATTTAGGGCTCTTTTATTTGTTAAAAATAATAGATTAAATAATTATAGGAACAAATTATGGGATGAAATAGAAAGCCTTGATTCTTATTCAATAGAAGCAATGCCCAGGGAGAAAAACAAACAACTTGATTCTATAGAAGTATCGACATCCCTCCTTCTATCTCATCTAGATTTTGGAGATAGAAAATATATGGTTGAGCTAGTATAGAGGCCAAGCATTCCTGACAATGTGGTTTCATAGTAGGTGTTCGAAGATGATCATCAACTCTATCAATTATTAGAAAATGTTGAGATGTTTGTAGAGAAATATTTTGAAGGGGGAGAAAAACTTTGTACTGATTTCTCTCCAAACAACAAAAAGGACTTAGAACAAGGGGTTGTACAATGAAAAGGTAATAAAATCCCTTCAGGAATAGTCTCCCTAAAAATGTATTTGATAAACATGATGCATACTGTATCATTGGAAAATGGAAGCACTTCCATTTAGGACTAGTTTAGCCCTCTAAGTAGGTGGTTTGGGGTCATGTCAGATGATTTCATGGGATCTCTAGCTTGGATCTTTTTTTTCCCCCTATTCTGCCCCTTTCTCCACCTCTTTCCAACTTGTTTTTGGCATCCTGACCTGAAACCCTGAGATTCTTGATCTCAGGGTCAAGGTCAACCTCAACCTTGACCTAGGTCAAGGTTGACCTCTAACTTGACCTAGGTCAGAGTAGACCTCAACCCTAACCCTGGGTCCAAATTTAAAAATCTAGAAGTTTCTAGATGTTGAGTTTTTGGAAAGTTTTATTTCCTGCTTCCGGGTTGGTTGTTTTAGGCTTCAGAATGGTAAAATCTTAAATGATATTTAAATTAGGTCCACTTCCAAGAGTAAAGGTTTAAATTAGAATTTAATTCTCCTATGTAGGACTCTCTAGAATTTTGTTCCCTAGACTTGTATAAAAGGAAGCCTTCTCCTCTCATTTTAATCCATCATCTTTTCAATCAATCAAGTGTGCAATCTATTATTCACAAAGAACTCTTAAGGAGACTTCCACCATTCCATTAAATTAAAGCAAGAATTCTCAATCAAGGAAGTATTCAAGAAATCCTCCACATTCAAGAATTCAAGTTCTCCATTGAAGATCAAGGATTCACGCATTCAATCCTTTGAAGGGATTTGGTTCAAGCATTCAAGATTCATCATTAAAACCCTAGATCTATCCATCATGGTGGTGTGATCTTCCTTCAAGATCCTTTGTTCATCTTCAAGATCTATTTATTCTCCCTTCAAGGTGGATTCCAAGCATACAATCATGGAGGTTTTGATTTACATTTGTTAGTGTTGAGTCCAAGATTTCATATCAACATACTTGTTTACATTCCAAATACAATTACATATCTATTGAATATCATAGCTTCATTGTTAGATCTACTTCTACTACTTGCTAGCATTATCTATTTCAATTCTATTTTTAAGGTTGATTCCAAATTAGGGTTTGACTAAGGCAAACCCCTCATTCAACAACAAAACCCTTTTTCTTGCAGGAACAAGTGTGAGACAACGAATCACAAATCAGATCTAAGTACCCTTTTTGGCCAACTTCCAAGATTTGCAAATAGATTTTTTGTCAGAACAATACAGGTCAAGGTCAACATAAAGGGGTAATATTGTGCCCTGGGGTGAGATCTTACCCCTATTTTGGGTCAAGGTCAACCTTTCTCAAAAAAGTAGAATGTTTATGGGTTTTCTTTGTTTCTGTGCTTCCAGGCCAGATTTGGTTGCAAAATTTCCTGAAACTGAGTAGAGACACCAGAAAACCATGATTTTTGAATCTGCCACTTTTCAAGATAAGTTTTTATATTTTATTAAGTTTTATATGTCCACAAAACTCTCCATCACACACACATTTCAAACACCTACCCAACAACATACACATAAAACTATATATATCTCCTAAATATATATAGTTTTATATCTTACACATACATTCAAAGAAAGAGGGAAGATCATGGGAACACCTCATGAGAATATGAGAGTTTAAAAATTGAGGATATGCAAAACTTGAATATGATAAGCATTAAAAATATTTTATTGAACAAGAAATAATGAAACTAAATGAGTTGCTTTCATCTTACCAAGATATGTTCTCATGGTCCTATGATGACTTGAGAAGTTTCATGGGTGCAAAATTCAAACACCATATTCCCTTGAAACCTGAGGCTACTCCATTCTACCTAAAATAGAGGAATTATAACCCCAAAGTAGCTGATGACAACTTTTGAGAGGTTGATAAGATGTTGAAGATGCGAATAATCTATCCCATTCATCATTCTACCCGGGTAGCCAACATACTTATAGTACAAAAGAAAAGAGGGGATATCCAGATTTGTGTAGATTTTAGAAATCTAAACCAGGTGTCCCTCAAAGATATATGCATTGAAAAAAATGGACCATTTGTTACAAATAGTGGTAGGTTAAAAAATGATGTCCATGCTAGATAGCTTTTCTAGTTATAATCAAATAGAAGTTGATGAAAGAGACCAACATAAAATTGTTTTCACTACTCCATGGGGTACTTTCACCTACAAGAGGATGCCTTTTGGATTGATCAATGTAGGTGCTAATTTCCAATGAGCAATGGACTTGTCATTTGGAGATCTTAAAAATAAAATAATAGTCATATAATTAGATGATCTCACGGTGTTCTCTAAGATGAGGAGAAACCACTTGCACAATCTTGAATTAATCCTACAAAGGTGTCAATACCATGGAATTTCCTTGAACCCAAAGAAGTTTCGTATAACCAAAGAGAAACTATTAGGCCACATTGTGTCTCAAGAAGGAATTTTCATAGACCCTAAAAGAGTTAAGGAAATTCAACAACTTAGCCTCCCTTCAAGAAAGACCATGGTAATATCTTTTTTTGGCCAGGTCAATTTTATGAGAAGGTTTGTGCCTGATTTCTTTGAAACCACTAGACATGTAGATGATATAATGAAAGGGAACTAGGGATTTAGATGGACTAAGGATGGTAAGGAATCTTTTTGAAACATTAAAGAAGCCATATCTAATGTACCCGTGTTGACAAATCTAGACTTCACTAAAGAATTTTTCATTTAATGTTATGCCTCTGAACACATAATGCCCTCACTACTACTATAAGAAAATGAAGAAAGGGTCCAGATGCCAATCAAATTCATCAGAATAGCATTAAAGAATCATGAACTAAGGTATCCTCAAATTGAGAAACATGCTTTATCCATGATAAAGGGTCACACATTTTAGGTTCTACATCCTATACTTTCATGCCATTGTCTTTGTTCCTGAGCCCATGGTGAAAAGCATCTTAATGCAAAAAGAAGTGGGATGTAACACTAGAAGAGCATGGATAGCTAGTACGAGGAAAGGGACTTTGAAAAATGATATCTAAGAAAAAACTTGAACAATATGAGGATCTTCCTAAGGTGTTGATGGTAAGTTTCCAAGACCCCTGGTTCTCAGCCATTGCTTATTTCTTAACTTATATCAAATGCCTAGAAGGTCTCTCACCTAGAAAAAAGAAGAATCTAAGAATGAAAGTTGAGAAGTACATCATCTAGGATGAGAAGCTATAAAAACATGCCATCGATGGAACCTTCTTGAGATGTGTAGATAGGCCACACCAAGAAAATCTTCTAAAATCTTTCCATGAGGAGGATTTTGGCGGTCACTTTTCCTCCACTATCATAGATTTTAAAATCCTCAAGTAGTGTTACTATTGGTCAGGGATGTTCAAAGATGCATAAATCAGGAAATGTGATAAGCGAAAAATATTTGTAGGGAAGCCCCAACTAGCCGCTTTACCTTTGAGGCCTGTAAAATTGAAAATCCATTTCAGAAATGGGGATTAGATTTTATCCTATAAATCCTCATTCAACTGCATGGAATATGTACATAATGACTATGAAATACTACTTTACCAAATGGTTTGAAGCTAAAGTAGTCGAGAAGACTACTTCAGAAGTCATCTATGACTTCTTAAAAGAGAACATTCTAGTGTATTTTTGTGTACTAGGAAAAATAGTCATGGACAATGTCCCTTATTTCTCTTCATCAAAAATAAAAAATTCTTCTATGACCACAAGATTCAGATGGTGCACTCTTTGGATTATTATCCTTAAGGAAATGGACAAGCTAAATCAAGCAACAAAAACTTTGTGAATATCATGAGGAAGCTAGTTTCGAAAAGTCAAAGGAATTGGCATAAAAATTTTCATGAAGCTCTATGAGTAGACATAATCACACCAAAGCATGATATCATAATATTCCCATTAGAGCTAGTGTATGGTGTTGAAGCCAGTCTTCCTCTTCCTTTGGAGCTGTCAGCATGTAAATTACAAATACTAGTGGAAACACCATCTTTCGAGATGGAGTCAAAAAGAGGATCCTATATCTAATGAAATTCAAAGAAGAGAGAGAAGATATGGTGGAAAAGATAACTCACCATTAGTAGAGGGTAAAGAAACTTTTGGATAAAAGGACATCACCCTATAAATTCATCGAGGGAGATTTGGTCTTATTCTGGGACAAGATAAGAGAGCCAAAATGTATGCATGATAAATTTGACTCCCTATGGAAAGGTCCTTTAAAAATTCATTAAATATGGAGATCAAATTCATTCAAATTATCTTATCTAGATAGAATGATCTTACTATTATCTTATAATGGGAAAGATCTAAAATTATATCAATTGTGAAGCAAGTAACCCTTTTAGATGTATCATAGAAGTTAGTTTTTCTTTCTGATTTTGGTATTCTTGTTTTGGTTTTATTTTGGAATTTTTTCATTCGATCTTTGTTGTGCAAAAAATGAGATTCTAGGTCCCTACTAAGTCCCCCCATGGTCCTCGTCACCAGTCAAAGCCAATTATTTCCATTCTTTAGTTCCTTTTTGTAAATTTTTAATTTAAAGCTGTAAGGGCATCAATTTGTTCATGGTATCAAAAAATAAGTCTCTTGGATTCCCCCAAGAGAGTTTTGTTCTTGTTCTTAGTACCTCCTGAAGCTAAAGAATGTATTTTAAGTCTCAACCCCCCAAAAGGAAAGTATGTACATGAAGTTCAAAAAAAGTAGGCTTTTGTTTCTTGCTTTCAGGATTAGTAGTTGTGGGATGCTCCTTCCAAAGATCTGAAAGAAAGTCAAGTAATAATTCAATCAGTAATAGGGCAGAGCAATTTGATTTATGACAGTTGGAGTAAAGTGAAATTATAAAATACTACTTTGCATGAATTTGATGTTTATAGTATTTAAAAATTAGAAATTAAAGTGGGGTAATAAGATTTTGAAAATCAGAAGAGATGTTGGGGCCCACCCTTTATGAAGTTGTGATCCAAATAAAAGAAGTTGATTATGATGATTCATGATTAAGGGAGGAGAAAAGCTTGTTTCCCTCTTTGAAATATGATTTAGGAAAATCAAAAGTTCAAGTATAACTTTTCAGAAAGCAAAGGAAGGGAGTGTAATTTTTGAAATTCCAAAAATAGTGGATGTGAATGTCAATTAGGAATAGTAGCTTGGTAGTGAAATTCTCAAAAATTTGAAGAGTTATTGGGACCCACATCATGTCAAGTCATCAAAGACGTGAAAATGGAAGCCTGGTGGTAGAATTCCCAAAAAGTAACAAGGTGAATATGGAAGCTTGCGGTGGTGAGCTCGACTTCATAGATTTATCATCCTAGCTACTCCATTGGTGGATTCTAAAGGTATGTGATGAAATTACTGCCTCAATGGAAATGAAGTGTCATTATTATCTCCTCATAAGAAATAGCTATTAGAAAGATAAATAATTGGAATTATTGATGTTGAGGTTCCAATTTTGAAATTTGACAAGTTGGTAGTTGTGTTATCTCTATTTTGAGCATTAATGGATTGTCATTAGTATCAATCAGTTATTCAGTCGATAAAGGTCAATAAAGGAGACAAACAAGATAATTAGTCAAGCATACAAAGCCTACACACTGAGAAAAAACAAGGAAAAACTTCAAGTTAACCGAATACAAGTTTGACCAAGCACACTCACTGAGCGTCAAGCATTTATGGAGTACCAAGCTAGTGATTATCGAGCATTCATATGAATCAAGCACCAGTAATTTACCAAATGGTGAATGCAATGATTATCGAGTAAAGAAAGACATAGTAATCAAGAATGGAATATACATTTATGAAAATGGTTTACATCGATCAGGAAAATGGTTTACCAAGATCGAGACAATATTTAATATGGATGTAATCATTAAATTTTGTGATGATTCCTATGTAATGTTAGATCTAGGTTATTTTCTTATACCATTGATCTTAGGTTTTCTAAGACATTGTAAACCCTAATTAGGTCAAGTCAAATTGATATAAAATTTGTAAAGATGTCATTATGATCATGTATCATGAAGGAGTAGCCACACTAAGGACATCAGGAGATTAGACACAGGGTTTATGATAGAAGGTTTATGAAAGGAAAGAATCAATTTATCAGAACACATACAAGGCTATCGATCAGGACAAAAGGACACATACATCACACTAAGGTGATATTTATTTGACACTTCACAAATCTGAATGAGACAAGATTGAGTTTTTATTTACAAATACTTTTATTGTTATCAATTTAACTATTGTAGTAGGATTAAATCTCTTAACATAGTGAGCTTAACCGTTCTTATGTAAATCTCTTAACTAAGTACACACATGAATTGCGTTGTGAAAATCTTTTAACCAGGTAGATCTAGTTGATCTTTTGTTACTCCTAATAGGGTAAGATCATCAGAAGTGATCATAAATTATAGCCTTAATTGACATACTTTATTGTTGCAGTAGTGAAGATTTGTGGGTGTCATCCCCACCGCAGTTTTTACCTTCTAACAAGGGTTTCTGTGTAACCAAAATATCTATGTCATGAGTATGAATTGTCATGGATGATTTATTGTTTATTTTACATGCAATTTACATTTTAAGTTATATGAATGTATGTTTCTAAAAATGAAATCAGTCAGTTAATTAAGATCTACAATTGCAAATTTTTTAGTGTTAAAAGTAATTGAGGGTATTGATTCACCCCTCCCCTCTCAGTACTTATCTTTCTATAATGCCAACAATTGGTATAAGAACTAAATCTCTTGTTAAGGAATTTTAACCACTAAAGAGGAAAAGATATAAGGATGGAAAGATATAAGTTGGATAAGACCATTGAGAATCAAAGGTTGCAGATGTAGATCTTTATTAAACAATTCAAGGAAGCCCAAGAAGAAATGAAGAAGTTACTAATCAGAAGGAAGGATATGGAAATTCAATACAATGAGATTGATTATCATGAAGAAGAGATAGATGACCCATTTGAGACATCCGGATCTGGATCTAGCAGTATATGTGATGCATCTAAAGGAGTAATATCATATTTAAGTGAAAATTTATACTTCTTAATAAACAAGTGAAAGCTCTACAAATTGGTCAAGAGACAGAAATGGCTAGGATGGTTGATGTAATAGAAAATTCTATGTAAGTAGAACAAGAAAGAAACTTGGCTATTGAAGATAGGAGGTAAATGAATGAGAAGCTAAAAGAGAAGGAATTTTAGATACTGAGACTCATTGAGCATCACTTGGAAATCTCCAATCAGATGGTTGTCATAAGTCAAGAAGTCAACTGAGTAAATAGTGAGCTTATAAGGAAATTAGAAGACATTGGTGAACTAAGAGAAGAAAATGAAATATTGAAGAATGAGGTCAAAATGAAACAACAACCTAATGAGATGATCAAGAAAGATGAAGATAGTACTAAGAAAATAGATGAATTTCTGATAAGTCAAAAGGGACTTGGTAGCACAACTGGCTTAGGCTACACCAGGCAAGGATAATCATCAAAGAAAGATGAAAAGAATAATGCCTACACTAGCCAAAGGCCAAAGAATCAATCACATTATTATTGTGGAAAACTGGGCCACATAGAAAATGTTTTCATGAGCAAAGAAAAAGGTATTCCTAAATCCACTCCTAAGTTAAATGGTTATTGTTATAACTATAACAAGTATGGACATCAGGCACATGAGTGTAGATCAAAGTTGAATAGGACACCTAAGAAACCCTACATGGAGAAACATTGTCTCACTTGCAACATGCATGGACACATATCACAAGAACACAAGACAAAGGTGAAGCAAGTCTAGACATTGAAAGAATAGAACAAAACATATCAACCAAGAAGGAAAGGTAATGCATATACATGGGATTACAACACATGGGTTAATTGCACAACATGTGGTAGGTATGGACATCTTGCAGAAAATTACAAGAGAAATAATTGGAGAGGAAGATCTCATAATTGGAAAAACTCTAGTATGGCTTGTTTACAATGTCACAAGGTTGGTCACTTAAGAAAGGATTGTAGAGATCGAGCACCAGAGACAAAAACAACTAAAAATGGAAATATGATTGAGGAAATCATGAGGATAAGGATTCAAATGAGGAGAAAAGCATCAAGTGCTAATGTTGGATCAAAAAATGCATTTTATGACACCTCATCGATTGGATTAGCTGACTTCACCACCTCCACTTAAGTCATAAAAGGTATGTATCAAACTAAATTTCAAATCATTCATATCTAACAAATAGTTCTTTATATCTAGTGATTGCATACCAAATCTGCATGAAATATGATGCACTATGGGATTATATGTTTTGAACTTTAAATGTGTACAGTTGGTATAAGAAAGACCGAGTATGTATTTGGTAGTCGGTAACTATTTCCAAGGTTAATCAAGTTATGGTATTAACTAAGTGATATCTTAATGTTAACTGAGATTATGATATTTTTAAGTATAAACCAAGTGCATCTACTTCTACCAAGTTGTGGTAGGTCAAACATTAAAAGTGAAAGTTTGAGTGGGAAATGAATTTTTGGCTATAAATACACCATGGACTTAATCATTTTTTTTCACTTTGTGACTATGAAGAATAGAGAGATTTCAAGTGAAATTTGAGTAGAGAGATTCCAGATTAGTTTGAGCAGGGATTTCAAATATTTTCAAACAAGTTACTTTCAATCACAAGTAAGTTTTGATTTCTCTAAGCTATTTCATAGTTATGTCACGAAGCCCTAATTTGAAGAATGATGGAATCCTCATCTAAATTCATGAAATCTAAGTCTGAAAGTGAGAAGAAGGTCACTTTGATAAAATTTGAAACCTATACCGAGCCTAAATAAAAACTACATCCTGAGGTTTCTTCACAAACTGACAAAACTAGTGCATTTTTTTAGCATACCACCTAGGGTTTTGCTAGTTTAGGATATTCGCACATACATTCATTGAAAAATTAGAAAAGTCAGGGATTTTGAGCTTCAATCCACCTATTAGGAGCTATGTGCTGATAGAAAGCTCAAGGATGAGCATACACACTTGAAGGTGAAGGGTTTAGTGAATGCATTGTACTTCTTGAGGGTATTTAAGAATGAATGGATTAGGGTAGTGTTAAGATGAGTGCATGAGGGAAAGTTATGGCTAGATGAATTGGCCAAAATCACTAGGGATATCATACATGCAGTCACCAATTATCCCATAACTAACAAGGTAAAAGCATAAGGAGTGCACCGAGGGTTGAAATTGAAAAATTAACTAGAGCCGAATGGGATGATAGAGGCATGAGAATCAATAATATTATTGATCCCGAGACAAGATCTAGTGCATATGTAGTCTCAGGTACAATATATTTAAATCTAGAAGGTTGAATAGTGTTCCGTGTGGGGTAGTAGATATTGCATATAATTAAGATTGTGAATAAAGGCTTTCAATTCAACCTCACTGAGCTCTTATTGAAATAGTTGGATGAAAATATGAGAAGGATCAGGTCGGAAAGGACTAATACATGTAATTTTGGTTCACTATTGATTTGCATATTTTTCTATGTACAAAACTTCTTTCCCTTAGTCAGTATTGTTGACTGGGATACATAATTTTGTTAGCATTATGTATGTATACTTTGAGTAGTTTAACCATAAGATGTATCAAAGAAGAAAAATACTAGGTCAGCTGATTGAGTAATAAAAGGATGATATATGTTTCTTAGTGGATACTGACACTACTCTAATAAAGGTGATTGAACCAAGAACTACTTGTCTACCCCCTATGGGCTATGAACTTGATATTGACCGAGCCTCCAAGTCAATAGAGGCATTATTAGCCAAGCTCAAAGATCCAAAGGCAAGTAGGTTTGGTACCTATGAAGAGGCCAAATAAAGAATAAAGATGGATCTTGTTGTAGTTAAAGTGAACAATAAATCAAAGAAAATGATGGATACATTGATAAAGAAATTCAATGATGAAGCAGAAAAGGAAGAGGCATCTAAGGATATTCCAGTTAAAGAGGAAACTAAGGAATAGTTATTAATTGAGAATAGTGAATATGATGGGGAGGAGACCGAGTTTGACAAAGACATACTTATACCAGTCAAGGCCACAAGGAAGAGAAAGCAAGCATAAGCACTAACAAGAGTAAGGACAAGGTCCTCAACAAATTCTTCTATGCCTTTAAAGAAAGGTATAGTAAAAATTTCTATGCCAAATCCCACCAAGACATATCAAAAGAAAAAGAGAGGTGCCCAAGCCACCTCTGAGCTACCTAAGAAGAGTAGAAATTTAATTAGAGAAAAGGATGATTTTGATGATGATGATGAAGATGAAGATTAAGATAAGTTTAAAGTTGTTGTGAACAAGAGTCAGTCAATTGATGAACTAGTGGAAGCTATAAAGGAAACTGGCATCCTAGATAACTCTAAATTAAGTCGGTATATACATATGTCTATCGAGGATAAGGAAAATCTTGAAGAGGCAATCATATAGATGATGATCAAATTCAAAAAGGTACCTGTTGAATTTTCTATGTACCTAAGGGTTTGTATGAGAAAGTGTCTGCAAGATGGACTTATGCCTTGCACACTGAAAAGAAGATGAGGGAACATTCACTAATATTGGTTATGCCTACCTTATCAGATCTCAAAATAGAATAATTAATGACACAATACTCTAAGAGATTTTTAGTAAAGAGCAGATCCCTGAATATTCCAACGGGAAAACTTAAGGAAGTTGATAAGAACAGTCAACTTCTATGGACTTCAATTCTAACAGCATGAGTAGAAGTATACAAATTAGCATTGGTAGTAGTTCCTAAGAAGAAGAGTAAGAAGAAAGGTAAAGGAATCCACTCGGATGATGTCGATATTGATACAAAGGAACACATAGAATTATCAGACACCAAGGTAGAAGATACTATCATTGCTATAGATTTCTACCTTGTAGGTTACAGAGAAGAATACAAGGATCCTCCCAAGCAATTAGTGATAATAGGAAAAGATGATGTACTTATTGAAGACATCACAAATGGAGATCCTGATGACATAGTTGATGATGATGTAAACATTTCTGTAGATACAACCAAGGAGAATGCACCTATCTAATTTTAGTACAATTTTTTGATATTGTCACACAAAAGGAACCTGAAGGCTTGACCCCTGAGAAACCTAAAGACACACCCAAGGAATAGAGGACAATAGAACATAATATTTCCAATGAGCCTAGGCAAAAAAAGGCATAAACTCAAGCACCAAAAAAATCTAAATTGGTAGAATCTACAACTATAGACACCACAACCAATGCCCAAGGACAAGCAACTGAGACATAGGTCATTGGGAAACCTAAGGAAGAAAGTGTGTCTACCAAGCCTGAGAAGACAAATATGGAGATTAAATCTCTTGTTCCATATACCAAGTCACCAACAATTGAGAAGAAGAAGGAAAATAAATATAGAAAGGATCCAATCACACTGGATGAGGTAATTGAGATACCTGAATGTGACCCTAGAATGTTAGACCCCAAGGCACTAAGAAGATATGGGGAATTTTACACTAGGAATATTACACAAGAGAAGCTAAAAAAGGAGAGAAAAAGAAAGAAAATTCTAGATGTTAGAGATATCTTACTGCAAGTAGTTCTTGAGATCCACATCAATGAGGATACTCCCATCATTGATCATCTTGCAACTCTAACTAGCCACATAAATGCCCTAGATATTGATGTTGAGAAGAGAATAGAGGAAATGGAAGAAGAAAAAATTCAACTGAAACTTATAGAGAAAATAAGCCAAGAAGTGGCAATAAATAAGGTTAAGCTCTCTGAGGTAATTACCGAGCTAGAAACCATTATTCAAGATATAGTTCAAATTTTGTTTAAATTATGCACTGTTGACCATTTCACTACCGAGGTTAGTGAAAAGATTAAAAAGCTAGATGAAAAAATCAAGGTTAGTGAAAATAGTTCTCTAACCGAGCCAAATGCTTTTCATAAGCATATTTCAAAAGTTCAAGAACTTAGGCGGTTGAGATCAAATTTGAGGAAGTAGGAAGATACCATCAGTGATCAAGTCACCGAGCTACAAGATAATTTGCATCCCCATCTAAATATCATGGAGAGACATGTAGATAAGAAAAAAGCTTTAGTTGCCACCCCTGAGATCTCTGTGCTTGAGAAAAATTTTTATATGCATGCACAAGTCAGTCTAGAGAACATTTCTCTTGACAACTTGAATGAGGAATGGGACAATCTCTTGGCATCACTAAAGAAAACCCACCATCACATTTTTTGATATGTTATAAGTACATTTTTCTTTTGGCATTAATTTCAAAAAGGGGTAAAGTCATGTATATGCCACTATGTACTTCACACCATTGAGAGCATGCACAAAGGGGGATTCAGTGTATATATGGAGTTAGTATATTTTTTATTTTGTATATACTTTTGGAAATTGGTACATATACATAAGGTTTTGATACTATTTCCAAAGGGGGGGATTGTTATCTCTATTTTGAGCATTAATGGATTGTCATTAGTATCAATCAGTTATTTAGTTGGTAAAGGTTGGTAAATGATACAAACAAGATAGTCGGTCAAGAATACAAAGCCTACACACTGAGAAAAGACAAGGCATAACTTCAAGTTAACCAAATATAGGTTTGACCGAACACACTCACCGAGCATCAGACATTTACCAAGTACCGATCTAGAGATCATCGAGCATTCATATGAACCGAGCACCAAAATTTAAATGATTAGTGAATGCATTGATTATCAAGTAAAGTAGGAAATGACATAGTAATTAGGAATGGCACATACATCTATGCAAATGGTTTACACTGATCATTAAAATGGTTTACCAAGATCGAGACAATATTTAATATGGATGTGATCATTAAATTTTGTGATGATTCCCATGTAATGTTAGATCTAGGTTATTTTCTTATACCATTGATCTTAGGTTTTCTAAGACATTGTAAACCCTAATTAGGTCAAGTTAGATTGATATAAAGTTTTAAAGATGTCATTATGATCATGTATCATGAAGGAGTAGACACACTAAGGAGATTAGGAGATCATACAAAGGGTTTATGACATAAGGTTTATGAAAGGAAAGAATCAGTTTATCAGATTACATACAAGGCTACCGAGCAAGATAGAAGGAAACATACATCACACTGAGGTGATATTTATTTGATACTTCATAGATTTGAATCATACAAGATTGAGTTGTTATTTACAAATACATTTATTATTATAAATTTTACCATTGTAGCAGGATTAAATCTCTTAACTGAGTGAACTTAACCATTCTTATGTAAATATCTTAACTGAGTACACACATGGATTGGATTGTAAAATCCTTTAACCAGGTAGATCTAGTCAATCTTTTGTTTCTCCTAACAGGGTAAGATCATCAAAAGTGATCACAAATTGTAGCTTTAAGTGGGACACTTTATTACTAAAGTAGTGAATATTTGTCGGTGTCTTCCCCACCACAATTTTTACCTTCTAGCAAGGGTTTCTACGTAACCATAATATCTATGTCATGAGTATGAATTGTCATGGGTGATTTATTGTTTAGTTTACATGCACTTTATATTTTCATTTATATGAATGTATATTTCTAACAGTGAAATCAATCAATCAATTAAGATCTATAATTGAAAAGTATTTAGTGTTAAAAGTAATTGAGGGTACTAATTCACCCCTCCCCTCTCATTACCTATCTTTCCATAATCCCAACAAGTTGTTCCTAAATTTGAAGGTTCCATTGCCTTTTGAAAATATTTTTGACAAAGATAGTGATGAGGAGGTGACATAGACTTTATTGAAAATGTCTTTCTATTTTCAAATATTCTTTATGACATGTGTCTTACAACCATTTCATTTTTCAAGAAGACTGTATTTTAATGACTTGGGTAGGCCAAAGCAATTTACATATTCACTTTGAATAGTATGAAAATGATCATCAATTTTGGTTCATATTGTCCCCCTTTTTTTGTGACAATCAAGTGTGACTCATAAATTAAATTATGGTTGTTGTTCATTATTAAATTTGTGATTTTACGCTTGAATAATTGAATTAATGTTCAATGGGAATAATTAGTTACAAATTTTGTGGAACTATGTATTCTAAAAATTTGTGATTATAAGATGATCTGAGAGTCATTATTGGTTACCTTTTGTCATATTCACATTGTTTGATAGATATATCTTCATCCAGTAGATGTTTTGTATGTATGATTTCATGGTTGTGGGATTGTATATGCAAACTGTGGATTAAAATTTGTTGATGTGTTTCATTTTCATAGTTGTGGGAAGTAGAAAAGTATTTATTTATATAAGTATGTTATTAATTCATGGGTATATCATGGTGATGAATATACATTAGAAGCCTTTCCTACTCTTTGGTTAAGAGTATACGTTGTTATATTTTAAAAATACAAAAACATATTCATTGGAAATCTGTTCTAGGGAGTTGTACTTGTCAATTCAGAGATTGAGCTAATAAAATGCTCTCAAGTGTTGTCAATAGATGAGGTTTTATGATGGGCTAGAGTTATATCAATAAAAGACCTATCTGCTAACTAACATCCTAAAAATAGAATCAAGACAATCAAACTAGCTGGGGGTGCAATTTTCATGTCAATCAGAACAAGTTGAAAATTAGGTCAGTGCACTATTTTTAACATCTCATGTAGGAAATCATTTTGTCAATACACAAGTACTTGATCATATCTCTAATGAAATAGTTGACCACTTGATGAAAGAGGATGATGATTAGTTTAAACTCAGGCCTCACCTTCCACTCAGGAGATAATATTATGAAGTAGTGATGTTTTTCAAATGCGAAATGCATAACTAACATGAATGCACCCTAGGACTTAGTCATTGGATTTTGATTTGAAAATTTTCATCATTAAGCATGGTGGGACATTGTAACTAATATAATTCTCACTAGTGGCATTTCAACCATGATAATATGAATATGGCCTATATCAGAGAAAATATGGAAAATGAAAGCAAGCATCGAGGAAAATAATCCTAGATGACCTGAGCATCTTTTCTAGTTGATATTATAAGTTTACACTAGCATCGAGGCAATTAGAGCCGAGATAACCATGAGTGTAATCTTGCGTAAACAAACAAAATAATAGACAAGGAGATAGTTTTGACCTCACCTTAGTGTCGATATAAAATGATTTGAGCTATGTGTAGGATTCCAATCAAGATGGAAGCTCTTACCACAGACACCCAATTTATTGGACAGTTTAGGATCATCAAAACCACACCAACAAGAAGAAGTCAAAGAAAAAATGATTATGCCCCCAGTCCATGTTACTCAAGTCATTATACATCATAGAATTACTTAGAAAGGGATAGTCAGTAAAGTTAAATGATAAAAAACAACATACCAAGAAAATTTACAACCTTTATTTCTTCTCTAGTCATTAGACATCATCAAGTTGTAATACAGATGTGATCAACAACAATTTTTTAAAAAAATGGGTGTTGTTTGTGTTTTGGTCTGTGTAAAATGTTCTAGCTTGTTGAAGTGTGTAGTATTAAGAAACATTTTTTTATCAGTCATGTATGTCATTCATTTCTTTGGATTGATGATTTAAGTTTATGTAATGAGTGTTGAGAAAAATAATTTTTTTATGTCTTCATGTTGTGGGGTGTTGAGAAACATCATTCTGTGTCATTGATGAACCCTTTAATGGTTTTTGGAAACTGACTCTAAATCACTTTGGATGGTGATTTGGTTGACTATCATGTTATGAAACTGCCCCTAGCAAGACTTAAATTACGTAGGCGGGATAGCCAAATTACATATTGATAGATGGAGTGTTAGGTTTAAAAGTGATGCATGTTTACTAGGTTTTCACCACATGGAAGATATTCTATTTTTTCTACCAAGGCACCTGTTTACTAGGTTTTCACCAAGGCACTTATTTTTTTATTTTTCAATTTTTTTCCTCTTTTTCATTTTTTTCATTTTTTGTATTTTTGAGATTTTTTATTTTGTTTTATACATAAAAGCACCTATTTTCTAGGTTTTCACCAAGATAATCATTTTTATAAAGACTTTTTGTAATTTTTATGATTTTTTTAGGACAATATAGATATGTATAAGCTATTGGATATCAAGAATTCTTAGGTGTAGAACTTCTTCAGGTAGAGAGTGTTGATGGGCTCCCAAATTTGTTCTCCTTTTGGTGTAGAGATTTGATAGGTTCCAGAGAAAAATTCTATAGTAATGATGTATGTACCCAACTAGTTAGGTTCAAACTTCCCCTTTTATTCTCGATGTGACTGATTGCATGGATTTTCTCTCAACACTAGGTCACCATCCTTAAGTTCTCATGGTTTGAATTTTTCATTATATCCTCTAGAAATTTTCTTCAAATATTCTCTAAGGTGATCGAACGCCACTTTTTGAAATTCATCCAATAGTTCTAGTTATTGCAATCTAGGTATTTGATGATCTTCATTTGGTATCAGTCAGTGTAAAGAAACCCTTGGAGATGGGATTTATACTTCAATTGGTAGGACCACTTTTGTGTTGTATACTAGAGAAAAAGGTTTTTTCCCAGTAGGTGTTCTAATGCTAGTGTGGTAAGCCCATAATACGGGATTGAGTTTTGGGTGCCAATCCTTTTCTGACTTACTCATAGTGTGATGCAATATTTTTAGCAAATTCTTATTTAAGTCTTTGTCCTAGTTGTTTCCTTGTGGGTAGTAGATGGAAGAATAGTTTTGTTTGATCTTGAATTTTTCATAGAGCTCAGTTATATTACTATTCTTAAATTGTCCTCCATTTTCAGTTATAATGGATGAAGGGATACCATATCAATAGATGATATAATTTAGAATGAACAAAGCCACCTATTTTCCTATTGCTTTGGTAAGTGGGACTGCTCAACCCACTTGGTGAAGTATTTTATGGCTGTTATTATGAACTTGTGTCCATTTGAAGAGGTCAGATGTATCTTCCTGATGAGATCAAATGCCCATTGTTGAAAGGGACAATATGTGATAAAAGGAATAAGCTCCCTGGCTGTAGCATGTATAAGATTTCCATGTTGCTAGCATTTATTACAAGATTTACAGTACCTTGTTTCTTCTTTCCCCATGTCTGGCCAATAGTAGCCAACTCTTAGTAGTTTTTGAGCTAGATTCATACCATTAGAATGAGAACCAAAAATACCTTCATGAACCTTAGATAACACACATGTGGATTCTTCCTTTTCTAGACACCTAAGTAAATTAATATCTATTCCTCATCTATACAAGCTATTTTCTATGAGAACATATCATGAGGCATTATTGATCAAATGTCTTTTGTCATTTTGGGTTAGCTCATCAAGGATGACCTAATGGTGTAGGTAAGGCTAAATATTATGGTAGTAGGATGATTCTTGTCCTATGAAAGAACATACCATTTGGGAGTAAGGGGAATCATATGTTTGGTAATGGAGTTCTTCCACCAGGAACTCATAGAAAAAATATTCTCCTTGCTAGGGTAAGGAGGCCACAGTATAAATTGCATTGGTAGCTCTGTTATCTATCCTTGGGATTTTCTTGAATGTAATGAAGGTGAAGTGTTTTTTAAAATCATTAACCATAATTTTTTAAGGTATGAGTTTATCATTCCTTATTGGATATACATCATTGACTTGGTTAGTCACCATTTGAGAGTCATGATGGATATGCAACTTGGAGATGTTCCATTTGATAGCCAACTTCATTCCATTTACTAAGGCTTCATATTTAGCAATGTTTTTTGTACAAGGAAAATAGATCTTATACACATTATGAATAGAATATCTTTTAGAAGTGATAAATAGCATACCTACTCCTAAATCTTGTTGAGTGAAAGAATCATCAAAGAACATCTTTCAGAATCTTTGAGTGATGTGTATGATGGATCCATCTGGGAACTCCACATTGATAGGTTGATTTTCTTGTAGTAGAGTCTTAGCCAATTTACCTATAATTTCTTTCCCTTTTATAGCCTTCTATTCAACATATTGAATTTCAAAATAATTGAGGATCATGACCCATTTAGCCAACCTAATAGTCAAGGTGTCATTCTCAAGAGATATTTGAGTGGATTGTTAGGAATAGTCCCAAGAGATAACTGGGGGGGGGGGGTGAATCAGTTATCTACAAGTTGCAATTCTTTATCCAATTAAGTATACTTAAACTTTAATCATAAACACAATGAAATAAAACTTGAACACAACACCAATATTTTGGTTACGGGGAAACCCAAATAGGTAAAAACCTTGGTGGGAATTAACACCCACTAATAAACTGTACTGGTGTATAATGATCCTTGTTAGAAGATCTTACAACCCTGTTAGGATTTGATCTTTATAATGCAATAAGTATAGTGACCTGGTCAAATCTCAGACCCTATTAGGAGTCTTTTATGATTGACCTTGTTAGGGGTGAGGACACATTGTCTGAGAGCTCACTGCTCAAAGGGGTGAAGGCTACAACCTTCTAAATAACAAATACACACTATATCTGGATCTTGGTGAGCTGTAAGGTAGAACTTATATCTTGATCAGTTCCAATGAATAGTACACTCTTTCTTCTCTATCACATAGACCTCTCCTTGATGATACAATACTTTTCACTCTCTACTCTACTCTAAACTTTCATCTCCATGCCCTACTTCTAGTGATCACAAATGACCAGCTATAAGTATCTTTCCTCTAAATGATAAAATCAAGTCATCCTATTAGAACCACCTTGAAATCATATTAGAGAAACAATAACACTATCCAATAATATCTCAATCAGCTCTACTAAGCACACAACACAAACTGGGACCTGTCTAAATTAATAAGTGTAGACACATGTTACACACTGTCGGCTCTACCAAATTAACTGATACTTTGTCCTCAAGCTGAATTACATCATGCTCTCTTAACCAAAAAATCTTAACTCTTCTCCAATTATTAATCCAAGCATGCATACCGAAATGATAGGTGCAACTCTTGTATCAATATAATCTTTGTCGGCTCTTTTGGATAAATACAGGAAACTGCAACTAGTGAATAGCGATTGCATAAATTCACTTCTACTACACATCAGACTCTGTGTCCATGAATGCAACATCACTAACATGTCTCCATCATATATCCAAACACACAAGGCTCCATGATAACTATACAGACAATCACTCACAAAACACTACCTGTAACTCTGTCAGGAACACTGCTGATACAAGTTGCTACATAACTATTTGTACTAACAATTAACCTTTGCATCCATGATATCATGATGATAACATGTCCATGCTAAATATAATCAAAGCTTACTACATAAGTATTCCAAGCATTCTATTTACCATATGTTGTCATCAATGACAAACATACAGTCAGCACTGGCTTGTTGGCAAATCTCCAACAATCTCCCCTTTTGGCATTGATGGAAACATATGGAATAAAAAAAACCACCAATCCAAATGAACAATTCTTTTATAACATACTCCATTTCCTCATCAAAATTCCCCCAAGGATGAATCCTTCATCTATTGCAATATTCTTCAATATTCTGCATTTCCTTAACTGAACTGCTTCCATGACTGAATGCTACTCCCCCTAGCTACTATATATTACTCCTCCTTAATTTTGTATGTACTCCCCATTTAGAGTCTCCATTTCCTCATCAAAATTCCCCCAAGGATGAATCCTTCATCTGCTGTAATATTCTTCAATATTCTCCAACTGAACTACTTCCATGACTGAATGCTACTCCCCCTTGCTACTATATATTACTCCTCCTTAATTTTGTATGAACTCCCTGTAATACCCCAAAAATGGGCTATAGGTTCATTAACCTCCTACATCTTCAATTCGAACAAAATTGACATAGAAGTCCTAACATAAGGCACATCTGCACATTATCAAATTTAATTGATTTTATCCTAAATTCTGCATTGGGGAATATTCCTAGCAATATTCCTATTTATCCTAATTATCTTTAATTTAATGATTATTTGGCGATAAAGCTAATTTATCCTAAAGTTTGATTAATTGAATATTCTGAATATTTAATTAATTACATTTAATACTGCCACTTAATTATTTAATTAAATTTAATTCTATTTATTCCTAAATTGCATTATTTAATTTTGACAATAAATCAAAAATCTCATGACTAATTGATTAAATTCTTATTTAATTAATTAAAGTCAGTTGTCAATATTTAATAATATAGCTTTTGAATAAAAGTTTGATTTAATAATTGATTAAACCATAAATCGATTATTTTAATTTCAAAAATCAGTTAAGTTGAGAATATATCACTTTATTTATTAAATTAATAATTAAATCATGCACAATCAGAAAAGTAGGCAACTAGAAATTAACAATCAATTTTAAAATTGAAACTCAACATCTGATGATGAGTTGAAATTTAATCTAAACTCTATTTTGAGTTAGACACTACTTTTGCATGATTTTTGTGAGTTAATTGTCTCGGATTTCCTGATAACTCAAAAATCAACTTGAGTTTATCAAGAGTGATTTATTGCTTTTCTCATGCACCCTTAAAGCCCTGGATTTCTATAAAATCAAGGCTTCAGCTCTTCTAAAAGGATCCATGAAATTACATCCTCATGTTGGTGAATTGGTGACTGAAGAATCAATCTTTTGCGAATCAAGGCTATTGTGAGATTTTCATTTATTATTTTGAGCATTCATAGTTTCATATCATAGTTTTCATATTCATCCCTATCATCTTAGATTAAATCTGCATTCAATTTCATTTATTTAGCTTAGATTCATATAGTTTCTTTCATTCTTATTGCATAGAAAATACAAAAATATATCTTAATCTGCATTCATAGTTTTTCATATTTTGCATTCAAATCCTTTGTTTAGGTGTTGCATTGCCACTGATCTTGGTCTAATCTGAGAATATCATACTCACATCTACTAGAAGGCAGTAAATTGCCTGGTTAGCATAGTTTCAATTACTTACAAATTTTGGCTTTTGCTAACCTCTAATGTTTTACTGAAGTGTTGTGTCTATAGCTAGGTAAAAAATTCACACACACATTTCTAGCACCCACCATGGGGCACTAAAATGGGTTTCCATTCAATTTATATCAATTTCTTGTCATTTTCTGGTTCAAACTGCGATCTTTTATTTTCTATCTGTACATTTTTCGTACAACTTTATAACAAAAATCATGCTAGGAAGTACCCACTGTTGTACAACAATTGATTCTATCGAGGCTCGTATCAAAAGGTACACACTATCATTTGGGAGATCTATTATCATATGAGAAGACACCCACTGTCATACGAGTTTCCCGACTGTCGCCTGGAAGGTAACCCACTATCATACAAGTTTTGACACCATAATTCAATTGTCGTTTCAAAATTTTTTGCATTTTTTCAAATTTTATTTTCAGATTGGGACTAACATCTAACCCTAACAATTGAAATCTTCTATTTTTTATTGATATTTTCTTAATCTGATTGGAAAAAGTGCAACTAAATTGCTAAAATAGGTAAAAATCTACTAAGTCCATTGCAAGGAATTCAGGTATTCTTCTCCAACTAATAACATTTTGATTTGGATTAAAATGAACTCTCACATGTCAAGCTTGTGTGAATTTTCTTTCTTTCATATCACAGACTTCATTTTGGGCTATAAAACGAACATAGATTTGCTTTCTGCATATCTATTACACATAGTAAATAGGCCCTATGAACACTATTTTTGGATGATCTAAAGAGAGTGGGCTTCTTCCGCTTGTTCATGCATGTGAAGCTCTTCTTGATGAAGGATCCCCTTGTAGGTAGGGAGGTTACTGAGAGAGTCTCACGTTCTACTAGATTTGTGCATCTTCAACTTTTGATTGATACATTCTCTCTCTGAAGAGGTTGATAGATCATAATTAGTTGACATCATAGATCTTTGTGAGATAATCTTGATCTTAGCGTGTTAGATTAATTTGTCTACTTTGTTTTGGTTAAAAGTGAAAAGGCTAGAGGACTATGCTCTACTCCCTTTTTGGGTAGTATCAGAAACTCAAATCCTTGAATCTGGAACCAGTCTCCATGTGGTATCTTTTGTGAGTCACCTTTAGAGAGGGTTAACTATAGTGGACATTCCCTTAATTGGGTCAACCACATGGACAAAACCTCAAGTGGTAATAGCCATTTTCATCATGGTAGCAGCAGCCGCTATATAAATGTCCTTGTGGAGGAAATCTTCACAGGTGTGGTCTCTTATTGGGCTGTCAGATCTCCCTAGCAGCTCTTGATTGATGAAATTCTCGAACAGTGTCAAAACCCTAGTGTGCTTGATTAGAGTTCACCCTCTTGAGATCACAAAATTTTTAGAGTCAGACCATTACTACAAACCCTAGTGAGGCCAAATTTTCATTTTTCTAGGAATATGTGCATTATTGAAAAACTTTTTGGAACATACACAATTAGCACTCCTAGGGATTAGCACATTCAATCACTTGATTGTTCATGCATAGGGTTACTTTGTCCCCTGTTCATTATTTTCAGACGTGTTTGGAATCACTTGCTTGCTATTTTGTGTGCTTGTTTATCTATTTGGATACTGAAAATGAATGATCCCACAATAATCTTCAAACTTGGACAGAAGAATTTGTGAACAATCTAAAACTGAAAACCTAAAATTTGCAAAATCTAAAGTAAAATTCCTTTTTGGATTCAAAAGTCATCCCACAAGGTCAGAAAGTTGTACGAGTTTTGGCAATTGTCATTTCAGAACCACTGTATTGTCGTATGAAATCTTATATAGTGTCGTATGAGTTTTGCCACCACTCAAAAGAAAAAAGTCAAAATACTGCTATCAACTATCGTGTGAGCTTTGCAATTGTCGTACAAGTTTTTTCAACTATCATTTCAGACCATACCCACTTTCGTATGATCCTGCAGAAAGTCATTTGAGAAACTTTGAAAAATTGCTAGAAAGTGGTCAAAATTATCAGAGATCTAGTTTTTACAGTTTGTTTCCAGAATCTGTCGAACAAATCACTATGTCAGGAATAGAGAAAAAACTAGAACAAATTCATTCATTTTCCTCAAGTGAGCTCTTGAGTCTGATTTTGTCTTCTGATTTATCGATTTGAGTCTTTTTCATCTTCTGTCAAAACCTTGTCAAAAATATCTTCAAATTCAATCTTGTTACTAAAATGGCTAAGTGTTGTGAGCTCATGCCCGCCATCTATTGGGAATCTACCCACACTACTGTGGCACAATATCCTTCATTTACATCTGATCTAACCTTCAATCAATTCAATCTTGACAAGGTTGCGTCATTCAATCTTATTGAATCAAGTCATTATTTAGTTGTCTTCATCTTGCTTTCTTGCTTCACCCAAGGTTAATGGTGGAAACTAGAGCTTCCTCACATAAGAAATCCAGAGAAGCACTTAACACCGCAACTTTTTCTACTCACATAGGTCCAACTCTTGAGCAACTCTACAATTCTGGTCTTTACGAAGATGATGGTCTTGGCAATTTTTGATTGAAAACTAGTTATATACCCCCTCCATCAACTCATGGAGGTAATCAAAAAAATCCACCTCAATCTAATCCAGGGAGTCCTAAAACTTCTAACATGTCTCACAGAGGGACACATCAAGGGTCTCAAGGACATTTGATCAGGATTAAAGTGGGAAAATACTGAAATCTAATTTTTCCAAAATTTCATATGTTTTAGTAAATTGCAATTTTGAGGGTCTTCGGTTCATTTCTAGGAAAATATGCTGATCGATGTTCCTGAAATTTCATTCAAGATCATTTGAATACCTTTCTAACGCATCAAACAGTTTGTAATTCAGAGCTAGGATGAGAAAGTTATGCCTTCTCCAAGTGGACCTAAATTTTATATTTAGTTTTTTTGATAAATTTTGATAGTTTTAATAGTTTAATTTTAATAAACATTATGATGACTCTTCATTTCAATTCCAAGGGATTTTTGTGACCCTTGGGATCCATCTGACTTGTATAAACTCCAATTTTGAATAGAATGGAAATAGTTTTTGGTTTGCAATCTTGTTGTTCTCAATTTTCGTGTTGAATTCTACAATACTGCAGGTATCACACCAGGTATTGTAATCTAGTTTTCATAAATCAGATCAGTGGTATCAGAATGGGAATGCTCCTTTATGCCAATTTACACAAGGTCTTCCTACCAAAGATTAGGATTGGATACACAAGATTTGTCAGAATACCCACCTTTGAGACGCACACGATCGAAGATGTCAGATGATGATGTTAAGAAGTTGGTCAAGGAAGCTTTAAATAAGCAATGAGAGGAGATGATGAGTCAATTTTCACACCTCCTACAGAAGCAAAAACCCTCTGAATTTGAAACATCATTTTGTGGAAATACCCCTTTCAAAGTGCAGGTCAATTTTGACATCCCAAATTTTGAAGGAAAGGTCGATTCTGAAGCTGTTGATAACTGGTTATCAAAGTTGGATAAGTTCTTTTCTGTAAATAATTTCTCAGATGCTGAAAAGATAACATTTTCTCTCCTCAAAGCTGAAACCCATGTGAAATTAGCATGGGAAACCAGAGGAGCAAATAAAGAACAAGAATCAGTTGATGAAGATGGTTTTGATAAGAAGCCCACATGGGGAGAATTTGTGGAATACATAAAAGAAGCTTACCTCCCGGAGGATGTATATGAACAAAAATACATAGAATGGCAACTTCTTCAACAAAAGAGGGATCAATCTGTGCAAGATTACACCAATACATTCCATTCACTTTTAGCAAAACTTGGTATTAATGATTCAGAGAAGCATCGAATTTTGAAATATCGGAGTGGACTTCACAGGTATATTCAAACAAAGATGGAATTTTAAAATATTGAGACATTGGCAACTGCCTATAAATATGCTACAAAAATTGAAGAAAAATCCAAGCAAAAAGGGAAGAGGGACTAATTTGCAAACAACAAGCCAAGGGTTGAAGGTGGCAATAAATTTGCAAGAAAACAGGTGACCAAGGAACTTCATTCAAATTCACCCAAGAACACATGGTGGTCTACTAAAAAGACAAACACAGGCATGTGGTGTGAGATGCATAAGTCCCCAACCCATAATACAAAGGATTGTCAAAGCATTAAAAATTTGATGATAGAAATACGAGGAGAGGAAGCTGAACCTGAATCGTCACCAATAGATAATTTTGAGAAAGAGGAGAATGATTCCATCATAGAAGCAAACCCATATGTCGTAGTTGGAACTGCTAAAGTATTGCTTCGTGAAGATGAAGAGAGACTTTTTCATTCACAGATGTGGGTTGATGGAAAGCCTCTGCATTTTATTATTGACAGTGGGAGTCAAAAGAATTTGATCTCTAGGGAGACAATCAAAAGATTAAATCTAAAAGTGACAAGACACCCACAACCATACTCTATGGGATGGGTAAATGAGGGACAAGATATTCAAATAAATCAACAATGTTGTTTTCCATATTCAATCAAGCCTTTCAAGGATGAAGTGATATGTGATGTAGCACCATTGGATGTATGCAATGTCTTGCTGGGGCAGCCATACATGTATCAGAGGCATGGGGTGTATGAGTCTAGGCCATGTAGTGTTACAATCAAGCTTGGTGGGAAGAGGTATCGAATACCAGAGGTATGACCAACACAAACTGCTTCTTTAATTAGTGCTAAACAATGTAAATACTTGATTGCTCAAACTGGAGCTTTTGTTGTACTCATGATTCACCTTGAACAAACAAAGTAAGTTGTTCTTAATACACATGCTAAGGTAACAGAGAATCAACAAAATTATATGGATAAAATTTTGAAAGAATATCACAGTGTGTTTACACCACCAGTGGGAGTACCAACACACTGTCAAGTCAAGCACTCTATTGATTTAATCCCAGGCACACTGCTACCACATGAGCCAATATTTAGGAGGTCAATTTTGGAAAATGATGAGATTAAGAGACAAATTCAGGAGTTGATTCAGAAATGACACATTCATCCAAGTGCTTCACCTTGTGGAAGTCCAATTGTCCTTGCTAAAAAGAAAGATGGGACATGGAGGCTTTGTATTGATTATAGAGCATTAAACAAAATCTCTGTTAAAAATAGATATCCAATCCCTCGAATTGATGATTTGTTGGACCAACTTAGGGGGGCTAAATTCTTTACAAAAGTTGACTTGAAGTCTGGATACCACCAAGTACCAATTGATCCAGTAGATGTGTGGAAGACTGCATTTAAATCTAAGGAAGGTTTGTTTGAATGGTTGGTCATTCCTTTTGGCCTAACAAATGCCCCAGTCACATTTATGAGATTGATGAATGATGTACTTAGACCATTCATTGATTCTTTTGTAGTTGTTTATTTGGATGACATACTCATCTTTAGCAGGACTTGGTCTGAGCATTTGCAGCATGTTGAACAAGTTCTTTCAACTCTGCAAAAACAAAAACTTTATGCCATCATTGAGAAGTGTTCTTTTGGTATGCAGAGTATTCAATACTTAGGGTATATCATTGACACTAAGGGTGTTCATGTTGATTCAGCAAAGATTCAAATAATCCAAGATTGGCCATCCCCTAAAAATTTCACAGAGCTTCGCAGCTTCTTGGGCTTAGCCAACTTCTATCGCAGATTTGTGTTTGGTTTCTCACACATATCATGGCCTCTTAATCAATCACTAAGGGGTGGAGCACAAGGAAAATTTTGGTGGACAGAGGCAAAACAACAAGCATTTGAGGAGTTAAAGAAAAGAATATGTTCAGCACCAGTATTGGTCCTTCCAGATCTACACCAAGCATTTGAGATAGAAACAGATGCATCAGATTATGCTCTTGGTGCGGTACTCACACAACATGGGCATCCTGTTGCCTATCACAGTGAAACTTTTTCTGATATAGTATGTAGGTATCCCACCTATGATAAGGAGTTGTATGCCATTGTTCAGGCTTGCAAACAATGGAAACACTATATACTAGGAAAGGAAACTGTTATACATACAGACCATAAACCACTCCAATTCTTGCAAACACAAGGAAAGCTATAGAATGATAGACATCAACGGTGGTCAGCCTATTTACAATAATTTCACCTCAACATTCATCATAAAAAAGGAAGCAGTAACAAAGTGGTAGATTGTTTGAGTAGGCCTCCAATTGCAGGTTTGACAATAGTGTTGGATTCATGTGGTCATCAATCATCCACTTGGGAACAACTATATAGTACTGACCCTGAGTTTGCTAACATCTATAGTAATTTGGTAGAAGGAAAATCTGTCTCTAATTTTCACTTGCAAGATGGGTTTCTTTGCCATAATGGTCACATATGTGTACCCACCAAAGAATGGAAGAAAATGATATGGGAAGCTCACTATAGTCATGTTGCAGGACATTTTGGTATTGGTAAGACTACTGCTATCCTTCAAAAGTATTTCTATTGGCCAAAAATGAAGCAAGATATCATTTCACATATACAAGCTTGTGCAGCCTATGCAATTGCAAAGCCAGCAAACTGTAAGTTGGGTCTATACTTACCATTACCTATTCCTGATAAGCCATGGTAGTCTGTTTCAATGGATTTTATGTTTGGGCTTCCAACTACCAGGCGGGGGCATGATTGTGTATATGTTGTGGTAGATAGGTTTTCTAAAATGGCTATTATGGTGGCATGTAAAAAGATGATTTCTGTAGAAGATACTGCCAAGCTATTTTTTGAACATGTGTGGGTTCATTTTGGTTTGCCAAAAACCATTATTTTTGATAGGGATAGCAAGTTCATCAGCAAATTTTGGTCTGCACTATGGGATAAAATGGACACAAAATTGACAAAGTCCACAGCATTCCATCCCCAAACAGATGGGCAGACAGAAGTGGTGAATTGAATGATTATTCATATTTTACAGATGTATCATTCAAAACATCCTCACACATGGGATGAAAGCTTACCCTATGTGCAACACAGCTACAACCGTGCACTCCATAGTACTACAGGGCACAGTCCATTTGAGGTTTCTCTTGGGTACCAGCCATTGGCACCTATGGATGTAGCAATACCATCTCTACACTCTAGTAGTCCATTGAATGGTGACAAGGAGGTAGATAAAGCAGAAAAATTCATTGATAACATTAGACACTTACAACAACAAGTTCATGAGATATTGGAGCAGAGTAATCAGAAGTATAAGGAAAGACATGATAAACATAGAAATCCTCATTAGTTTCAGGTTGGTGACAAGGTATGGTTACATCTTTAGAAAGAGCGCCTGCATGGACCAAATAAGAAGCCTCATCCTCTTCGTTATGGATCATACACTATTGTGAAACAAGTTGGTGAGAATGCTTTTGAACTTAATTTGCCATCCTTTTTGGGACTACATCTAGTTTTCAATGTGGAATTGTTGAGACCCTATTTTCCTCCTTTATTGGATATCTCCCAAGCTATTGAACACATTCAAGCTATAGAGTTAAATCCCTCTACTACTGCTCCAGTCCAGTGTGACCATGTTACTGAAGCCATTTTAAAGACTTTGAGAAATCAGAACATTCCTTTGTATCAGGTGGTTCGAGCTAGTCAGCATTCTCATCAAGGCAAGTGGTTTACTAAGGAACAAATTGAGGAATAATTTCCTCATCTATTGCAGCAGATTAGTGCAATGGGGCCCATTGCCTCTTAAGGGGGGAGGAATGATCAGGATTAAAGTGGGAAAATACTAAAATCTAATTTTTCCAAAATTTCATATGTTTTAGTAAATTGCAATTTTGAGGGTCTTCGGTGCATTTCTGGGCAAATAAGCTGATCAATGTTTCCAAAATTTTGTTCAATATTATTTGAATACCTTTCCAACGCATCAAACGGTTCGTAATTCAGAGCTAGGATGAGAAAGTTATGCCTTCTCCAAGTGGACTTAAATTTTATATTTAGTTTTTCGATAAATTTTGATAGTTTTAATAGTTTAATTGTAATAAACATTATGATGACTCTTCATTTCAATTCCAAGGGATTTGTGTGACCCTTGGGGTCCATCCGACTTGTATAAACTCCAATTTTAAATAGAATGGAGATAGTTTTTGGTTTGCAATCTTGTTGTTCTCAATTTTCGTGTTGAATTATACAATACTGCAGGTATCACACCAGGTATTGTAATCTGGTTTTCATAAATCATATCAACATCACTCTCAACATGGTATGGATCAAGAACCTACACCTTCTGAAATTCCTTGATATCAAAATGATGACGACTTCAAGAAAATGATGAGGCATTTCTTGAAAGAAGATAGAGAGGCATATTTTCTAGAGTTAGCTCATCAAGGAGGTAAACTTCCTTCCAACTTTAATGTTGAAGATATCATTACGCATGAGGAAGAAACTCCAATCACAACTATGATGAAATAGATGCATTCCATACAAGTCAAACTTAACAAACTTGAAAAAGAAAAGGAACCTAAGGAGTTCTCCATGGAAGCTCTATGCCCTTTTCCATTCGATAAAGACTTGTACATGCCACCATTCCCTAAAAAAGTGGAAATGCCTAAGTATGATAAGTATGATGGAAACTCTGATCCTCAAGATCATGTTAGAGAATTCTGTACTCAATCCATGGAGTTCATGCATGAACCAACTTACTTAATGCATCTTTTCCCTCGATCTCTGTGAGGGTCATCCATTCATTGGTTCTATAAAATGCCTCTTACTATCAAAACTTTTGAGGAGTTAATCAAAATATTTTATCAAAAATACTCCTACAATATTCAACATCTGGTCACCATGATCGACACCTGCAATCTGAAACAATATCTAGGTGAGTCATTCCTGACATTTCTCAAGAGATGGAGGAAGAAATTTTCTCTATATGCTAGACCCATTCCAAAAACTGAGAAGCTAGAAATCTTCATCAATAATCTTGTTACAGAAATCAACTACCCTTTACAAATGCAAAATCATACATCTTTTGATAAGATGGTAGATAATGCAATCAAAATTGAGAAAGTACTTGTGAAAAAAGGAGACATCACACTTCAAAAGGACAAGTATGAATTTGGATCTAGTTCTAAGGACAAGAACAAAAATTGGAACAAGAATAAAGGTGTTGCCATAGATGGTGTTGTTGATAATATTCGTGCCCCATCTAAGGTACCTACCTTTAATCTCACTATTGGTACCCAAGCCATCAAATCTTTTGAAGCTAAAGAAACAGAGTCCAACAAAAATTCATCTGATTACAAACCTTGGGCTACAGATCCTAACTGCAAATTCACTCCTCTTAGATAATCCTTGGAATTTTCCATGAAAACTCTATTGGCAAACAAGATCATCTACTTGCCTGAGATAAAAGTCTTTGATCCTGAACCTAAACCAAAATGGTGGAAAGAGAATGATTTTTGTGAATTCCATCACAATAAAGGTCATAAGACTAATAACTGCGTTCGCTTGAAGCACATCATACAAGATAAAATTGATAATGGAGAAATCATGATTGACAATCATAAGAGAAATAATGATCATACAACATTCACAGAACTATTTCCTAAACATGGTAAAGAAGATTCTTCTTCTCATCCTAATATGGGTGCTAAAGTCAATTATGCATACTCTGGAAAAAATGTTGTCATCAATATGGTTGAACCATGTCTATCTGAGCGTTGCAATGTCATCACAATTTTTAGAAAAGATAGAGAAAATCAATCAGCTAATGCAGTTACTTTATCACAAGCTCAGGCACACCTACAAGGACAAATATTAGATTTATCCAATGTCCCTAAGGTGCCTTCCAATCTTTCATCTACTTCTAAATAGAAGGCTACATCTAAATTTCAAATCCTAAAGACACAAGGCCTACTTCATATAGTATTGTCCATCAACTCAAGCACACAAATGCAAAAATCTCCATGTTTGAGTTGCTTCAAATATCTCCAGCTCATAGAACCATTCTAGAAAAAGATCTACTCAGATCCAATATCCCTGATAACCTTGATTTAGACAGATTCCAGACTATGGTTTCTCATCTTACATCTCCATAGTATATTTCCTTTTTAGAGGAAGATGATAAATTCTTGAGTTATCCACATAACCAACCCTTGCATATTGAAGTCTTGATCCAAAATCATCATGTCAAATGTGTGTTGATAGATGGGGGTGCTGGTCTAAACATTTGTTCTTTCATCTTGATTACACAATTGAGATTTTAAAAAATGGCTATTGATCCTCAAAAGAAAATAACTATCAAGGCATATGATGAACAAGAAAGATCTTCCAAAGGAACAATTTTCCTACCTATCAGAGCAGGTCTTGTCATAAGAGATACTATATGTCAAGTTCTTGATCTACCTTTGGCTTACAACATCCTTCTAGGACAACCCTAGATACATGAGATGAAAGCTATTCCTTCTAAATATCATCAATGTTTGAAATTTCCTTATGAAGGAGTAGAGGTGATGATTCCAGCTAATCTATATACAACTTGCAATGCATTGAAGGAAAGCATTGATAAACTTGTTCCTAATAACAGAGAATCTTCCACTAAGTAGCTAGACGTTGCTTCAACATCCAAGATGGAAGACATTGCTAAAGAGGTTAAGATCAAAGAAAATGGTATGGGAGAATATACTATAGATCTAGTCTTATCTTTGACATCTCTCCCTATCTCACCTAAGTCTTATGGACAAACTCTGAAATAGTCCAAACTAGAGTCTAAAGAACCTCTTGAAGCATATAAAGGAAATTTTTTTGCAGAACAAGTATCTAAATAGGAGTTTGAAGAGGATGAAGCTGTGCTTGCATGGATGTACAAAGATGAACCCAAATCTCAAGTGGTTAAAAAATGTGATGCTAAAATACCGAATATCCCTTCTAAGTCATATGGCCCAAGAGACAAATTGATCACAAAAATGGGATATAATGGAAAAGGACCTCTAGGACTACAAGGTAAAGGTCTTCTATCACCTCTTGACCATCATGGTCAAACCAACAAGAATACAATAGGTCTAGGATATACGAAGAAGCCTTTATGTCTTAGCAAGAACTCCCCACATGTCTTAGAATAGATTGAGCCATCCACAACAAATCAACTAAAGGGAGAAACAATAGAACAATCTGATAGTGATGATTCATACACCACTGAAGATCTTATTCCTTATGAATGTTTGCCTAAAGAAATTAAATACCTTCTTGAAGCAGAGGATGATCCAATCAAAATGATTAATGTAGTAGAAACACAAGAACCTACTATAGAACAAGAGATAGTTGCACCACAAGAACCATCTAATCTCGAAGGCAATCAAATAGACAAAGAAGAAGGTGGTAGCTATTCTAAGACATATTCTCATGAGTATGAATTCAAATCAAAATCTGAGAGTAACCCTTCTTGGGGTATTCATCCTGACTTTACTCATGTTCTTAGATTTCCTAGAGGCATCGATGAAGAATCTAATGACTATGAATGGGGAGCCATTCCAAAAGAAGATGAGCTTATTATAGAGAAACATGTTGATGTTATCCACCAATATGCACCTAAACCCAATGTAAGTCTAGAGTGAAATAATGAACTTATCAAGTCCGATCCATTGATGGCTAAAGTGGACTCACATAATGACATTGAGCCTATTCATGAATTGAACGTCTTAAGTTGTAATATCACCTTTGAAAACAAGTGTCAGGTTAGGACCAATGATGATACATTTATATCTATGAACACTATTTCCCAATCTTTCACCACTTTAACTATCCAACATCCTAACCTTCTTGACCAAATTTCCATGAATCCGAGCCAAGGTATCTTTACTTTCTCGAATGACTATGCCCTTTCTTGCTACCTAAATGTAGTCGAACCTATGAGGACTTCCATTAGTGAACCAAGCATCAACATGATGAAGTCGTACATCAGGTATCTTAGTCAAAATAATAAGAATAAAATAAAAAGAAAAGGATTTCTAAGGGTGAAAACCACTTTGTGGCAGTCTCAGAACCTACAAAAGTAAAAATAAAAGATGTATCTAAAGGTGAAAACCTCTCTGATGTGCCTAAGGATGAGATATTTGATGTCCTTCCAAGTCATTTATAGGATAGATCTCCAGTTCTAATTTAGCCCACTCAATCTATAAACTTGGGAACAACAGAGGAACCACAGTTGATCCATGTAGCACAATCTTTATCAGAAGAAGAGAAATAAAAATTTACAACATTCCTAATAGAAAAGAAGATCAACTTTGCATGGAAATACTCAAATATGCTAGGCTTGGATCCTGATCTTATAATGCACCATTTATCTATAGCTCCAAATGTCAAACCTATTAAGCAAAAATTGAGAAAGATGCATCCTCATGTTGCACTCTTGGTAAAAGCTGAATTAGAGAAGCTACTAAAAGCTGGATTCATCCATGTTATTGATTATGCTGAATGGATCTCTAATATTGTACATGTTTCCAAACTAGACAAATCAATAAGAGTATGCATAGATTTTAGAGATGTGAATAAAGCATGCCCTAAGGATTATTTTCCACTACCTAGCATTGATATGATAGTGGACATGACTATGGGCTTTGAGATGTATTCTTTAATGGATGGTTTTTCCAGATATAATCAAATAAAAATTTCTCTAGAGGATTAAGAGAAAACTGCTTTTACATGTGCATGGGGTACCTTCTATTGGAATGTCATGCCATTTGGGATTAAAAATGTTGGTGCTACATGTTAAGTTTTAGGATCATTGCAAATGTAATAGCACTCTCTTATTGTATGTGTTTTCCAAATGCAACAATCTCTTGCATTTATATTAAGAATGAGCCAAGAAGAGACATGTCCCTTCAAGGGGCATGTCTATTCATTATTATGTAATTAATATAATGACAATTATGATTACACACACACACACACACACACACACACACACACATATATATAATATCTCTTGAGTATTATATTAATTTATCTAATATTTACATAATAATAATAATAATTATTTTATCAATTTAACTATTTATTTATTATGAGAATAATTATAACCTAACTTTATATATACATATATATCAATGTATTTAATAATATCATTATATATATTGATATATATATATATATATATATATATATATATATATATATATATATATATATATATATATATATATATATATATATGAATATATATAATAAATCATTTCTCATAAATCATATAGTCAATATTATTTATCTGACGGATGCTACAAATATCAACACTCCCTCTTAGCTAGGGAAGATAAAATGTAACTCACAATAAGTTCATAAATAGCGAGGGTTAGTTCCCAAGTGGATTGCCTCTATCGGCGATTCTATCCACAGTTCCCAGGTGGATTGCCTCCATCGGCGATTCGATCCAAAAGCTCCTGTGTGGATTGCCTCCATCGGCGATTCTATCCACAACTCATGAGCTTCATAGTGGATTGCCTCTATCGGCGATTCTATCCACAAGCTCCTGTGTGGATTGCCTCCATCGGTGATTCTATCCACAACTCATGAGCTATGGTGTGGATTGCCTCTATCGGTGATTCTATCCACAAGTAAGATATTACCAAAGAAAAATTATTGCAAGATCGTCACCTTCCAATAACTTTAACAAATACAAGTGATAATCATTTGGAAGTCGTCACTTCTTTATGATTTACACAGGGGGCAGGCCCATTAAGAACATTCATGATTCACAAGTATAATAATCAATTTTATATCAAGTTTACCTCATAAATGTTTCACCTTCAATAGTGAACTCCCTCTCAATCAATATGATCACTTGATTGTCACAAGTTGGCCGAACCATCTACTCCCTCTGAAGCTCAAGTTTATCAACTTCTTGACCTCTTTTGAAATATTAGACTCTCTTTGCATCTAGTCTCAATCATCAATTTGTTTTCAAGCATCAAGTTATTTCTTCTTTGAATGAAATTATCTTGTGCTTTTGTCCTGAAGGTATGTCAGAGAGAGATTACAAATAGCTCACTAAACTATATTATCCCAAAGAAATATTAAAGATAAAAGCATACAATATTTTCTATCCCAATATTATAATATGATTTAAGAACTACATAAAAAAATTAATGAACATTAATGAACATGGAATACTCATCTCATGATTAATGTAATGATCCTTTTCTTATTTGTACTATAAAAAGTGTTTGAAGCTTTTAATCAAAGAACTCTCTTTGTTCAGAAATCTGCATAGACCTGTACACATTTGGTCATAACTTTTGAACCTAACATTTTCTTTCCAATCGCTCCAGTGAGATTCTTCTAAATTAGTTTATCACCAACATATCTCAAATTTAGAAAAATCCAACGGTCCATTTATGAGATATGGTCCTCGTACTAAGACTATAATTTTCTGAAATAGTCACACATTCACCATTAACAAACTACTCTCTTACATTTGCAACTTGGCTCTGATACCATGTTAAGTTTTAGGATCATTGCAAATGTAATAACACTCTCTTATTGTATGTGTTTTCCAAATGCAACAATCTCTTGCATTTATATTAAGAATGAGCCAAGAAGAGACATGTCCCTTCAAGGGGCATGTCTATTCATTATTATGTAATTAATATAATGACAATTATGATTACACACACACACACACACACACACACATATATAATATCTCTTGAGTATTATATTAATTTATCTAATATTTACATAATAATAATTATTATTATTTTATCAATTTAACTATTTATTTATTATGAGAATAATTATAACCTAACTTTATATATACATATATATCAATGTATATAATAATATCATTATATATATTGATATATATATATATATATATATATATATGAATATATATAATAAATCATTTCTCATAAATCATATAGTCAATATTATTTATCTGACAGATGCTACAAACATCAACATATCAGAGAGCTATGAAATTGATTTTTCATGACATGATGCATTGAACCATGGAGGATTATGTTGATGATACTTTAGAAAAATCTATGATTAGAGCTTAAGATCTAAATGACTTGAGCAAGATACTAGACAGGATGGAAAAATTTAGTCTCAGATTAAATCCTAAGAAGTGTGCTTTTGATGTCACTTCTTGAAAGCTCTTAGGATACATAGTTTCAATGAAAGGCATTGAAGTTGATCCAGCTAAAGTAAAGGCTATAATGGAGATGCAACCCCCGAAGAATATTAGTCAAATGAGGACATTACAAGGGAGAGTTCAATCTATCAGATGCTTCATATCTCAACTAGCGGACATATCACAACCTTTTACACAGACATTACATAAAGGTGTGATCTTTGCATGGAATGAGTAATGTGAAAAGAATTTTAATCATATCAAGAAATATCTATCAAATCCTCCTATCTTGATGCCTCCTATTCTAGGGAAGCCTTTGATATTATATGTCTCCGCTATAGATACATCACTAGGGGCATTGCTTGCACAACATGATGAGAAGGATAAGGAAAGAGCTATATATTATATCAGTAGAACATTGGTTGCATATGAGAAGAACTATTCAATGATTGAGAAATCTTTTCTAGCTATGATATTTGCATCACAAAAATTGAGACATTATATGTTGGCTCACACCATGCATTTAGTAGCTAAGATTGATCCACTAAAGTACCTACTAAGAAAAGCTGCCCTCATAGGTAGACTAGCTAAATGGGTCATGCTCTTAAGTGAATTTGATATTGAATATGTTGAAAGAAAATCTATTAAAGGCCAAGTTATTGTTGATTAGTTAGAAGATGTACCTATGTTTGATGATACACCAATGCAAATAGAATTTCCAGATTCCTCTATCATGATTCTTTCTTCTAGAAAATGACAATTGTTCTTTGACGGCTCCTATACACAGAATGGATCTGGAACATGCATATTATTTATCACACCTCAAGGATACTCCATACCTAAAGCTTTCAGATTAAAGTTTACTTTCACAAATAATATTGTTGAATATGAAGCCCTTTTAAATGGTATGAAAATAGCAATTGAGTGGAGAGTAACAAAATTACACATTCATGGAGACTCACAACTTGTAATCCATCAAGTCAATGATGTGTACCAAAAAAAGGATGAAAAGATCATTCCATACAAAATAATGGTAGATGATCTAAAGAAATATTGTATATCTATCATATTTGAGAAAATTCCTAGAATAGAGAACAAGACTACCGATGCAATGGCAATGCTGTCTAATTTATTGCAGCAACCTGAACATGAGCTACGCTATGAGTTCTTGGTGGAAGCACTATCTTATCCTGCATATGATTCCCCTGAAACCCACATGATTTGCACTATTGTAGGTCATGATTCATCTAGATATAAAAACCTATTCTCCTATCTCAAAGACCAAATCATTCCCAATACCTTTAACCGCCATGAAAAGAGATACATAATTTGTAATGCCTCTCGATATGTCATCATTGGTAATGATCTTTACAAATGAGGTCTAGATGGTACACTACTTAGATGTTTAGAACGAGAAGAGTTTCAACATGCATTAGAGGAAGTCCATGATGGTATTTGTGGGTCACACTTGAATAGTTTAACACTAGCTCAAAAAATTATTAGGGTTGGATACTATTGGCCAAAAATGGAGAAAGAGTCTATCAAGTTTGCTAAGAACTATCAAAAGTGCCAAGTGCATGGTAATTTAATTCATGCTCCAGGGAGAGATTTAATTCCCTTTACTACACAATGGCCTTTTCACTAATGGGCATTTGATCTTATAGGAGCCATACATCCTCATTCTTCTAATGGACATACCCATATAATCACAGCTACAGATTATTTCACAAAATGGGTACAAGTAGTCCCTTTGACACAAGCAACTAGAAAACAAATATCTATATTCATCTTGAACTACATCATATGTCGGTATGGTATTCCACATTCTATAGTCACAGATAATAGTGGATAATTCAAAATCAGAGACTTAGATGATTTATGTGCCAAATTCAAGATTACACAACGTTGGTCATCAATCTACTATCCTCAAGGGAATGGACAAGAAGAGGCTTCTAATAAGAATCTATTGAAAATCTTGCACCGTACAATTAATAAAATGGGAAGAGACTGGCATCTCATGATCAATCCAGCTCTCTAGGCCTACAAAAAAAGTATCAAAGTGCCCACTGAGGCTACACCTTTCACTTTAGTTTATGGGTCTGAAGTGGTACTACCTATTGAGGTTGAAATCCCATCACTAAGAATCAGAATGCATGGTCTAGTAACTGATGATGACTAGAGAGTGTCTAGGTTGCAAGAACTTGAACTACTAGATGAGCACAGACAAGTAGTGGATGATCATCTCAGAGTGTATCATAAAAGAATGTCTAGAGGCTACAATAATAAAGTCAGACATAGAGAATTTCAGGTTGGCGATCTAGTCTTGAGGGAGAATCTTAAAAATCAATCACATCGAGAATGCAATGGGAAGTTTGAACCCAACTAGCTGGGTCCCTTTGTTATCACTGCTACTTTTGGCTCTAGAGCCTATCAACTCTCAATGACTAAATGAGAATAGCTCTAAGAACCAATCAACATTCTCCATCTGAAGAAATTCTATGCCTAAGGCATTCAGTGCATGGTAAAATGTCCTAAAAAAATCTTTAAAATTTGAAAAAGTCCTGAAAAAATGAACATCTTGGTGAAAACCTAGCAATGGGCGCCTTGATGATTCACAAATAAAAAATAAAAAAAAAAAAAAAAAATTGGAAAAATGAAAAATACAAAAAAAAAATGAGAAAAAGAAAAAGTGCCTTGGTAGCAAAAATAGAATCTCTTCCAAGATGGTGAAAACCCAGCAAACAAGCACCACTTGTTTCAAAATGCTCCATCTATCAGTGCAATCTTGGTCTTTCCCAACTTTCAGTCTTGCTTTAGTTTGTATGTATTTCTTGATTTGTTTCTGCATATCCTTGTTTCAATAAAGTTGGTCTATACACCAATTAGTGCAAGTGTCTGTATCCTATCAATGCTTAACACTTGGGGGCAATCAATGTCACATCCTATGCCTCCAATATATCTTAGATGAGTCATATCTAGTTAGAGTCTTTTGAAGCTTCATCCGAGTCAATCAGTCAGTCTCTTCTCTAGAAATGATTTTTCATCTACAATAATGCAATCAAACACAAATTGAAAACAATCTATGCTTTTTACATGCTTCTATCTCCTTGTATTCTTACTGATTCGAATTGAGATTTTTGCATATTGTGTCCCTTGAGCTCTTCGATGATGTCCTTTACAGGATTTAGAGAGTGATGACTGGGGGCATACTCTTTTCTTTGTCTTCTGCTTGTATGTGAAAATCTAACAACTTTGAAAATTTTGGATTGAAATGGTGTTCGTCTGTAAGAACCTCTATCTTGAATTGGATGGCCATGCGTACCTTGACCATTGATACCTAGAAAATTCAAGGAAGTTTGATCTTTTGCTATGGTCTTTTTTGAGTTAGTTCTTTGTCCTACTATGAAACATGATCTTACCTAAGGATGTGAATGATAAAGGGTCACTATGGGTAATTCACATTGGATTTAGAATGATCTCTTGACTGCTAGATGTGTTTGAATGCAAGGCGTATTCTGGTCATCATGATGTTTATGTGCTGATGCTTATACAAATTGCTATATCAAAATGGACATGATATTCAGGTCATCCTGGCATTTGTGCCCTGGTGCTTATATCTAATCCGACATTCCAAAAATAAAATCAATATTCATATGTCCATGGTTGTCTAACCAGTGGGTGTTGTATTGATTCCTACGTATACAAATCGATATTCATATGTTTATGGTTTCTTAACTAGTGGACATTGTATTGATTTATCCAGTTACCTAAAAATTCAATGATGACAAATGACCGACACATGATCAATGACTAGGTCCTAGGTCTTATGTTGCATTTCATTCTGCATGTCTCTTTTCATTTTGCACTTTGCATGATCTCACAAATTGCTTGAACACTTAAACGATTCTTCAAAACCAAAAATGCTAAACATGACACAAAGACTAAGCATTGTATGAAGGTTCCTCAAATGAAATAGCAAGTAGAATCCTTTTTTGGGATCAAAATCAAAATTTGAGATCATTCATATTATTAACTACTTGCATAATCGACCTTCAATCATCACAAAAATCTAGAATTCAACTTAACTGATTATCTTACATCAAACTATTGAAATTTCAACTTGGTCAACCATGGTTAACTCATGGTCAAACCTAGTCAAACTTGGTCTCTAGAACCTCTAAACGATGTAGAATGCATTCTTGAACATGTATAACCACTTCTCAAATCAATTAACATGCTTCTAAACTATAATGCTAACTTTTCTTGTCAGATTTCAATTTTAATCCCAAAGGGGGCATGGTATTGCACATCATTCAAGTTTGTAAATCTAAATCTGAAATTAAATATTTCCTCAGTAATCAAGACAACAACCACATCTAGTTGCTGACTCATCAAAAGTCCTCGTCGCTTGGGGAAAATCTATCATCTCTTGGGGCATATCAGATTCATTGAGATCCATATCAATCTGGTATCCTAATCTATCTTGTAAATTGTATCAACTTTTCGTAACCATCGGTTCATTAGTGTTATTTCCTTGGTTCTTCATAACTGATGGGTTTAGGATGTGATACCAATATGATTCATACAAGGACATTGAGGTCTGGAATCGGTCACTCACTTCTTCGCAATCATAAGGTTTAGAATCAGGTGTTTTGGCACTTTTTTGTAATCATTAGTTCATTGTTGCTATAGTTGACAGCATCTTTGGTCACTCAAGACATAAATCTTAAATCTTGAATCTTTAAATCTTTCAATTGGTTTCTATCTTAGAATCAGTTAATCTTTCAAATCAGTTTCATACATCTTTATCATACATAGACTATTCTTTGAACCACTACGCTTTGCACAGTAATTCAAAGAGGGGCAAAATGTAATACCCCAAAAATGGGCTATAGATTCATTAACCTCCTACATCTTCAATTCAAATGAAATTGACATCGAAGTCCTAACCTAAGGTACATCTACACATTATCAAATTTAATTGATTTTATCCTAAATTCTGCATCGGGGAATATTCCTAGCAATATTCCTATTTATCCTAATTATCTTTAATTTAATGATTATTTGGTGATAAAGCTAATTTATCCTAAAGTTTGATTAATTGAATATTCTGAATATTTAATTAATTAGATTTAATACTGCCACTTAATTATTTAATTTAATTTAATTCTATTTATTCCTAAATTGTATTATTTAATTTTGACAATAAATCAAAAATCTCATGACTAATTGATTAAATTCTTATTTAATTAATTAAAATCAGTTGTCAATATTTAATAATATAGCTTTTGAATAAAAGTTTGATTTAATAATTGATTAAACCATAAATCAATTGTTTTAATTTCAAAAATTAGTTAAGTTGAGAATAAATCACTTTATTTATTAAATTAATAATTAAATCGTGCACAATCAGAAAAGCAGGCAACTAGAAATTAACAATCAATTTTAAAATTGAAACTCAACATCTAATGATGAGTTGAAATTTGATCTAAACTCTATTTTGAGTTAAACACTACTTTTGCATGATTTTTGTGAGTTAATTGTTTCTGATTTCTTGATAACTCAAAAATCAACCTGAGTTTATCAAGAGTGATGTATGGCTTTTCTCATGCACCCTCAAAGCCCTAGATTTCTATAAAATCAAGGCTTCAACTCTTCTAAAAGGATCCACAAAATTGCATCCTCATGCTGGCGAATTGGTGACTGAAGAATCAATCTTTTGCGAATCAAGGCTATTGTGAGATTTTCATTTATTGTTTTGAGCATTCATAGTTTCATATCATAGTTTTCATATTCATCTGTATCATCTTAGATTAAATCTGCATTCAATTTCATTTATTTAGCTTAGATTCATACAGTTTCTTTCATTCTTATTGCATAGAAAATATAAAAATATATCTTAATCTGCATTCATAGTTTTTCATATTTTGCATTCAAATCCTTCGTTTAGGTGTTGCATTGTCACTGATCTTGGTCTAATAAGAGAATATCATACTCGCATCTACTAGAAGGTAGTAAATCACCTAGTTAGCATAGTTTCAATTACTTGCAGATTTCAATTTTTGCTAACCTCTAATATTTTACTGAAGTGTTGTGTCTACAGCTAGGTACAACAATGCAATCAAACACAAAATGAAAATAATCTATGATTTTTACATGATTTTATCTCCTTGTATGCCTAGTGATTCGCATTGAGATTTTTTCATATTATGTCCTTTGAGCTCTTCGATGATGTCCTTTATAGGATTTAGAGAGTGATGACTGGGGGCATAATATTTTCTTTGTCTTCTGCTTGTATGTGAAAATCTAACAACTTTGGAAATTTTGGATTGAAATGGTGTCTATCTGTAAGAGCCTCTATCTTGAATTGGATGGCCATGTGTACCTCGACCATTGATACTTGGAAAATTCAAGGAAGTTTGATATTTTGCTATGGCCTTTTTTGAGTTAGTTTTTTGTCCTACTATGAAACACGATCTTACCTAAGGATCTAAATGATAAAGGGTCACTACGGGTAATTCACATTGGATTTAGAATGATCTCTTGACTGCTGGATGTGTTTGAATGCAAGGCATATTCTGGTCATCATGACGTTTATGTTATGATGCTTATACAAATTGATATATCAAAATGGACATGATATTCAGGTCATCCTGGTGTTTGTGCCTTGGTGCTTATATCTAATCTGACATTCCGAAAATAAAATCAATATTCATATGTCCATGGTTGTCTAACTAGTGGGTGGTGTATTGATTCCTACGCATACAAATTGATATTTATATGTCTATGGTTTCTTAACTAGTGGACATTGTATTGATTTATCCGGTTACCTAAAAATTCAATGATGACAAATGACTGACACATGATGAGTGACTAGGTCCTAGGTCTTATGTTTCATTTCATTCTGCATGTCTCTTTTCATTTTGCACTCTGGATGATCTCACAAATTGCTTGAACACTTAAATTATTCTTCAAAACCAAAAATGCCAGACATGACACAAGCACTGAGCATTATATGAAGGTTCCTCCAATGAAACAGCAAGTCGAATCCTTTTTTGGGATCAAAATCAAAATTTGAGATCATTCATATTATTAACTACTTGCATAATCGACCTTCAATCATCACAGAAATTTAGAATTCGACTTATCTGATTATCTTACCTCAAACTATCAAAATTTCAACTTGGTCAACCATGGTCAAACCTAGTCAAACTTGGTCTCCAAGATCTCTAAATGATGCAGAATGCATTCTTAAATGCGTATAACCACTTCTCAAATCAATTAACATGCTTTTAAACTATAACACTAACTTTTCTTGTCAGATTTCAATTTTAATCCCGAAGGGGGCATGGTATTGCACATCATTCAAGTCTGTAAATCTAAATCTGTAATCAAATCTTTCCTCAATAATCAAGACAACAACCATGTCTAGTTGCTAACTCATCAAAAGTCCTCATCGCTTGGGGAAAATCTATCATCTCTTGGGGCATATTAGATTCATCCAAATCCATATCAATCTAGTATCCTAATCGATCTTGTAAAATGTATCAAATTTTTGTAACCATCGGTTCATTAGTGTTATTTCCTTGGTTCTTTGTAATTGATGGGTTCAGGATGTGACACCAATATGATTCATACAAGGAAATTGAGGTCTAGAATTGGTCACTCACTTCTTCGCAATCATAAGGTTCAAAATCAGGAGTTTTGGCACTTTTTCGTAATCATTAGTTCATTGTTGCTATAGTTGACAATATCTTTGGTCACTCAGGACCTAAATCTTAAATCTTGAATCTTTAAATCTTTTAATCGGTTTTTGTCTCGAAATCGGTTAATCTTTCAAATCTTTCAAATCATTTTCATACATCTTTATCGTACACAGACTATTCTTTGAACCACTATGCTTTGCATAGTGATTCAAAGAGGGGCAAAATATAATACCCCAAAAATGGGCTATAGGTTCATTAACCTCCTACATCTTCAATTGAATGAAATCGACATCAAAGTCCTAACCTCAGGCACATCTGCACATTATTGAATTTAATTGATTTTATCCTAAATTATGCATCGAAGAATATTCCTAGCAATATTCCTGTTTATCCTAATTATCTTTAATTTAATGATTATTTGGCGATAAAACTAATTTATCCTAAAGTTTGATTAATTGAATATTCTGAATATTTAATTAATTAGATTTAATACTGCCACTTAATTATTTAATTAAATTTAATTCTATTTATTCCTAAATTGTATTATTTAATTTTGACAATAAATCAAAAATCTCATGACTAATTGATTAAATTCTTATTTAATTAATTAAAGTCAGTTGTCAATATTTAATAATATAGCTTTTGAATAAAAGTTTAATTTAATAATTGATTAAACTATAAATCAATTGTTTTAATTTCAAAAATCAGTTAAGTTGAGAATAAATCACTTTATTTATTAAATTAATAATTAAATCATGCACAATCAGAAAAGCAGGCAACTAGAAATTAACAATCAATTTTAAAATTGAAACTCAACATCTGATGATGAGTTGAAATTTGATCTAAACTCTATTTTGAGTTAAACACTGCTTTTGCATGATTTTTGTGAGTTAATTGTCTTTGATTTCCTGATAACTCAAAAATCAACTTGAGTTTATCAAGTGTGATTTATGGCTTTTCTCATGCACCCTCAAAGCCCTAGATTTCTATAAAATCAAGGCTTCGGCTCTTCTAAAAGGATCCATGAAATTGCATCCTTATGCTGGTGAATTGGTGACTGAAGAATCAATCTTTTGCGAATCAGGGCTATTGTGAGATTTTCATTTATTGTTTTGAGCATTCATAGTTTCATATCATAATTTTCATATTCATCCATATCATCTTAGATTAAATCTACATTCAATTTCATTTATTTAGCTTAGATTCATATAGTTTCTTTCATTCTTATTGCATAGAAAATACAAAAATATATCTTAATCTGCATTCATAGTTTTTCATATTTTGCATTCAAATCCTTCGTTTAGGTGTTGCATTGTCACTGATCTCAGTCTAATCTGAGAATATCATACTCACATCTACTAGAAGGTAGTAAATCATCTGGTTAGCATAGTTTCAATTACTTGCAAATTTTAGTTTTTGCTAACCTCTAATGTTTTACTGAAGTGTTGTGTCTACAGCTAGGTACAAAATTCACACACACACACACTCCCCTTTTAATACTATTTTTCATGACTATATAATAATCCCCCTTTGGCATCAATGGAAAAGGGCACAAACATTTAAGCTCTAGCACTACTCCTGAAGTAGAGTAGTCAACCATCCATCAGTCACTGAGGACTGATGCTCTCTCCACTTTCTCTAAGTAGAATCAGGGAAGAGAATTACTCCCAACTTCTCTCTGAGATACTCAAAAGTATCCTTTGGTAAAGGCTTTGTGAATATATCTGCTAGATGTTCCTTTGTACTCACGTAATCTAATTTGACTTCTTTCTCTACCACTTTCTCTATAAGGAAGTGATAATCTCTATGTGTTTTGTCTTTGCATGCATCACATGATTATTTGACATGTTGATAGTGCTAGTGTTATCACAATGAATAACAATAGGATAATCAATCTAAATTCCAAAATCCTTTATCATCTACTTGATCCAAAAAATTGTAGAACAATTCAAAGCTACTGCAACATACTCTACTTCTAATGTTGACTGAGAAATACAATTTTGCTTCTTGCTTGTCCAAGTGACTATTCTATTGTCAAGAAATACTACTCCTCCTGATGTACTTTTTATATCATCCATGCATCTTGCCCAATCTGCATTTGTATATACATAAAGCTCTACATTCTATGAGTTAGGATACCATAGACCATAATCTATAGTGCCTTGCAAATATCTAAATATTCTATTTATTTCCATGAGGTGACTTTGTTTAGGCTCTACTACAAATCTTCCAACTATGCCAACTACATTAGAAATATCAGGTCTAGATTGAGTAAGATATATGAATTTACCAATCATAGACTTATACAATGTTATATCTACTAATGGATAATCATCTTCTTTTGTAAGCTTGCATCTTATTATCATAGGTGTATCCACTGGCTTGCAATAATACATCTTGAACTTCTTCAATATCTCTTTCACATACTTAGACTGATTAATGAAAACACCTTTCACTATCTGTTACACGTTTAATCCCAAAAATTATTTGATAGGTCCAATCATGCTCATCTCAAACTTGCTCTGCATCTCTTTAGCAAATTCTACACTAAGTTTGTCATTACCCCCAAAGATAATGTCATCAACAAATATAGCTACAAGTAGTAAACCTTCAGATGTATCTCTTATAAATAGATTAAAATCTACTACTCCTTTCTTGAATCCAATTTTTGTTAGATATCCATCAAGTCTCTCATACCAAGCTCTCTCTCATACCAAGCTCTAGGGGCTTGCTTAAGTCCATAGAGGGTTTTCTTCAATCTGCATACCATTCAGGCCTGTTTGATAAGGTGAATACTTCTAGCTGCTCAATGTATACTTCTTCCTTTAACTCTCCATTCAAGAATGTTGACTTAACACCCATCTGATAAACTTTGAAGTTTTTGAATGTTGCATAAGCTAGGAACAACTTAATGGCTTCCAATTTTCTCATAGGTGCAAATGTGTCTAACTAATCAATACCTTCTCTTTGTGCATATCCCTTACATACTAACCTTACTTTATTCCTTACTATTGTACCATCTTCATTCATCTTGTTTCTAAATATCCACTTTTTTCCAATCACATTCTTATCACTAGGTCTTGGGACCAGTTCCCAAGTATCATTCTTAATAATTTGATCTAGTTCTTCTTTCATAGCATCATGCCATTTTGAATCATTACATGCATCTTCAACACTTGAAGGTTCAATTTGAGATAGTAAACATACCACTTCATTGCCTACTAAACTATTTACTTTTGATCTTGTTGTGACTTTACCGCTTTGATCTCCAATGATGTCATCCTTAGAGTGATATCTAGATGTAAACTTTGGAACTTTAGGTGATACTGTCTCATCTACCTTCTGAGTTTCTTCTTCACTTGTTTCAAGGTCATTGAATAATACATCAATACTCTCAAAAATCTCTTCAACAACTGTCTCACTAGTGGAAGGATTGGGTTCTTCTTCAATCATAGGTGCATAATCATGATATCTTTCTTGAACCATAAACTTTTGATCAATCTTAACATGAGCACTTTCAATGATCTCAAATTAAAACATCTATAAGCTTTTCTTTTAATAGAGTAACCAAGGAAAATACCTTCATCACTTCTTGCATCAAACTTTCCTATTGCTTCATCCATCTTGATGTAGCACTTGCTTCCAAATATTCTAATGTATTTCACCATGGAAACATTACCAAACCATAGCTCATAAGGTGTCTTTTCTGCGCTAGGCCTCAATTGTATTCTATTATTGGTATAGACTATTATGTTGACCGCATCTCTCCAATAGGTGTGTGCAAATTTTCCTTCAATCATGATGGTGCGTGATGTATCAAGGTGATCCTATTCCTTCTTTCTACAATCCCATTCTGCTAAGGGGTTCTAGGTACACTCAACTATCTTTTTATGCCATGTTCTTTGCAGTACTCATAGAATCCGTCAGAGGTGAATTCTCCTCCTCTATCCAATCTTAGACACTTTATCTTTAGTCCAAATTCATTTTCAACCTTAGCTTTGAATATTTTGAACTTCTCAAATTCTTCTGACTTATCTTTCAAGAATGCAACCCACATCATTCTAGAAAAATCATCAACAAATAGAATGAAATACCTTTCACCATAGTATGATCTTATTTGAGTTGGTCCACATAGGTCTATATGAATCAGATCCAATTTTTTCTTTGTTAAATTATGCTTTCTTCTGAATGAATTCCTCACATGCTTTCCCATCACACATTCCCTACAAATAGTATCAACTAGATTTTCTATGCTAGGTAGATCTCTTACTGCCTTTACATTTCTTGTCTTTACTATGTTACAAAATTGATGTGACATAGTCTTTTATGCCATAGCCAATTGTCATCTACTTTAGAAACACAACAACTTGCTTTTGAATTAAGCTAAAAAACATTAAATTTAGTCTTTGAACCTGATGCAATCATTACACCATCATTTTTGTTAATGATGCACTTATTGTCTTTCAACTCCAACCTATAACCTTTTTCAAGCAACTGTCCAACACTAAGAAGGTCGTGCTGCAAATCATCTACATAAAGAACATCATCAGTGTTGTTCTTTCCATCCAATGTGATAGCTCCTCTACCAATGATAGGTTTGAGAGTGTTATCTCCAAATCTAACCATGCCACCTTTGTATTTGTCCAGATGAACAAATTTGTCTTTATCACCTATCATGTGATGTGAACAACCACTATCTATAATCCAATCTGTCCTTATGTCTTCTTGTGAAATTAATGCTAGCTCTTGTTCCTTTTTCTCATCTTCACAATCCATCTCATCATACATCTTCTCCATAATAGAAATGAATCTAATTTCATCTTCAACTGAATCATCATCAAAAACTCCATCACCAACATAGTAACATTCTTTTGTATACTTAGGCTTGTAGTTAGTTCTGAATTTCTTAACTCTTGTAGGACACTTAGATGCAAAGTGACCAATCTTATTACATGAGAAAAATTTGAATGGTAACTAACCTTCATACTTTCCTTTTCATTTTCTTTCTTTCTTAGCAATCATAGCAATAATATCATCTATCTCTTTATCTTCATCTTCATCATCAAATTACTAGAAGTGTTTACAGATTTCTTACCATGGACTGATGCTTTGAAGGTTGTCTCACTTTTAGGCTCTATCTTCAATCTTGAAATCTCAAAAGCCAAAAATTTTTTGATCAAGGTCTCTCTCTTTAAATTTTTTATAAGCTACATGGTCTCATCAAGGATGTTGATCTTGTTTTCATACTCTGTTGTAAGAGTAGTCATCAACTTATCCATAATGTCTTCCTCTGAGATCTCTCAACCATTGTTCTTGATTCAAACAACTACTTCATTAATCCTTTGGTTGTAAGCTATGATGTCTTCTTCAAGTAGCATATCTAATGCATTGTATCTTTTCTTCCATGTCTTTCTACGCGCATTCTTTTCTTGTGTATCTCCTTCAAACATGTCTTCTAGGTGGTTCCATATCTTGTAAGCTATCTCTACTTTATTTATCTATGAAAACTCACTATCAGATAGGGTGTTGATAAGGACATCTTTGGCTATTTCATTTTGATGGAACAAATCCTTTTACTTTCCAGTACCATCTTCTTTTGCAAGATCTTCTGGAGAGGGGATCTTAAATTCTTTAATAGCCACTTCAAAAACTTCAAAAGCAATGCACTGCAAATGTGTCACCATTTTGTTCTTCCAATCAGGATAGTTCTCTCCATCAAACTTAGTATTGTCTTTTCTAAAGAATGCCATTTGATCAACCTCAAGTTGTTAAACTTTCTCTTTGAGGCACTTGGCTTTGATACCAATTGTTAGGAATAGTCCCAAGAGATAACTGAGAGGGTGGGGGGGTGAATCAATTATCTACAAGTTTCAATTCTTTATCAAATTAAGTATACTTAAAATTTAATCATAAACACAATGAAATAACACTTGAACACAACACCAATATTTTGGTTACAGGGAAACCCAAATAGGTAAAAACCCTGGTGGGAATTAACACCCACTAATAAACTATACTAGTGTATAATGATCCTTGTTAGAAGATCTTACAACCCTGTTAGGATTTGATCTTTACAATGTAATAGGTACAGTGACCTAGTCAAAGGTTAGACCCTGTGAGGATTCTTTTATGATTGACCCTATTAGGGGTGAGGATGCACTATCTGAGAGCTCACTGCTCAAATACGTGAAGGTTGCAACCTTCTGAATAAAAGATACACACTATATCTGGATCTTGGTGAACTGTAAGGTAGACCTGATGTCTTCATCAATTCCAATGAATAGTAAACTCTTTCTTCTCTATCACATAGACCTCTCCTTGATGACACAATACTTCTCACTCTGCTCTACTCTAAACTTTCATCTCCATGCCCTACTTCTAGTGATCACAAATGACCGGCTATAAGTATCTTTCATCTAAATTATAAAATCAAGTCATCCTATTAGAACCATCTTGAAATAATATTAGAGAAACAATAACACTCTCCAATAATATCTCAATTAGCTCTACTAAGCATGCAACACAAACTATGACCTATCTAAATTAATAAGTGTAGACACATGTTACATACTATCGGCTCTACCAAATTAACTGATACTTTCTCCTCAAGTTGAATTACATCATGTGCTCTTAAACAAACAATCTTAACTCTTTTACAATCATTAATCCAAGCACGCATACTAAAATGATAGGTGCAGTTCTTGTACCAATATAATCTCTGTCGACTCTTCTAGATAAACACTGGAAACTGCAACTAGTGAATAGCGACTACATAACTTCACTTTTACTACACATCAAACTCTGTGTCCATGAATGTAACATCAATAACATGTCTCCATCATATATCCAAACATGCAAGGCTCCATGATAACTGTACGAACGATCACTCATAGAATATTTCCTGTAACTCTGTCAGGAACTCTATTGACACGAGCTACTACATAACTATCTATACTAACAATTAACATATGTGTCCATGATATCATGTCGAGAACATGTCCATGCTATATATACTCAAATCTTACTTCATAAGTCCTCCAGGAATGCTACTTACCATATGTTGTCATCAATGACAAACATACAGTCAACACTGACTTGCTGGCAAATCTCCAACATGGATCTCTTTTACAAATCAATTGTATAGGGTGTGTCATCATGTAATGTCCTAATTTTTTTGATGGAAAGACCACTGCTAGAAAAACCTTCTCAATCATTTAGTATTTCATCTCATATGAGACTAAAGTTCTACTAATTTAGTAGATAGCTTGTAACTTTTTGTTCTTATCTTGTTGTGCAAGGAGTGCCCCCAATAGTGTTGTAGTGGCTAAGATGTATAGAATTAGTAGATTTCCCTAGATAGGGGACATCAAGAGTGGTGGATTTTCCAAATAGTCTTTGATTTGATTGAATTTTTTGGAATGTTCTTTTTCCAATTGATAGGTTACTCGTTTGTGAAAATAATTTTGTGAATGGTTGCACTTTATCAACTAGTTGGGAGATGAATCTTCTAATTGACTGAATCCTCCCTTAAAGAGATCACATTTGGTTGATATTCTTTGGAAGTTGCATCTCAATAATGGCTTGTAACTTTACAATATCCACCTCAATCCTTTTTGTTGAGATAATGTTGTGTGTGTGAAAATTGTACCTAGCTATGGACACAACACTTCAGTAAAACATTAGAGGTTAGCAAAATCAAAATATGCAAATAAATGAAACTAAGCTAACTAGAAGATTTACTACCTTCTAGTAGGTGTGAGTATAATGTTCACACATTAAAATTGATATCAGTGACAATGCAACACCTAAATGAAGGATTTGAATGAAAAAGAATGAAAACATGTATGAATGTAGATTAATCTTTTTTTTTTTTATATAAATTTTGTATGCAATTTGAATGAAAAACTTGAATGAATCTAATCTAGAATGAATCGAAATGATATGTAGATTATTCTAAGAATGATATGAATGAATGAATGAATGTTATGATATGAAAAGTATGCAAAGCTATGACTAAGAATGAAAGATCTCATAAATTGCCTATCGCAAGTGCTCGATCCTTCACCTGCAAATTCACCAAAGTAATTGTGTAAATTCAAGTGTGGTTTGTGAAGAGCTGAGCCTTGATTTTATAGAAATCCAAGGCTTGAGGATGCATTGAGAAAAGCCATAAATCACTCTTGATAAACTCAGGTTGATTTTTTAGTCAACAAGAAATTAGAAACATATCAACTCAAAATCATGCAAAAATAACTTTTAAACTCAAATCAGAAGTTTAGATCAATTTTCAACTCAAAATAGATGTTGAGTTTCCAAAAGATAACAACTTGAATTGATTTTCTGATTTAAAGTTTAACTGCTCCTTCAAATGTGCATAGATAATTATGAATTAATTTAAAAATAAAGTGATTTATTCTCAACTTAAATGATTTTAAATTTAAAAATAACTAATTTATGGGTTAATCAATTATTAAATCAAACTGTTATTCAAAAACTATATCATTAAATATTGACAACTGACATTAATTAATTAAATAAGAATTTAATCAATTAGTCATGAGATTTTTTATTTATTATCAAAATTAAATAATCTAATTTAGGAATAAATATAATTAAATCTAATTAAATAATTAAGTGGCAAAATTAAATCTGATTAATTAAATATTTAGAATATTCAATTAATCAAACTTTAGGATAACTAGGATTTATCGCCAAATAATTATTAAATCAAAGATAATTAGGATAAATAAGGAATATTCTCTTATGTAGAATTAAGATAAAATCAATTAGGTTTTGATGGTTTGATGTGCAGATGTGCCTTAGGTTAGGACTTCGATGTCGATTTCGATCAATTTGTAGATGTAAGAGGTTAATGAACCTATAGCCCATTTTTGGGGTATTACATTTTTCCCCTCTTTGAATTATTGTGCGAAGCGTAGTGGTTCAAAGATTAGTCTATGTTTGATAAAGATTTATGAAACTAATTTGAAAGATGAACCGATTCCAAGATAGAAACTAATTGAAAGATTGGAAAAGCTTATTTAGGTCCTGGTTGACCAAGAATCGTGATGATGTTAACTATAGCAACAATGAACCGATGATTACAAAAAAGTATCAAAATGCCTGATTCTGAACTTTATGATTACGAAGAAGTGAGTGACTGATTCCAGACCTGATTGTACAAAGGAATTGAAATAGTATCACATCTGAACCCTTCAGTTATGAAGAATCAAGGAAATAACACTAATGAACCATTGGTTATGAAAAGCTAATACAATTTACAAGATTGATTAGGATACCAGATTGATATGGACCTCGATGAATTTGATATGCCCCAACCAATGTGCCCCAAGCAACGAGGTCTTTTAATGAATCAACAACTAGACATGGTTGTTGTCTTGATTACTAAGGAAAGATTTGATTTATAGACTTGATTGATGTGCAATACCATGCCCCTTCAGGATGCAAATTGAAATATGAAAATGAAAGTCAACGTTAAATGGTTTAGAAGCATGTTAATTGATTTGAGAAGTGGTTATACATGTCTGAGAATGTGTTCTACATCATTTAGAGGTCCCAGAGACCAAGTTTGACTAGGTTTGACATGAGTTGACTATGGTTGACCAAGTTGAAATTCAAATAGTTTGATGTTAGATAATCAGTTAAGTTGAATTCTGGATTTTTGTGATGATGTTTAGAAGGTTGATTATGCAAGCAGTCGACTGTCCTAGGTCTGAAAATTTTAAATCACAATTTTGACGAAGTAAATGATCTCAGATTTTGATTTTGATCTCGAAAATGGCTTTAGAATGTTGAAATTAGCTAGGGGTACAATTTTCATGGAAAACAAAGCACTTTGAAAAAATTGGTCAAAACCTATATAAGGGCCAAAAAAGTCATTTTCAATTCATTATTCATATTTGACTTTTGAAACTTTCATGGAGCCCTCTAAGTGAGAAAATCGATGAGATGAAGGTACCTATGTCTTCACACCATTTTGAGTATAGCCAATGACATCAGAGACCTCAGTAGTATGGACATCCGGTAAGTGGACCTATGTGCCTCTTTGTAAATTCCAAATTTTGCATGTTTCAAGCTTTTTAGATCATTTTTCATACGTTAGGAACTTTTCATTTTTGCATGCATAGAAACTCATATGACAGTCCCATATGATTCATATGACATTTGATTTTTTTGTAGAGTGTCATCCCAGAACCCCTATAAGCTCATATGAGAGGGACCCAAGTGTCGTACGCCATTTCGTCAGGTCCCTCAATTGTTGTACGGGAACAAATATATTATCGTATAACCATGGTTTGTCATATGGGACCTTGTTGAAACTCATACAAGTTTTGATACCAGACTGTATTGTCGTATGGAAAACAACAAGCTAAAAACACCCTTTTAGGTCAATTTTTTGAATTTTCTAATTTCTTAGGTTGATTCCTAAGCATGTAATGTACCTTCTGAGATAGTCAACTTTTGAATTTTTGTACTTTTAGCCTATTTTTTTCAAGCAAATTACTGATAGGATACCCTATTTCTATGCTATGTAGGTCATCTATCCTGATGTCCATGTTCACATCTCACACCCTGCCACTTAGAGACTCTACATGTCACTACTCGATCCGATGAGAGTACATTTGGTGTCATGTGGTTTTGAGTATCTGATCTAGTTACCTGAGATTCGGGTAAACCATGACTTACTAACTACATTGATAGAGCATTTTCATTTAGAGACACAGACCTTCCATCTACCTACTGGAGAGTTGACAATTACATAAGAGGATGTGTATCATATTCTACGTATTCCATTCCATGGCCCACATCCTAACTATATGAGTTTGGGGAACTCAGGTTTACATGATTTTAGGAGATTGTTTAGAGATGATACCCAGTTGACCCAGTCCATATCATGGGACACCTTAGTCCAGCGATATGGAGATACTCATAAACTCAAGTGTATCATAGCAGGCATGATAGGTGGCATCATTATGTCTGACCGTCAACATAACGGTCTCTTGATGGGCTGGGCCCCAATGGTTGCTTGTTTGATGGTGAAACCTTTCGAGTTGGGTTGGGTTTAGTGTATGTTGGCTCATATGTTCTCTGAGATGCACAAGATTGTGTATCAAGAGAGAAAGTCATTTGCTTCAAGTGCACTAGTTCTTTAGATTTGGGCCTGGGAGAACATCCTAGTATGCAGACCCAGATGTCAGAGTCAGCACTAGCCATAGGAGCCAGTGATATATGTATATTTTGGTTACATGACACAAGTTCACATGGGTATCACAGAGTACTGGAGGTGTGTCCTCGATGATATAACATTTGTGCTCTGGCATCCTTATTTATAGATAGAGGCCTCACCTACTACTCGAGAGAAGTTTAGTTATTTCTTTCAAAGCTGAGTGTTGATTGGTCAATCCACCATAGTGATTGAGAGATTCATCATTACCAGAGTGTGGCAGCAATATGGTATCATTCAGGATGCCCCACAAGACTATGCCACCTATGCACGGATAGTCCAAGAGATTGGCCTAGGATGGACAACACGGTTATCTTATGCTCTATGTACATAGGAGTATAGTGTTATTGTTGGCAGATATTGGGACTATCGTCCCAATGTTGTAGATGCTAGAGTGATAGATTGGTTCATTTCTTGGCTCGTAGAGAATCCCATTCATAGATTTTTAGATCCCATAGAGTTGATACCATCAATGGAGGAGGCCATGGATGTGATAGGTGCTCTGATGGGTCAAGGTTAGAGGTGGCAAGATGCATAGGTTCTGAAGCCCCAACCTACACCTCTGAGGCTGAGAGAAGTGGTGATACCATAGAGACCATCTAGTCATATGAGACCACCTCATCCTACCAGTTCTTCAGTAGGCAGGCCTACAATTTTACAGAGGAGATCGACCAGAGGGGAGAGTGGTACATTAGGAAGTATTGGCAGTGCTGACGAGGTACTCAGTGCTGAGCAGTATGTAGGTGCTAGTCCTGATCCTACATAGGATGATATAGATTTTGGTCTTGGTGCTGAGGTGAGACCTCATAAGGTATAGAGGGAAGAGGCTACTGATCATCCAGCTAGAGATATAGATATGCTAATAGCAGATGTAGATCCTAGTGTAGCATAGACTCCTTAGGAGATTATTAGGCATTTGAGATTACAGGTTAGGGACCTGAGAGTACAGAGTGCCCATTTTGAGGAGCGATTCATAGAGGCTGATAAACAACGATTAGAGATTCGAGAGGAGAATAGGAGATTATAGTTAGAGGTGATGCATCAGACCTCTCAATCTGCATACTATGTTTCTACCTATTATGCTATTGTTCCTGTTGGAGAGAGAGTACCAACATACTCCTAATATATGATAGCTTTAGAGGGAGCCAGGCACCCCGAGCCGAGGTAGTGCCTGATGCACCACCACCACCTCCACTAGATGTAGAGGATTAGGCAGACAAGTGATCTATCTTGATATTCCATTTTTGTCATTTTGTTTATATACACTGCTCTAACTCTGATAGCTCACATGAGCTCATTCTTTTGTACCTTGTGCCACTAGTGCACCCTTGACTAGTTCGAGTTATATGATATATATGAAATCAAGATTTTGGTTATGAATTCATTTGTACTTGTCATGTTTTGATTTATGATGATTTCATGTGATGTAAATTCTATGAGTAGTGTAGAATGTATGTATGGATTTATGCAATGCAATGATTTCTTTCAAATGTATTGATTTATGCAAATGTAGTTGATTATGGAAAATGTATGAAAATATATGATTTTGATTATGCTATGCAATGTAAAATGCACATGTATGTAATGTAATATGATGGAACAATCATGAAATGCAATGATACACATAATATGTTTTGCAGGTATTGATGAAGACAAGTACTCGGTCTTATGTCAAAAAGGATGTTTAACCCAGGATGGTGACTGCTTGCGGTTCTGTGAGGAAACCTTTGTGTTAGATTCAGCTCTTCATGTCAAGTTTAAGTTTAGGTTTAAAGAATTGGTTAAGCATTTTGAGTGTATTCAACAATTTGTGAGATCATGTAAATCATGCAAAGTGCAAAAATGACATGTAGAATGAAATGCAAACCTAAGACCTAGGACCTAGTCACTGATCATGTGTCAATTTATTTTCATCATTGAACTTTTTAGTAGGTAACCAAATAAATCAATACAAAATCCACTAGTTAGGAAACTATAGACATATGAATATTGATTTGTATGCACAAGAATCAATACAACATCCACGGGTTAGATAGCCATGGACATACGAATATTGATTTTATTTTTTGCAATGTTGGATTAGATATAACCACCAAGGCACAAATGCCAGGATGACCTGAATATCATGTCCATTTTGATATAGCAATTTGTATAAGCATCAAAACATAAACGTCATGATGACCAGAATACACCTTACAGAACAAACACACCAAACAGTTTGCAAAATTCATTCTTGTTTCCAATGTGAATTACCCTCAATGACCCTTTATCATTCACATCCTTTGATAATAGCCATTCATAGTAGGATTTATAAATCATTCAAAAGATGTAAGCTAGATCAAACTTCCTTGAATAGTCGAGGTACTCATGGCCATCCAATATGAGATAGAGGCTTTTACAGATGCTCACCATTTCAATCCATAATTTCCAAAGTTGTTAGATGTTCACATACAAGTAGAAAAAAAAGAAAAGATTATTCCCCCAGTTATCACTCTCTAAATCCTGTAAAGGACATCATTGAAGAGCTTGAAAGGAAACAATATGCAAAAATCTCAATGTGAATTAGTAAGCATACAAGGAGATAAAAGCATGTAAAGCACATATCATTTTCAGTTTGTTGTTATTTGATTGCATTGTTGTAGATGCAAAATCCTTTCTAGAGAAGAGACTGACTGACTGACTTGGATGTAGCTTCAAAGATATCTAACTAGATATGAATCATCTGAGGTATACTCAAGACCATAAGACATGACATTGATTGCCCCCAAGTTTGAAACATTGATAGGATACAGACGCTTTGCTGATTGGTGTACAGACTGACTTTATTGAAACAATGATATGCGAAAACAAACTGGGAGATATGTACAAACTAAAGTAGGACTTAAAGCTAGGAAAGACCAAGATTGCACTGATAGATGGAGCATTTTGAACAAGTGGCACCCATTTGCCAGGTTTTCACCATCTTGGTATAGATTCTATTTTTGCTACCAAGGCACCTATTTCCAGGTTTTCACCGAGGCACTTTTTCTTTTTCTCATTTTTTTGTATTTTTCATTTTTTTTGTATTTTTGATATCTTTTTACTCTTTTTTTTGTGATACATCAAGGCACCTATTCCTAGGTTTTCACTAGGATGATCATTTTTGTGGAAGATTCTTTGTTATTAGGAACAAGTTTATCAGCACTTTCTTTCAATGCATTGCAAGTTGTATATAAGTCAGCTGGAATTGTCACCTCTACTCCTTCATAAGGTAATTTCACACATTGATGGTATGTGGAAGGAATAGCTCTCATTTCATGTATCTAGGGTATCCCTAGAAGGATGTTTTAAGCCAAAGGTAGATCAAGAACTTGACATATGGTGTATCTGATGACTGGCCATGTTCTAATAGGTAAGACAATAGTTCCTTTGGAAGATATTTCTTGCTTATCATATGATTTGATAGTTATCTTCTTCTTGGGATCAATGGAAGTTTCAGATAATCCCAAGTGTGTGATCAATCTATAAGAACAAATGTTGAGACAAGCACCTCCATCTATCAACACATGTTTGACATGATGGTTTTGGATCAAGACTTCAATGTGCAAGGGCTGATTATGTGGATGACTCAAGGAGTTATCAACTTCCTATGAAAAGGATATATACTATGGAGACATCAGATGACCAACCATAGTCTGGAATCTATCTAAATCAAGGTTGTCAGGAACATTGGATCTGAGCAAAGCTTTGTCTAGAATGGCTCTATGAGCTGGAGATATCTGAAGCAACTCAAACATGGAGATTTTTGCATTTGTATGTTGGAGTTGTTGGATAATACTGTATGATGTTGGCCTCGTGTCTTTAGGATTTGATGATTTAGAGGAAGCCTTCTATTTAGAAGTAGATGAGAGATTGAAGGCATCTTAGGGACATTTGATGAATCTGGGATTTGTCCTTGTAGATGCACCTGAGCTTGTGATCGAGTAATTGCATTTGCTGATTGATTATCTCTATCATTTCTTACAATTGTGATGACATCGCAAGACTTAGATAGGCATGGTTCAACCATATTTATGATATAATTGTTTCCAGAGTAAACATAATTGACCTTAGCACCCACATTAGGCTGAAAAGATGAATCTCCTTGACCATGTTTTGGAAATGGTTCCGTGAATGCTGTATGATCATTATTTCTTTTATGATTGTCAATTATGATTTCACCATTATCAATTTTGTCTTGTATGATGTGTTTTAAGCATATGCAATTATTGGTTTTATGACCCTTATTGCAATGGAAGTTACAGAAATCATTCTCTTTCCACCATTTTGGTTTAGGTTCAGGATCAAATTGTTTTATCTTAGGCAAGAAGATGATGTTGTTAGCCAATAGAGTTTTCATAGCAGATTCCAAGGACTCTCCAAGAGGAGTAAACTTGCGTTTAGGATCTGTAACCCAAGGTTTATAATCAAATGACTTTTGGTTTGACTCTATTGTTTTGGATTTAGAAGCTTTGATGGCTTTTGTGCCAACAGTGAGATTGAAAGTGGGTGCCTTGGATGGGGCATAGATAGTATCAACAAAACCATCTGTGACAATGCCTTTATTCTTTTTCTAGTTTTTGCCTTTGTCTTTATAACTAGATCTAGATTCATACTTGTCCTTTTGAAGTGATATGTCTCCTTTTTGTACAAGTACTTTCTCAATTTTGATAACATTTTCTACCATTTTATCAAAGGATGTATGATTTTGCATTTGTAAATGGTAGTTGATTTCTGGAACAAGGTTGTTGATGAAAATTTCTAGCTTCTCCATTTTTGGAATAGGTCTAGCATATAGAGAAAATTTCTTCCTCCATCTTTTGAGAAAAGTCAGGAATGGTTCTCCTGAGTTTTGTTTCAGATTGAAAATGTCGATCATAGTGACTGGATACTAGATGTTGTAGGAGTATTGTTGATAGAATAGTTTGATTAACTCCTCAAAAGTCTTGATTGTAGGAGGCATTTTTGAGAACCAATGAATAGCTGACCCTCCCAAAGATCAAGGGAAAAGATGCATTAGGTAAGTTGGTTCGTGCATGAACTCCATAGATTGAGTACAAAATTCTCTGACATGATCTTGAGGATTAGAGTTTCCATCGTATTTGTCATATTTAGGCATCTCCAATCTTTTTGGGAATGGTAGCATATACAAGTCTTTATCAAATGGAAAAGGGCATAGAGCCTCCATGGAGAACTCCTTAGGTTCCTTTTGTTTTTTGATTTTTTTGAGCTTGACTTGTATGGCATGCATCTATTTCATCATAGTGGTGATTAGAGTGTCTTCCTCATGCGTAATGATATCTTAAACATTAAAGTTGGGAGGAATTTTAGCCCATTGATGAGCCAACTCTAGGAAGTATGTTTCTCTATCTTCTTTCCATAAATGCCTCATCATTCTCTTGAAGTCATCATCATTTTGATATGGAGCAATTTTAGAAGGTGTGGGTTCATGATCTGCACCATGTTGAGATTGATGTCCTTGGGAGCCTTGGTTTCCTCCTCCTTAAGACATATCATTGTTATGAGAGCTACCAGGGATGGATTGATGTGGAGTTGTCTGATAGCTTCTGTGAATTGATACATGATGGGTTGGTTGATTACCTACGTGAATTGATACAAGAGGGGTGATGTAACCACCTTTCAAGAATAAATTACCAAGAGCGTCTTCTCCAAATTTAGTAGTGTCATAGGATTGATGAATGGTCTGAGAAATCATAGAAGATGTCTCTGAAGAGATTTCAAGTTGTTCTCTTTGTTTTCGTGATGAAGCTCTAGTTTCCACCATTAACCTTAGGTGAAGCAAGAGAGAAAGATTAAGACAACTGAAGAATGAATTGATTAAAGAATATCAAATGATGCAACCTTGTCAAGATTGGATTGATTGAAGATTAGATTGGATGTAAATGAAGGATATTTTTCCCTATGAGTATGGGTAGATGCCCAAAAGATGGTGGACATGAGCTTGCAACACTTAGCCATTTTTTTTTAAAGATTGAGTTGAAGATAATTTTGACAAGGTTTTGACACAAAATGGAAAAGACTCAAATCAATAGATCAAAAAGCTGGATCAAAATCAAGAGACCAATTTGGGAAAATAGATTGGATTCTTCTAGTTTTTTCTCTATTCCTCACATAGTGATTTTTTTGATAGAATCTGGAAATAGGCTTTAAAAACTAGATTTTTGGCAATTTTGGCAAGTTTCTGGCAGTTTTTTAAAAATTCTCATACAACTTTCTATAGGCTCGTACAATAGTGGGTAAGCTCTGGAATGACAATTGACAAGACTCGTACAACAATGAAAAAGCTTGCATGATAGTTGATAGCATATTTTGACTTTTTGCTTGTGATTTCTGACAAAACTCGTATGACAATATACAAGCTCTCATATGATAATCTGGGAGTTCTAATATGAAAAAGGGTCAAAACTTCTTTGAATTTCTAATCACGTGGGATGATTTTTGACTCCAGAAAGGAATTTTGCATAATGTTTTGCAATTTTTTAGTTTTCAGAATCAGTGTGTTTTGCCAAGTTTTCTGTCTAGATGTGAAGTTCATTTTGGAATTGTTTGTTTTTGATAACCAAGTAAGTAAGAAAGAACATAGAACAATAGGAAAGTGATTTCAAGCATGTTTAAAAACAATGAACAGTGGACAAAGCAACCCTACACATGAACAATCGAGTGACTTAATGTGCTAATCCCTAGGAATGCTAGTTGTGTATGTTCCTAAAAAGTTTTTCAATAATGCACATAGTCCTAGAAACTAAAAAATTTGACCTCACTAGGGTTTGTAGTAATGGTCTAACTATGCAACTTTTATGATCTTAAGAGGGCAAACTCCAATCCAAGCACACCGGGGTTTTGACATAGTCCAAGAATTTAATCAATTAGGAGCTACTAGGGAGATATGATAGCCCAACAAGAGACCACACCTGTGAAGATTTCCTCCACAAGGACATTTATATAGCAGCTATTGCTACCATGAAAAAATGGCTATTACCGCTTGAGGTTCCATCCATGTGGTTGACCCAATTAAGGGAATGTCCACTATGGTTAACCCTCTCTAAAGGTGACTCACAAAAGATACCATAGGGGAACTAGATCGGATTCAAGGATCTAGTTTTTTGGTACTATCCAAAAAGGAAGTAGAGCATAATCCCCTAGCCTCTTCAATTCACCAAAAAAAAGAAGATAGATTTATCCGACATGCTAAGACTAAAATTATCTCGCCAAGATCTATGATGTCAAAAAATATGGTCTATCGATCTCTCCAGAGAGATAATGTATCAATCAAAAGCTGAGGACTCAAGACCTAGTAGAACGTAAGATAATCTCAGTATCCTCCCTACCTACAAGGGGATCCTTCATCAAGAAGAGCTTCACATGCGTGAACAAGAGAAAGAAGCCCACTCTCTCAAGATCATCCAAAAATAGTGTTCATAGGGCCTATTTACTATGTGTAATAGATATGCAAAAAGAAAATCTATGTTCATTTTATAGCCCAAAAACTGAAGTCTATGATATGAAAGAAGGAAAGGCCACACAAGCTTGACACTTGAGAGTTCATTTTATGTCCCAAATGAAGTGTTATCAGAGTGAATATATTACCTGAATTCCTCACAATACGCTTAGTAGATTTTACCTATTTTAGCAATTTTTCTTTCACTTTTCCAATCAAAATCAGCAAATAACAATCAGAAACATCAGAGTTCAATTGTTAGGGTTAACTGTTAGTCCAAATCCCAAAATCAAATTTGGAAAACTGCCTGAAAATTTGGAATGACAATTGAAATCTGGTATCAAAACTCGTACGATAATGTGTTACCTCTCATACGAAAATACAAACCTCATACTAGAGTGGGTCACCTATGGCATGACTTTTTGAAAACTCATATGATAATGGGTATCTATCCACATGAAAAAGAAGTCTCCAAACAATAATCTGTAGTTGTTGGTATGAGCCTCAAAAATGTTGAATGTCATACGACACTCAGAAGGTATTGGCACGAGTTTCTAAAAAAACTCATATGAAAATTATACGGATAGAGAATGAAATCATAGAATTGATCAGAAAATGACAAAAAATAGATAGAAATTAATAGAAAAGAAATAGAAACCCATTTTAGGGCCCCACAGTGGGCACCAGAAATGTGTGTGTGAAAATTGTACCTAGCTATGAACACAACACTTCAGTAAAACATTAGAGGTTAGGAAAATCAAAATATGCAAATAAATGAAACTAAGCTAACCAGGTGATTTACTACCTTCTAGTAGGTGTGAGTATGATGTTCTCATATTGCAATTGAGATCAGTGACAATGCAACACCTAAATGAAGGATTTGAATGCAAAAGAATGAAAAACTGTATGAATGCAGATTAATCTTTTTTTTTTTGGATTTTGTATGCAATTTGAATGAAAAAATTGAATGAATCTAATCTAGAATGAATCAAAATGATATGCAGATTATTCTAAGAATGATATGAATGAATTAATGAATGCTATGATATGAAAACTATGCAAAGCTATGACCAAGAATGAAGGATCTCACAAATCTCCTATCACAAGTGCTTGATCCTTCACCTGCAAATTCACCAAAGTAATTGTGCAAATTTGAGGGTGGTTTGTGAAGAGTTGAGCCTTGATTTTATAGAAATCCAAGGCTTGAGGATGCATTGAGAAAAGCCATAAATCACTCTTGATAAACTCAGGTTAATTTTTGAGTCAACAAAATTAGAAACAGATCAACTCACAAAATCATGCAAATCATGCAAAAACAACTTTTTAACTCAAATCAGAAGTTTAGATAAATTTTCAACTCAAAATAGATGTTGAGTTTCCAAAAGATAACAACTTGAATTGATTTTGTGATTTAAAGTTTAACTACTCCTTCAAATGTGCATAGATAATTATGAATTAATTTAAAAATAAAGTAATTTATTCTCAACTTAAATGATTTTAAATTTAAAAATAATTGATTTATGGGTTAATCAATTATTAAATCAAATTGTTATTCAAAAACTATATCATTAAATATTGACAACTGACATTAATTAATTAAATAAGAATTTAATCAATTATTCATGAGACTTTTGATTTATTGTCAAAATTAAATAATATAATTTAGCAATAAATAAAATTAAATCTAATTAAATAATTAAGTGGCAGAATTAAATCTGATTAATTAAATATTCAGAATATTCAATTAATCAAACTTTAGGATAAATAGGATTTATCGCCAAATAATTATTAAATCAAAGATAATTAGGATAAATAAGGAATATTCTCTGATGTAGAATTAAGATAAAATCAATTAGGTTTTGATAATTTGATGTGCAGATGTGCCTTAGGTTAGCACTTCAATGTCAATTTCGATCAATTTGTAGATGTAAGAGGTTAATGAACCTATAGCCCATTTTTGGGGTATTACAAATGTATCCCAACAATTTTCCAAATGTCACCCTAAATTCACATGTCTTTGAGTTTAACCTTAATCTAAACTGCTCCATAATGTTTAGAATCTGGCCTAGATCTTATAGATGTGTGGATCATTTCATTTTTTTGATAATTGTATTATCTACATAATCCTCCATCTTCTTATGGATTATGTCATGGAAGATGGTTGTGAAAGCTCTTTGATAAGTCGCACCCACATTCTTCAAATTGAATAGCATGACATTCCAATAGAAAGTTCCCCAAGCATGAGTGAATGTTATTTTCTCTTGATCTTCTAGAGCAATTTCAATTTGGTTATACCCAAAGAAGCCATCCATTAAGGAATACATTTTGTATTTGGCTATCATATCCATAATCATATCAATATTGGCTAGAGGGAAGTCATCCTTGGAACATACTCTATGAATATTTTTGAAGTCTATGCACACTTGGATGGACTTATCTATTTTTGATATAGGCACAATATTGGAGATCCATTTTTCATGAGAAATTGCTTTGATGAACCCATCTTTGACTAGGAGGGCCACATGAGGATGCATCTTTTAGAGATTTTGTTTAACTAGTTTAAATCTAGGTACACTTGAGAGATGATGCATTATGATATCTAGATCTAATATCAACATGTAAAATTAGGTTCGTACAAAGTTGATCTTCTTTTCTTTGAAGAACTGGGTGAATTCTGCTAATTCCTCTATTGACAATGATTGTGCTAGATGGATCAGCTATGGATGTTCTTTAGTCCTGATGTTCACTAACTATGCTGGTTCTATCAATACCGATGGTCATTCTTGGAAGTGACATAGTAGGATATCAAGTACCCCATCCCTTGACACCTCGGGGAGGTTTTCACTGATGGATGTATCTTTGCATTTTATTTTTTTTTGCTATGAAACTACCACAATGTGGTTTTTATCTTCAAAAAATTTGTTTATTTTCATTTTTATTTTATGATTGAGGTAGTTGAAATCTTCCTCACTCATGTTCACACTAGGTTCGCTGGTGAAAGAGGTAGTTGATTCAACAACATTTAGGTGGCAAGGTAATGTATACTCATTGGGGAAGATTGATATGTGTATAAGTTGTTCTTGCAAGGTCCAATCAATGAGTTTAGAATGCATTAGTGGAAAATATATGATGTTTTTGAGGGTATTCATAGTATTTTCATCAAAGACTTGGTCTATTAAGTAGAGTCCTATATTAGTATCCTATATAGATGTGTTCAAATTGGTGAGAGCCCTAATGGAATCATCAAAGCCCATGTTAGGGATTTGAGGATCTAACTCATTAGATGCAATCCCCGAGCTTTCACCTACCTCAATTTGGGTTACATATTGTTGCACTATGTCAATATCTTTTCATATAGTCTCATCAAACAAGCTATCAAACTCATATTCATGAGAGTCTATCTCATTTGGGTCCCCCATGCGTGAAAATAAGTAAAGTCTACTCTTTGACCCTAATTTGGATGGATCCTTCCCAGAAACATTTCTATGGCCATATCTTGTCCTTTTGTATCAAGATCTAGCTAAGAGGTTGAGGCTTTTGTTTGACTTGGAATCATTGCTTATTCTTCTAGACCTTTTTGTTCAATAACATCGGTCTAGGGAATTTTTTTTGAGTTCTCATTGAGAAGAGATAGGAAACATGGGGGGATAGAATAAGGATATTCATCCCCTTTGTCAGAGTCACTTTTATCACAAGTGGGTGCGTCTTTGTTTCTCCTTTCTTGACTTGATAAGAAGCCTAAGCTAGTTGTATCTCTAGAACTCCTAAACTTGGATTCTATGGGTTCTACCCATCCATTTGGATTAGACCCAATAGGGATTTTCCCTGAATAACCCATGCATAAAACCAGCTCATATCCTTTGCCATACTATTTAGGGGAAAATGATTTGACATGATTACCTTCAAGTTCTCTATATATCCATTCTAGAATGTCTTTCTCTTCATTACCATCTTCAATAGGGATAGTTTCCTGAATAAAGATACCATTGTAGATGACTTGAGTTGGTGAAGTTGATGGTTTTGTTTCCTTTGATGGTTTCTCATAAGATCTGGGGGATGTGGGTACTGATGTCAATGACATAATAGGCTCTATCATGTATCCACCCATCCCTATGTCTTTGATTTTTAGTTTTTTCTCCATCTTTTTCATCATATTTCTTCCAGAATCAGATTTAGAACATTCCCTATTGTGTGGGATAAGAGTATCAAATGATTATTTCAATGTGTTGAAAAACATAACTTGTATCTGCAAGAACAATGACTTCAACACAATTGAAAGGGAACTTGATGCACTATTGATAAGTGGATATTTTGTGGATACATGGTTGTCCTAGTAGAATGTTGTATGTTGATTATGGTGGTAACTTTTCCTCCACTGTCACAGCTTTTAAAATCCTTAAGAAATGTTACTATTGGTTAGGGATGTTCAAAGATGCATAAATTGTGAAATGTGAGAAGTGAAAAATATTTGTAGGGAAAGATCTAAAATTGTATCAATTGTGAAGCAAGTAACCCTTTTAGATGTATCATAGTAGTTAGTTTTTCTTTCCAGTTTTGGTATTCTTGTTTTGGTTTGGTTTTGGCATTTTTTTCATTCAATCTTTGTTGTGAAAAATGTGAGATTCTAGGTCCCTACTAAGTCCCCCAATGATCCTCATCCCCAATTAGAGCCAATTGTTTCCATTCTTCAGTTCCTTTATCTAAATTTTTATTTTCAAACTGTAAGGGCATCAATTTTTTCATGCTATCAGAAAATAATTCTCTTCGATTCCCCCAAGAGAGTTTTTTTATTGCTCTTAGTACCTCCCAAAGCTGAATAATGTTTTTTAAGTCTTGACCCCTCAAAAGGAAAGTATGAACATGAAGTTTGAAAAAAGTAGGCTTTTGTTGCTTGCTTTCAAGATTAATAGTTGTGGGATGATCCTTCAAAAGATTGAAAGAAATTCAAGTAATACTTCAATTAGAAATGGGGCAGAGCAATGCAATTTCTTACAGCCAGAGTAAAGTGAAATTATAAAATATTTCTTTATGAGAATTTGATGTTTAGAGTATTTAAAAATTAGAAATTGAAGTGGGATAATAATATTTTTGAAAATCAAAAGAGATGTCGGGGCCCACCCTTTATGAAGTTGTGATCTAAACAAAAGAATCTGATTATGATGATTTATGATTAAGGGAGGAGAAAATATTGTTTCCCTCTCTAAAATATGATTTCAGAAAATTGAAAGTTCAAGTATAACTTCGTAGGAAAGAAAATGAAGGAGGTATAATTTATGAAATTCCAAAAATAGAAGATGTGAATGTCGATTAGGTTAATAGTAGCTGAAATGTGAAAATGTCGATCAGGAATAGTAGCTGACATGTGAAAATGTCAATCAGGAATAGTATCTTGGTAGTGAAATTCTCAAAAATTTGAAGAGCTATTGGGACCCACATCCTATCAAGTCAAAAAAGAAAAAATGAAAGATTGGTGGTAGAATTCCCAAAAATTAAGAAGGAGAAAATGGAAGCTTGTGATGGTCAACTAGACTTCATAGATTTATCATCCTAGCTACTCCATCAACAGATTCTAAAGGTACATGAGTAAATTACCGCCTCAATGGAAATGAAGTGTCATTATTATCTCCTCATAAGTAGTAGCTATTAGAAAGACATAGAATTGGGATTATTGATTTTGAGGTGCCAATTTTGAAATTTGACAAGTTGGTAGTCGTTGTTTCTAAATCTAAAGGTGCCATTTCTTTTTTAAAATATTTTTGACAAAGATAGTGATGAGGAGGTCATGTAGACTTTATTGAAAATATCTTTCTATTTTCAGATATTCTCTATGACACGTGTCTTACAACTATTTCATTTTTCAAGAAGACTATATTGTAATGGCCTGGGTAGGCCAAATGACTTTAAATATTTGCTTTGAATAGTATGCAAATAATAAAAAAATTTGGTTCATATTTTACCCTTTTTCTATGACAATCAAGTGTGACTCCAAATTCAAACTATGGTTGATTTGATTACATAAAAACAAGTTTTGAAAGGACCTAAAACCTTTTACATCAAGATTACAAGATAAGAATTAAAGCTCCAATAGAAACAATACATTAGCACCAAAAAAAGACACCCAAAAAACTAAACAAGTCTTTAAACAAAAAGATAGCTAAAAAAGACAACAGAAAGACAGTAGGACAATAGACAGCTACCAGTAGGCTAGATATACTTCATAAGATCAGCCGCATGTTCAGCTAGCATCTGCATGTTGTGATAAGAAACCTTCAGATCCTCAATATATTTTTTTTTATTATCCTCCAGCTTCCTGAAGCTATCTCTGGTTCTTTTTTTAGGTCCATGGTCCTCCTTGACCTCAATCAACACCTACTCCCCTTTTCCCTGATCCATTTTGTCCACAAGAATCTTGACATGATCAGCTGAATCCTTGAGAATGGAAAAGCTCTGCTCAACGATGTTACCCATTGTCTTCTCTAGATTCTCAAATTTTTTTTCCATTTTGTCAATTCTCTTTTTAACCATCTCCCCATCTTTTATTTTCTCCTCCATAGCTATGATTCTATCATTAAAGGTCGTAAGCCCCTCAACCCTGCCAACAGTCTCCTTCAGCTCGTCAATGCACTATCCCATAGTCTTCTCTCCTAGATTTATTTTTCCAAGGATCCTTGTTTCCTTTTGTAGTTGATGGATATGGGTCTTGATAGTGCTGATATCATTTTTCATGGTACTGAGGTTGATAAGGAAAGCAAGACACCCCAAATTTTCAAATTCACACCCACCGTCTCGTCCTTGGATCTCTCCACCTTAACCCTATTATTAGCCTGTCCATCCTTCTCAATGTTATCCACATCTTGATCAATTTCCTATATGATATTGTCATCCACCATAACATTTTGATCTAGCTCCTCTCTTTCCTCCATAAAAGGATCCTTCTCCACCCTTTTTTCTTATTTTCCCTGGCTATTCTCTTAAGAGGTAGAGCCCTCATTGGAAGAGATGACAACCCTCTTACTCCTTTTCTTAATCCTCTTATTAGCTTTGGTACGCTTCCCTATAGGCTCCATTTTCTTTTTACCCTTCCTCTTCACACTGTCATCCCTACTCTCCTCTTCCTCCATCTCCATATCAGTAACTAAATCCTCAATATTGGCCTTCTTGCTTTTGGACATGGGTTCATGATGCCTAGAGGGTTTTCTGGTTTCCTCAGAATCTCCCTCATCATCTTTAGTGTCCTCCATAAAGGGCTCCTTTGACTCTTTGCCATCTGTGTCATAATCTTCCAGGGCCTTCCTGTTTAGCCAGGACCTCTCAACCCTTTTAGACTTGAGAACCTCATAGGTAAGGACCATCAGCCCATCATGACAAGCATGGTCACCATCAAGGTCCCTCTACCAACTAAGAATTGTAGTATTCAAAGAGCTCAATAGATGAAAAGTAAAATTAACTTTTACCCCATGTCTAAAATGATTTAACAGAATTAGATGGTGGTTATGGATTTTGGTATATCTACCATCTAGCATAATGTAACTGATGATAACAAAAAGAACTAGTCTCCACAGCCTAGAAATATATTTAGGGTTAAAGTAAGAGTTATCCACCTTAACCATGCACTTCCTTTCCTGGTCTGTCGGTGCAAAATCCTCCAGAGCTTTATCTAATACCTTCCTATCCCTATAGAAGTTAATTCCTTCTATCTTAAGACCTGTTGCCTCAGCGATGATCACCTCAATCACCTCCATGCTCTGTGCCCCCACCAGAATTTTCCCTTTGTTCCAAGTCTTGATGAAGTGCTTAGTAACTGCTACCTTCCCTCCATGCAACTTTTCCAAATAAACTGCCAGTCCCCCTTCCTTAACAATGTTCCAAACCTCTAGGTTATGGTTCCACTCATTACAATTCCCGAGCTCACATCTTTTCTTATGGCCTCCCATGGATCTACAACTATTAGAAAAACCTATCTCAAAACTTCTCACAACACTCTGAAGCGTAGGCTTGAAGTTATAAAAATACCCTTTAATGCCTCAAAAGACCCATAAAATGTGCAAATTGAAGGCAATGATCATCTTGAAATCATCCCAATGTCCTTCGTAGTCCTCCCACGATCCTCTACACTTATTATCCATTAATGTGATCTCCATTAAGTACATGTTGCCTTCTATGCAATCTATCCATTTCAATTAATGATGCCCCTTTAGGAGGAAGGATGATCCTTTTATCCCATTCCATGTCCACATGGTTACGGTAAGCCACATTCGCAACCCATACAGCCTCCAAATTGACCTCCCTATAATTATGAGTTATCATACATGCCTCAAAGGATTTTATGATATTTTTGAAATTTTTAATGGCATTAGCAATTGTCCATGAGGGGGTCATAGTATTATTAAGACACTTAATAATATTCAGAGAATCCCCTTCAACCCAAACTTTTTATAGTTTTTCCTTTTTGCCAAAATAAGACCATAAAGAGAAGCATTGGCCTCGGTGACATATTTAGTATTGAAACCTATAGGAATGGCCTTAGCACCCTTGTAATTCCCATTATCATCTCTAATAACAATGCTGCATCCAACTATCCCCAGGTTGCCCTTAGAGGCACCATCAAAGTTAATTTTCATCCAGCCCTTAGGGGGGCAATCCCAACAGGCCACATCCCTCAAATTTCTTTTGATATCATGGTCCTTCTTACCATCTAGCTTCCAATTTTTTAAGACTATCCCCTCCCAGTCATCTTTAGGTGCCTAAAATTTATTCATCAACCTAATGTTCTCAAGTAGGGCCCTCTTGATCTTATGGAAGACCATACCCCAACTAGACTCCTCATTCCCAAAGATCCTATCATTCCTCTCTTTCCAAATCCCCCAGCAAATGTAAGGTAAAAGGAAATTCCATATAGATAATAAGAGCTCATTTTTAGTTGGAGATCTCCATGAAGTAAAAAGCTCCTGAATACCCTTTGGAAAGATCCAGACCATATTCATCAAATTCAAAAACTTCTCCCATATTTTCTTAGCAAAGGCACAATGAATAGTCATATGATTAATGTTCTCCTCACCATTATTGCAAAGGAAATGCCTATTAGTTAGATATAGGCCCCTTTTTCTTAAATTATCAATAGTTAATATTTTATCCTGTAATAAGATCCAGAAAAAAACATTAATTTTAGGGGTTAGACCTTTAAACCAAGTTTTTGCCCAACATGGTTCAAGGCAATTCTCAAAATTCTGCATATACAAAGATGAGACCGAGAAAGAGCCATTAGAATTGTATTTCCATATTAAAGTATTATGCATATATCAAACTATGGTTGTTAATTATTAAATTTGTGATTTTACTATTAAATAAATGAATTAATGATGAATGGGAATAATTAGTTGCAGATTTTGTGGAACTGTGTTTTCTGAAATTTTGAGATTATAAGATGATCTGAGAGTCATTATTGGTTATTTTTTTCATATTCACATTGTTTGATAGATGTATTTTCATTCATTAGATGGTTTTTATGTATGGTTCATGGTTGTGGGATTGTATATGCAAACTGTGGATTAAAATTTACTAATGTGTTTCATTTTCATGGTCGTGGGAGGTAGCATAATATTTATTCATATAAGTATGTTATTCATTCATGGGTATATCATGGTGATGAATATCCATTAGAAGCCTCTCTTACTCTTTGGTTAAGAGTATACCTTTTTATATTTTAAAAATACAAAAAAATATTCATTGAATATCTATTCGAGGGAGTTGTACTTGTCAATTCACAGATTGAGCTAATAAAAATCTCTTTCAACTATTGTCAATAGATGAGGTTTTATTATGGGCTAGAGTTATATTAATAAAAGACCTATCTCCTAACTAACATCCCAAAAATAGAATCAGAACAGTCAAATTAGCTGAGGGTGCAATTTTCATATCAATTGGAGCAAGTTAAAGATTATCTCAGTGAAATGTTTTTAACATCTCCTGTAGAAAAATCATTTTTTCAATACACAGGTACTTGATCATATCTCTAATGAAACAATTAACCACTTGATGAAAGAGGATGATGATTAGTTTGAACTCAAGCCTCACCTTCCACTCAGGAGATAATGTTGCGAAGTAGTGATGTTTTCCAAATGCAAAATGCATAACTAACATGAATGCACCCTAGGAATTAGTCACTAGATTTTGATTTGAAAATTTTCATCATTGAGCATTGTGGGACATCATTGCCAATATAATTCTTACTGGTGGTATTTCAACCATGATAATATGAATATGGCCTATATTGGAGAAAATATGCAAAATGAATGCAAGCATTGAGGCTTAAAATATGAGATGACCTGAGCATCTTTTCCAGTTGATATTACAATTTTACACTAGCATCGAGGCAATTAGAGCTAAGATAACCATAATTGTGATCTTGCATAAAAAAAACAAAAAATAGACAAGGAGATAGTTTTGACCTCACCTTAGGGTCTATATAAAATTATTTGAGCTATGTGCAGGATTCCAATCAAGATGGAAGCTCCTACCACAGACACCCAATTTATTGGATAGTTTAGGATCATGGAAACTATTAGAAACTGCAATTGAAGCAATTATTGTATTGTCATTGATGTCAAACCTTAACTGGTAAGACTATTGCTATTTAATATAGTACTATATCTATTTATTGTTGAGAAGGATGTGGGCAAGGTTGATAATAATAGCACCTAAGGAAAGGTTGAGTTATCTTGATACTTCAATGAGTACTTGATTATGTGGCACAATGATAAGATAATGTATTTCTTATCTAAGTAAGAAGGAAGACTAAACAAGTAGGCTTAACCGAGAAAAAGTGAATAAATCTAGTTTAAGCTGAGTGTTGTTAGTGTTGACCGAGCTAGTATATGTCGAGTAAATTCAGTGTTGACCGAACATCAGTTAATTATCAAGGAAGACAATATTAGCTGATGAAACAATTTTAGTGATAACTGGGCTACCCAGTGAAGACTGAGAAGTTGAACACAGTATTGACTGAGTGTCAGTATTTTACATTTGAGGAAGAATTTAGATTCTTAGCTGACATAGTTGAATTCTTGGATTATGTAAATCGTGTTGACTTTATTTATTGATTGTATGGAAACATTTAATGCACTATAAACCATTTTATTGTAAATCTATAAAGAGATTTGAGATGTTTCTAGAAGGATGGATGAAGAACATAAATTTGGAAGGAGTCAATGAATCTGACCTAACCCTAAGATCTACGGAAGAGATTAAGTGGAAAAAGTTGTATCGACCTAACTGAGGAAGTATTAAGGAAACCTAAGCATGAAGTTGAGAGGAGAGAGGATGCTAGAGTTATTGTTGATGTTATTGACTTTATAAGTAGAAAAGGCTGAAGGAGAAGGAGTTGTGATTGTTTGAAGGGATTTTTGAGCAGATCAGTGATGGAGATGGAAATGAATCACATCCATTAATCCAACATATGTTTATGGAATTGGATCTATTATTGGCAAAGTGAGTTGTATGTTTTTAGATCAGTACTACTGTTACTTTCTAACCATTGTATCAGTCAAAATCCTTTTAACCAAGGTTGACCTAACAGTCATTTGTATAAATCCTTTGAACAAGGTTGCATTCTAATGGAATGTATGTAAGTCCTATAACAATGCACACTTTTAATAGAGTGGTTGAAATCCTTTAACAGGGTCACACCTGACAGTGTGTTTGTAACCTTTGACAGGGTTGGCTTTTCACAGAGCTCACTTCAGAAGAGTGAAAATATCAGTAACATGTTACAAAGTGGTTTTTCCCAAATTGGGTTTCCACTATAAATCTTGGTTTTAATACTTGTGTCAATGTTTTGGTTTGAATATTTTTTTGTTTTGCAAGTTAAATACTATTGGATAGTGGACTGCACTGTTATATGTTTTTGTTGTGTATTCAATAATGATCGAGTAGCTATTGGTTATTAGATTTCATTTGTTGAAGAGTTTTTGAAAGTTTATTTATACATCTGGACCTGAGAACAACTGATTCACCCCCCTCTCTATTGTTCTAAATCATATTAACAATTGGTATTAGAGCATTGGTGCATACAGAGGACAATTTAAAAGGTACTTGAATTAAATGATCAGGATGTATAAGAAGGTACCGAAGCTAAATAAGGAGAACTTCCCTACATGGCAGAGTTTGATGAAGTTGCATCTGGCTGGTATTGGTGATTCTGCAAAGTATTATGTTGATCATGATTATGTTACACCTGTTGCACCTCTGACTGCTGAGGAGATGAGAGCTAAACAAGAGCACAATCAAGAAATGTTGGAGATTTCATCTACCCTAAGCTATCTAGAATTTGAAGACATCAAAGACTACACAAATGCAAAGAAAATGTGGGACACTCTTGAAAGCATCTATGGCGGTGACATAAATGTACTGAGGGCTAAAGCTGAGAGACTAAGAGGTAAATTTGATGAAATGAAAATTCAAGAAGGTGAGAATATTGCTCAATATTGTGGTAGAATAAAAGAAGTTGTAAATGCTATTAGAGGAGCCAATGGAACTATTGAAGATGAAACTGTTATAGGAAAAGTATTGAGAACATTGCCTCCTATTTATGCCATCAAAATTTCAACAATTCAAGAATCTAGATGTAACCTTGGCAATGCTCTTAGTTTGGAAAATCTTGTTGGTAAGCTTACTACTTTTGAGCTTTCTAACTATTATAACTTCAATGTTGCTAATGTTGAATCTTCTTTGAAGTCACAAATGGTTTTGAGTAAGTCAAAGAAAGAGAGAGAAAGATGCATTAGTGAGAGTGAAAGTGAAAGTGACACATCTAATGAAGAACTTGAGGATCTTGAAGCTCTTATGGCCAGAAGATTGAAAAGGGGAAAAGGAAAGTATAAAGGTAAACACCCTATCATATGTTTCTCATGTAATAAACTTGGTCATATAGCTACAAGATGTCTTGACAAGGATGATAAGGATGAAGAAAGAGATAGAAAGCATAAAGACAAAAGAGAAGATAGAGGTTACCGAAGGTACAAGGACTACAAAGGAAAAGGTAAGAAATCCTACTATATTGCTGAAGAAGAGACTGACACTGATAGTGATGATTTTGAAATTGAGGTAGTCTATGTTGCAATAAAAGATGAGTCTGATGAGGATGAGAAAACTGCATTGATATCCTATGTGAATAAAAATGATAAATGAATTATTGATAGTGATTATTTACACCACATGACTGGTGATAAAAGTAAGTTTGATACCTTAGATCATTATAAAGGTAGAAGTGTTAAATTTGGTAATGATGCACCATGTCCTATTAGGGGTAAAGGATTGATTAAGATGACTAATAAGATCACTTGTGAACATGCTTATTGGGTTGAAGGTCTTAACTCTAATTTTCTAAGTGTTTCATAGCTTAATAGCACTGGATATTGAGTGGAATTTCATCACAAGAAGGCCAAAATATTTGATGCCACTAGTGAATTGATTCGAAGTGGAGAACAGACAAGAGGTAATTTGTTCTATCTAGACCTATCTGAAGAAACATGTATGATTGCACAACTTGATGATATATGGTTATGGCATAAGCGGCTATGTCATGTTAACTTTGATAATCTAGTAGAAATTAGTAAAAAGAAGAAAGTGAGAGGACTACCGAGATTGAAGAAACCTGAGACTCTAATGTGCAAACAATGTTAGTTGGGTAAGATGACAAAGTCTAGTTTCAAGAGAAAGACTTTTTCTTTTGAGAATGCTTTAGATTTGGTTCATACTAACCTTTGTGAACCTATGGGTGTACAAAGCTATTGTGGTGCTAATATTTTATTTTGTTTGTTGATGATTACACTAGAATGATGAATGTAATGTTCTTAAAAGAAAAATCTAATTCTTTTCAAAATTTTAAGTGGTATTTGGCTAAGGTTGAAAAGGAGACAGGTAGGAACCTGAAGTGTTTGAGATCTAACCGAGGTGGAGAATTCATATCTAATGAGTTCAATCTATTTTGAAATGATAGAGGAATCAAGAGACAGATGTCTTCACCTAGAACACCTCCACAGAATGACATAGCAGAGAGAAGGAAGAGATCTATCATGGATTGTGGAAGGACACTGATGATCAAAAAGAATGTTGCACAAAAGTATTGGAGAGAAGTTGTAAGTACAACTGTTTATACCCTTAACTGAGTATAGATCAAAAAAGGTACAAATATCACACCTTATGAGTTATGGCATGGGTATACACCTAATGTAAAGTACTTTAGAATTTTTGGAAGAAAATGCTATATACTAAAGGACAATAGGAATGGAAAATTTGATGCTAAAAGTGATGAGGGAATATTCCTAGGATATTCCACAAAAAGTAAAGCTTACAAGTGTTTGAACTCTAACACTAATAAAATTGTGGAAAGTGTAAATGTCAAAGTTGATGAGTATGCAGAGAAAAATGAAGCTGAAAGCAAGAGAGAACCAGAAGATTATAGATCTTTTGTATATATAGAAGGAGAGGCAAGTGAAAAACCTACACTTGATGTAGATTCTCGGGTAAGCAATGTCTAGCATCAAGGAAACAATGTCAAGCAACAAGAAGAACATGCCGAGCGACAGGAGAATGTTGTCGAGTATTAGGAAAAGGTTGTTGAGCATTCAAAAGATGAATCTGACAATCTTGTTGGTGAACTTGAAGATCAAGAAGAAAGGAGAGCAGAACCTATTTTGGCACAATATGTAAGGAGACATCACGAGCTTGAACAAATCATTGGAGACAAAGATACCAGAGTTCTAACAAGAAGCAAGTTAAGAGACCCTACATGTTTACTGTGTGAATTTGAGCCTAAGGCAACAAGGGAGGCACTAGAAAATGAAAATTGGATCCAAGCAATGAATGAGGAGATAGACCAAATAGAGAAGAATGATACCTAGACTCTGGTGCCGAGACCAAAAAACAAAAATGTCATTGGAACAAAATGGGTGTTTAGAAATAATTTGAATGAACATGAAAAAATAACAAGGAACAAAGCAAGGCTGGTATGCAAAGGCTACGCACAAGAAGAAGGAATAGATTATGGGGAGACATTTTCCCCTGTAGCAAGATTGGAAGGAGTAAGAACCTTACTTGCATATGTTGCCTACAAAGATTTCAAGGTATACCAAAGAGATGTCAAGTCTATATTTTTAAATGGTATATTAGAAGAAGTGTACATTGAATAGCCAAAAGGATTTTTTTATCCAAACAAGAGAAACATGGTTTGAAAACTGAATAAGGAACAGTATGGACTAAAGCAAGCCCCTAGAGCATGGTATGAGAGGTTGCACAACTACCTAATATAGATTGGATTCTCAAGGACAAATGACACAAGCAATCTAAACATGAAAGATGAAGAAGGTAAAGGGATCTTATTGGGTAAGATTTTTGTAGATGATATTATATTTGGTGGACAAGATGCCCTGTGTAATAAATTTTTAAATGAAATGCAAACTGAATTTGAAATGAGTATGTTTGGGGAGATCAAATTCTTTGTTGGTTTACAAGTATATTAGATGGAGAAAGGTATTTTCATCACCCAGTCTAAATATGTTCATGAGATACTAAAAACCTTTGGTATGGAGGATTCAAGGCTAGTAATTACTCCCATGGCTACTGGACAAAAATTGTCAAAGAATGATGATGTTGTTGAAGTAAACTAGACTTTGTATAGATCCATGATTGGAAAACTGTAGTATGTTGTTCATAGTCAACCTAATATTGGTCTAGTAGTTGGGATTGTGGCAAGATTCTCTACCAATCCTAAGGAAACTCACATGATGGTTGTCAAGAGGATAATGAGATATTTGAAAGGGACTGTTGATTATGGATTGTACTACAAGAAGCATGAAAGATTTGAACTGAAAGTGTATATTGATGCTGATTGGGCAGGAAATGTGGATGATAGAAAGAGTACTAGTGGTGGAGCTTTCTTTCTTGGACAGAGATTAGTTTCCTGGACAAGAAAGAAACAAAATTGCATTTCCCTATCTACAACTAAAGCTGAGTATGTGGTTGCAGCAGTGAATTGTTCAAACTTGGTATGGATAAAGCAATTGTTGGTAGGCATGAAAGAGGAGATCACTGAACCAGTTTTCATCTACTATGACAAAACAAGTGCTATCAACATATATAAGAATCCAGTGATGCACACAAAGACCAAACACATCACCATCAAGTATCATTACTTAATGGAATATGTGAATACAAAGGAACAACTAGCAGACATATTCACTAAAGCTTTACCTAAGAAGCTCATGAATATCTAAGAGGACAATTAGGGGTTCTTCCCCTAGCTAAGGCTGCCTAGTCAAGATAGGAGCACTACATCAAATGTGCTACAAAGAGTATCTGAAAAAGTGATGTAGAGAAAGGTCACACTTTAGGAGTAGCCTAGAGTTGTGAAAAGTACAACAAAGTTGATAATCAGTCATAAAGAAAAGATGACAAAGGGAGAAATATTGTTACTGAATTGACAAGATGACATCTACAGCTGAAGGATGCATGTTTTAGTTTTTTCTTTAGCATTATTGTCAAAGAGGGAGATGAATAAGATGAAAACACATGGTGAGATTTCATGGAAGATCAAGTAAGAGGGAGAGATTTAGAGGAAAGAATATTAATGTGTGAATGGTCATGTAAGCAAGGCTAATTGATTCTATATTAGAATGAAGCTAAGGATATTATAAATATTTATGATGCACAGATAAGTTTTGGATTGGGTGGTGATTCATGTGTTATTCATATGGTGTTTCCATCAATGCCAAAGGGGGAGATTGTTGGAAACTATAATTCAAGCAATTATTGTATTGTCATTGATGTCAAACCTTAACTGGAAAGACTATTTCTATTTAAGAAGGTACTATATCTATTTGATTGTTGAGAAGGATGTGGGCAAGGTTGATAACAATAGCACCTAAGGAAAGGTTGAGTTATCTTGATACTTCAATGAGTAATTGATTATGTGGCACAATGATAAGATAATGTATTGCTTATCTAAGTAAGAAGGAAGACTAAACAAGTAGGCTTAACCAAGCAAAAGCGAAGAAATCTAGTTTAAGCCAAGTGATGTTAGTGTCAACCGAGCTAGTATATGCCGAGTAAATTTAGTGTTCACTAAACATCAGTTAATTTTCAAGGAAGACAGTATTAGTCGAGGAAATAGTTTTAGTGGTGACCGAGCTACCCATTGAAGACCGAGAATTTGAACATAGTATTGACTGAGCATCAGTATTTTACATTTGAGGAAGAATTCAGATTCCTAGCTGACATAGTTGAATTCTTGGATTATGTAAATCATGTTGACTTTATTTATTGATTGTATGGAAGCATTTAATGCACTGTAAACCATTTTATTGTAAATCTATAAAGAGATTTGAGATGTTTCTAGAAGGATGGATGAAGAACATAAAGTTGGAAGGATTTGATGAATCTGACCTAACCCTAAGATCTACAAAAGAGACTAAGCAAAAAAAGTTGTATCAACCTAACTGAGGAAGTATTAAGGAAACCTAAGCATGAAGTTGAGAGGAGAGAGGATGCTGGAGTTATTCTTGATGTTATTGACTGTATAAGTAGAAAAAGTTGAAGGAGAAGGAGTTGTGAGTTCTTGAAGGAATTTCCAAGTAGATTAGTGATGGAGATGGAAATGAATCACAGTCAGTAAGCTAACATATGTGTATAGAATTGGATCTATTATTTGCAAAGTGAGTTGTATGTTTTCAGATCAATACTACTATTACTTTCTAACCATTGTATCAGTCAAAATCCTTTTAACCAAGGTTGACCTAATAATCATTTGTATAAATCCTTTGAACAAGGTTAGATTCTAATGGAATGTATGTAAGTCCTATAACAAGGCACACTTTTAACAGAGTGGTTGAAATCCTTTAACAGGGTCACACCTAATAGTGTATTTGTAACCTTTGACAGGGTTGGCTTTTCACATAGCTCACTTCAGAAGAGTGAAAATATTAGTAACATGTTACAAAGTGGTTTTTCCCAAATTGGGTTTCCACTATAAATCCTAGTGTTAATGCTTGTGTGAATGTTTTGGTTTGAACATTTCTATGTTTTGAAAGTTAAATACTATTGGATAGTGGACTGCACTGTTATATATTTTTGTTATGTATTCAGTAATGACTGAGTATCTATTGGTTTTTAGATCTGATTTGTTGAAGAGTTTTTGAAAGTTTATTTATACATCTAGACCTAAGAACAACTGATTCACCCCCCCCCCCCCTCTGTTGTTCTAAATCATATTAATAGGAAACCACACCGAAATGAAGAAGTTAAAGAAAATGATTATGCCCCTAGTCTATGTTCCTCTAGTCATTAGACATCATCGAGTTACTAAGAAAGGGATAGTCAGTAAAGTTAAATGATAAAAAAAAAACTTACCAAGAAAATTCACAACCTTTATTTCTTCTCTAGTTATTTGACATCATCAAGTTGCAATAGAGATGTGATCAACATAAATTTTGGAAGTTTTTGGGTGTTCTTTTTTATTTTGGTCTATGTAAAATATTCTAGCTTGTTGAAGTGTGTAGTGTTAAGAAACATTGTTTTATCATTCATGTATGTCATTCATTTGTTTGGATTAATGATTTAAGTTTATCTAGTGAGTGTTTTAAAACACTAATTTTTTACGTGTTTGTGTTGTGGGATGTTTGAAACATCATTTTGTGTCAGTGATGAACCCTTCAATAGTTTTTGGAAAACTGATTCCGAATAGCTTTGGGTGGTGATCTGGTTGACTGTCATGATACAAAATCACCCCTAGAAAGACTTAAATTTCCTAGGAGAAAGATAAAGATTGATGCCAATCCATGGAAAATTTTCTTGAAATAATTGATTTGTCACAAAAGTGACTTAAGCTATTTACAAGTTGAAAAGAAAGATTCAATCCCATGGAGTTGGGATATCCAAATTACGTGTTGATAGTTGGAGTGTTAGGTTTACAAGTGATGCATTTTTACTAGGTTTTCACCACTTGGTAGATATTCTATTTTTTCTACCAAGGCTCATGTTTACTAGGTTCTCACCAAGGCACTTTTTTTTATTTTTCAATTTTTTTCCTCTTTTTCATTTTTTTCATTTTTTTCATTTTTTTCATTTTTTGTATTTTTGCTTTTTTTATACATCAAAGCACCTATTTTCTAGGTTTTCACCAAGATGATCATTTTTTTAAAGACTTTTTGCAATTTTTATGATTTTTTAGGACAATATAGATATGTACAAGTTGGATATCGAGAATTCTTAGGAGTAGAACTTCTTTAGGTCGAGAGTGTTGATGGGATCCTAGATTTGTTCTCCTTTTGGTGTAGAGATCTAATAGGTACCAGAGAAAAATGCTATAGTAATGATGTATAGACCAACCATTTAGGTTCAAACTTCCTCTTTTGTTGCCAATGTGACTAATTGCGGGGATTTTTTCACAACACTAGGTCACCAACCTGAAATTCTCATGGTTTGAATTTTTCATTATATCCTCTAGACATTCTCTTCAAATATTCTCTAAGGTGATCAAATGCCTCTTGTTGATGTTCATCTAGTAGTTCTAGTAATTGTAATCTAGGTATTCAATGATCTTCATCTGGTGTCAGTTGGTGTAAAGAAACCCTCAGAGATGGGATTTCTACTTCAATGGGTAGGACCACTTTTGTGTTGTATAATAAAGAAAAAGGTTTTTCCCTAGTAGGTGTTCTAATGCTAGTGTGGTAAGCCCACAATGCGAGATTGAGTTTTAGGTGCCAATCATTTCCTGACTTACTCACAGTGTGATGCAATATTTTTAGAAGATTCTTATTTGAGTCTTCATCCTAGTCTTCTCCTTGTGGGTAGTAGATGGAAGAATAGTTTTGTTTGATCTTGAGTTTGTCACAAAGCTCAGTTATATCACTATTCTTAAATTATCCTCCATTGTTAGTTATAATGGATGAAGAGATACCATACCGATAGATGATATAATTCATAATGAACAAAGCCACCTTTTTTCCTATTACTTTGGTAAGTGAGAGTGCTTCAACCCACTTGGTGAAGTATTTTTTGGTTGTTATTATGAACTTGTGTCCATGTCAAGAGGAAAGATGCATCTTCCTGATGAGATAAAATCCCCATTATTGAAAGGGCCAATATATGATAAAAGGAATAAGCTCCCTAGCTATAGCATGTATAAAATTTACATTTAGCTTGCATTTATTATAATATTTGGAGTACCTTGTTTCTTCTTTCCCCATGTCTGGTTAATACTATCCAACTCTCAGTAGTTTTTGAGCTAGATTCATACCCTTAGAATGAGAACCAAAAATACATTTTTGGACCTCAACTAATGCACATGTGGATTCTTCCTTTTCTAGACACCTTTGTAAAGTACTATCTATAGTGTCAGAAAATGGAAGCACTTCCATTTAGGACTAGTTTATCCCTTTGAGTAAGTGGTTTGGGGTCATGTCAAATGCCTTGAATGGGTCTTTGACTTGGATCTGACTTTTTCCCTTGTTCTGCCCCATTTTCCACTTCTTTTTTGCATAATTCTAGCATCCTGAATTGAAATTCTAAGATTCTTGACCTAGAGGACAAGGTTGACCTTTTAGGTCAAGGTCAACCTTGACCTTGATCTAGGGTCCAAATTTCAAAATCCTAAAGTTTCCAGATGTCAGGTTTCAAAAATATTTATCTCCCGCTTCTGGGTCGGCTGTTTTAGGCTTCGAAATGGTAAAATCTTAAATTATATTCAATTTAGGTCCATTTCTAGGGGTATAGGATTAATGGGAATTTATTTCTCCTATGTCGGCCTCTCTAGAAGTTTGTTCCCTAGATCACTATAAAAGGAAGCTTTTTCCTCTCATTTTCTCCATCACAAAATCACAAATCAAGTATCAAGTTTTCCATCACATTTCATCAAGAAAAATCAAGAAATCAAGAAGAAAGAAAGAAGGAGAAAGAAAGCATTCAAGTATTCAAGATCCAATTCATCAAGAATATCCATTGGTAGCCATTGGAGAATTCAATCTCTATGGAGCCCTCTTGTTGAAGATTTCTACTTCCACATCCATTCAAGCTTCTTCCTATTCTAAGATCCATTCAAGATTGGTGTTGAAGATCTAAAGGAAATTGATTTGAGACATCATACATCCAATTCTACATTCATTTGGAGCATCCATACTTATGGATTCAAGGATTCGAATCCACCATAAGGGTTTCAACATAGGCAAGGTTAATTGTTTCATTTACTTTGTTTATTACTATAATTTTAATTCAATTTCAAGGTTAATTCCTAAATTGGGGTTTGACCAAGGCAAACCCCTCCCCCCACCAAAAAAAAAACCATTTTTCTTGTAGGAATAGGTGCAGAACAGTGAATTATAGTACAAATCTAGATACCCTTTTTGGCAAACTTTTGGGATCCGTGAAAAGAATTTCTGTCGGAGCAGTGTAGGTCAAGGTCAACATAAAGGGTGGTCAACCTTTACCCATGGGTCAAGGTCAACCTTTCTCTAAAAAGAAAAATATTTCTGGGTTTTGTAGATCTCACAGTTTCAGTTCTACATTGCAAAAATCAATAGTTTCTAAGATCGTTTAACAAGGTTTTTAGTAGATTTTTTTCAGAGGTAAGTAATTTTCATTTCTTCATTTCAATATTAGTCTTCTAGATTTACTTTCCATATCATTATAATTTCATGTATGTGTTAAATATTTTTTTAGGATCTCTTTTATGTGCAAACCCCCATTGTTCTAGACCCTATCCATATTTTCCACTATACATTTTGGTGAACCCGTTTTACGACAACTCTTTCTTTTTGGTTTTAGATTTCCCTTTATATTATCTTGTGTGTTCACCTTCACTATACATTTTGGTGAACCCATTTTACGACAACTCTTTCTTTTTGGTGTTAGATTTCTCTTTGTATTATGTTGTGTGTTCACCTTCACTATACATTTTGTTGAACCCGTTTTACGATAACTCTTTCTTTTTGGTGTTAGATTTCCCTTTATATTATCTTGTGTGTTCACCTTCACTATACATTTTGGTGAACCCATCTTACAAAAACTCTTTCTTTTTGGTGTTAGATTTCCCTTTGTATTACCTTGTGTTTTCACCTTCACTATATGTTTTGGTGAACCTGACAAGCTTACCCCCTATCTTTTGTGGAATTAGATGCCCTATTGTGTTTGTGGTGTTTGATTTCCTTTTCATGCTTAGAAATTTCATTTGAATGTATTTGGATATATCTAGATCTATTTTCTATAAATTTCTTTATTCATTATTATGTTGCACAAGTTGTTTCAAGTGTTTTCCAAACATCCTTCTATAATTTTTTTTTTCTATTGATAATATAGAGTCAACTAAGTACAACTAATAGTTACAACCATAGTTTGACTGACTGCCAAAACTTTACACAAGATTTATATGTCAAGTATCTAATAGAGTTACAAATTTTCTTTTACAAAGCATTACATAGACTGAGCCAAACTAAAGACAAAACATTTCAAAGTTCCTTCTGAAAAGTATGTATTAAAAATACCACAAGGGTCATCATATTAGGACATATCAGTCCCAACCTTTCTACTGCCAGTCCTCTTCCCTGTTACTTGGGTTGTACTCATTTGATATCCATTGCTCTTCATTTTTTTCCTTGTTTCCACCATCTGTATTGCTATCCAAGTCAGCCCTTCTGTCACTATCATTCATATCCCATGGTTGCAGAGTGCCTTGGATGCTAGGATTGGATGGATCACTTCCATAGTGTTTTTTAGTTCTTTGAATCTCTTTGTATGTTAGTTCAGGAATAGTTACATTCTAGATGTCTTTTGCAAACAGAACTGTAGCCCCTTCCTTTATTAGACTTTGGAACCTTTCTCTCAAGATTTGGATGATTATAGTAACCTGAGACATTAAGATAGTGAAATATGTGAGTTTAGAATTAAAATTAGTAAGGTCCCTCCTCTTAGCTTGGAAGATGTCTTCATTTATCTATTTCCAAATCATCCATAGAGCTTCAGTAGTAAAGGTAATCCAGAAGTCATTAAACTTGTTGTTAAAGTCTCCACATATATAGCCAAAATTTCATGCCAAGATAGACTCAAAGAAAAATTCCTCAAGATATTACTATCAAAAAAGGAAGACCAAATATTGACATCCCATTGACATTCAAAGAAAAGATGTTCATAAGACTCAATACAATTGCAAACAGAACAAAAAATGGTGTTTTTAGAACCTTTAGACACGAAAGAGACAATAACATGCTTTTTCAAAAGAAAAATCCACTCAAAACAAACTTTTTTGGGCTCAACATGAGAATGCCATAACAAATAAAAGACTAGATGCCACTTATTGCATGACCAGTTCAAGCCCCAGGCTTGGTTGATTTCATTAAATATATTTTCATTGTTGATAAGCATTTTATAGATTTGTTTGCAAGAAAAATTACCAACAATATTACCATCACTCCATTTAATGTATGAATGATTTTGAATAGAATTAATGCACAAACCAGGAAACCAATTGCCCACTACCTTTGTAATGAGGGTATATGTTTTTCTTTGAAAGGGAGGATATCAAATCTAGTGTTTAATTCTACCTAGGAGGATATTCTGTTATCAACTAGTATATCACTGATGAGGGAGATACCTTTGTTATTCCAACACTTAGCTGAATAGCACTGAGTGATGGAAAGGGGTTTATCATTAAGGTATATACCCCACAAGATTGATCTATCTAGGAATGAGTAGTAGGGATTTCTCCCTATAGCACTTATGGAACATAGGAGTGATTTAACATGTTTCCAAGCCTTCCATAGAGTATTAAACACTTTAGATCCCATCAAAGTCTCTTAGGAGGATGTCAAGAAATGGAACATTACTCTAGGATTTTCCTTTTTTAATAGTGGATTTAGAAATATTATTCCTAATCAAAACTTTCCATGGCTCATTACCTGAAATTTCCTTGATAATCCATTTGGAAGCTAGAGTCATACCTTACTTTTTAAGATCTTTAATTCCCAAACCTTCCTGTATTCTTGGGGTACAATGCCACTCCCACTAGACATTATGCATCTTCCTATTACCAATACCATCTGACCACATAACGTCTCTCAAAATATTTTCAAGCTTATTTGTTTGGTAATTGGTGAATAACCAAGTTGAAGCATAATAAATGACATGAGATGATAGTATCTTTTGAACTATCGATAATCTTCCTTCTAGAGATAACATATGAGTTTTCCATTTTATATGCTTCTTTTCAATTTTATTAAAAATCCAATTCCACATTTCATTAAGTGAGGGATCAAGAGAAAAAGGTATTCCCAAGTATCTAACAATAAATTTAGGTCTTGACCATTTCCACCCTTTGTCACCAAGCCAAAGGGGAGGGGTGTTTTCCCAACCAAGAATAAAAGATTTATGTGGGGATACTTTAGCACCAGAAGCTTTACAAAATAGTTGGATTATGCAAAAAACTCTATCAAAATTTTGTTCAGAGAGTTCAATAAAAGAGTTGTGTCATCTGCAAATTGTTCATTGAGTAGTTCTTCTTTATTAGGAAGGGAAATACCTTTGATAGGAGGACCAAATTTAGTAGCCTTAAGAATGTGTGTCATAGCATCAGCAATAATCACATATAGGGTAGGAGTTAGATGGAAGCCCTGTTTGGTTGATCTACCCAAGGGGATAGGGTCAGATAGTTCTCCATTTATCTCAATAACTATATTAGATTCCTTAAACAAAATCTTTACCCAATTAAAAAAGTATTTAGGGAAGCCAAAATGTTTAAGTACAACAAGCACAAAGTGCCACTCAATTCTATCATATGTCTTTTCAAAATCCAGAAGAATCATCGCCACATTTTGGTTATCTTCCTTTTTCCAATGCATTGCTTCCCAACTAGTGATTAGATTCTCTAAGATAAATCTACATTTGATAAAGCCTATTTGAGTCACTGATATAATATCATTTAAAACTTCAACAATTCTTCTAGCCCATAGCTTAGCTATCCCTTTATAGGAGATGTTTTAAAGAGTGATTGATCCCCATTTTTTTACTTGAATTTTGTCTCCTTCCTTGGGGAGAAGCTTGATTAGTCCTTTTTTGACATTTTCTCCCAAGGGCCCATTATCAAAAGAAAATCTATATAATTCAAAAATTTCAATAGAGATCCAGTCCTTGTTAATTTTATATAGCTTAGCCGGTAAGCCATCAATACCTAGGGATTTCCCATTAGCCAGTGATCCTATGGAATCTTCTATCTCTTGAATGGATATTTCTTTGCCCAGCATATCTCCTTGTTTCTTGTTGATCTTATTTGGAATGATACTCATGGATTGGTCCATTCATAACTAATTTCCTTCATTATGTTCAGATGTGAAAAGTTTTTTGTAGAATTCCACAAAGGCTGTCATGATCTCCTGATTATTGGTGTTAAACCCCTCCTCCATTTGAATACCAGTAATTTCCTCTCTACACTGTTTATCTCTAATGATGCTAAAGAAGTACTTAGATCCCTTATCACCCTCTTTGATCCAGTTAGCTTTAGCTCTAACTTTCTAGCCCTATATTTTATATTGCTGAATAGTTCTCAGTTTCCCTTTTGTATCAATCAACTCTCTTTCTAGAGCCATATCACTCCCCTTGTTTTGGAGCTCTACCTCAATTTTCAAGAGATGGGAATTGAGGGATCTTTCTTCAAAGTTCCTATATTTGTCTTCTTTGGTTTCTATAGTTTGGAATAGTTTTCTCTAGGTATCTATTAACTGATTCTACTTCTCAATAAGTGAGGAGTCTGCAGACTAAAACTTGGAGAGGATAGTAGACTTCCTAAGGGCATCCAGATTATGATCTTGATTGTTAAGAATAGAGATATTCAATTTAAATAACTATCTCTTTGGGCTACTATTGGATTGATTCCCTTAATTTTTGAGGCAAATACAAACACTAATGGGGGAGTGATAAAACATGCTTGCATGAATGACACTGATGGGGTAGTGCCATATTTTATGGACCAAATTAAGTTCATGTTTGTTAATGTACACCCTGTCAAGTCTGCAATAGATTCTAGATTTATTAGCCTGATTATTACACCAAGTGAACCATATTCCTTCATGACTACCTTTGAGACCCTCTAGTGGATCATATATAGAAAAATGTCTCTTGAACCTAGTCCAAATGAAGTGTTCATTCCCTTTCCATTTAAATCTTCCTCCTCCTGATTTATCCTTAGAACATTCAATCATGTTAAAATCACCAACAAAGGTCTATGCTACATTGGGAAGATTGACTGTTAGCCATTCCCACAAATTGGCTCTTTCCCTATAGTAATTTGAGGCATAAATATTACAAACTCCTATAGTTTTATCTTTATACTTGAGAGTGATCCATAGTACCCTTTTACAGGGTAACAACCCATTACTAATAATTTTTTCACTCCATGTAGAGTTGATAATGGTTTCTATACCCCCCTTACCTCTATCATGGTCAGAATAGTAGCATTTGGAATTGCCCCATATGAACTTCAACACATTAAAAGCCTGGTATCCAATAGTTTTAATTTCTTACAAATAAATAATGACCTTTCCTTTAAGATTATTACACCATCTTCTAACAATATATTTTCTATCTGACATTTCCAACCCTCTAACATTCTAGCTATGAATTTGTACTTTCATTATTAACAATTAGAGGGTGTAGTGATCTTGCATAATCTAGAATCTCATTCCATTTAGTCTTATTAACCCTATCCTTGTTCTTCAAGTTGTTTCTTCTATCATATGTCTTCCTTTTATTTTTTTGATAGGACTTCAGTGAATCCCTCATTGGTAAGTGTTGCATCAATATTGGCTTCAAATGTGGCTTGTGTCTCACTATTCTGTAGTAAAGGTGTGGCCAATGAGGAGTCATTCCTATGTTCCAGAGGTGATATGGGGATTGAAGCAGAGTTATCTTCCTTACCAGAAGATTTATTTTTTTCCAATGCAATCTGTTGGGCATTTTTCTTATTGTTTTTAACATCAACATCTTTTTCCCTAGGAACTGGAATATACTGAGGGATAGCAAAATTCTTATCTCTCGGTTTAGGATTAGTAGTAGGTCTAACCTCAAAATCTTCCTCAAACAGAGGATTATTAAGAGTAATGAAACCATCGGCCTGGGTATCAACAATATGATTAACATGAATAGGGTTTCGACTGCTACCCTCAGGATTAGCAACCTAAAATTCTTTAGAGATGTTCTTAAGAAAAGGGCATTCTTTTTTGTTATGACCATTTAAATTGCAATGGAAGAAAGCTCCAATGTCACCCAGTCTAACTACCTTCCAAATGAAAAGCTCACCCTCAAACTTTAGAGAAATTTTGTCTAGAAAGGAAACTCCTGGGGTTGGTGCTAAAAGAACTTGGGCATTAAGATGGGGCAAGGTAATCTTGGTCTCTTTGATTTGTAGAAAAGACCCAAGGGGTTTAAGCATGTGTGGAAAGAAGGGCCAGAATTTAGGTTGCACTCCTAAAATTTCCATCCAAAATGGGGAGGCCTGAGAAACAACATTGTCAAGATTTCCTTTTGGGGACCAAGGTAGGGTTTTGAACATAGTTTGGCCAAAATTCCAAAAAATTTTACTCAAAACTTTTTCTTGCATAGTATGGTTCTTGAAAAACACCACAAACAATCCTTTTTGGATCATCCTACTAAAGCTAACAACAATGCCAAGTTTTTACCCCAAACATTGTTAATCCAGTCATCAAGAAACTTACGTACAGGAAGAAATTTAACATCCATAAACACAAAGAAGATGGAAACATTTTTAAGTCTAGATTGTTTATCTTTGATAGCATTCACCATGTCTACATTTGGAGCCCGAGAAAGAATGTTACCAACAAGGTTTGGGGCCTTACCTTTTCCTCCAAAGCTGTTACTGGAACTACCTGAGACATTATCGACTCCTCCTCAATTTGCATGGGGTTGGGGGAGCTTCTTAATCTTGCCACATAATCCTCACTAGAAACACACTCAATGAATGTGGAGTCTGGGCATTTGGTGGTAGGTCCATCAGTCACCATTGCTTTGAAAGATGGTTTAAAACCACGATCACAACCATCATTCTTTGGAATGAATTACTCTACCTCTCCTCGTTATGATTAGGGTCATCCTTCCCTCCCTACTTGTTGATGACATCATCCATAAAAATGCCCTCACCAATAACTCAAATGGTTGATCCCTAAGCGGCACAAGCCACATAGAAGAAAGCATAAACAGGAGCCCAAAAAAGAAATGAGAAACCAACGTAAAAATAAAAAGAAAACAAAAAACAAAGGAGCATAAAACCTAAAAAGACCAAAGGAAAAAAAGCCATGATAGAGACATGAGGCATAACAAGATAGCCCAAACACGAGGAACACCTACACAATGGGATATGAAACACATGGGAAAAAGTTCCCACTTGGACATCAATCCTCCTTCCTTCCATCCTTCTATAAATTTTGGGATTACATGGTTCTTTATTTATAGGGATGATAATCCTCCTATTTGGGATGAACCTTTGGATTTGGATGTTGATTACTCTCTTCCTCATGAAATCATTTTGTGGATGAATCTACTTTTTGGGATGAACCCTTGGATAAAGACATTGATTTATCCCCTCCTTGTGAAGAATCTTTGATACAAGAGGGTGATTTATTAATGGATGGCATACTAATACATGATGGTGACTCTTTTTCTAAAACACACTCCCCTTATACAGATATTTTAGTGAAAGAAGATGACATCATAGATGCCTTGCCTCCATTTGGGATTCCTTCTAGTGATGAGGCATTAGCAGAGAATGATATGAATTCCCTCAATTCTCTCCCTCTTAGTGATGATCTTATGGAAAATAAAGATCCTACCTCATGTCCTCCTAGGATATCTTCTTTTCTTCCTTCTTGTGAATCTATTTGTAGTGTTCAGAAAACTAACATGGTTTATCCAAAACCCTTGTTGACTATCAAAGGTTGTCCTCACATTTCTATCAAAGGTAAACCTATGGAGTCTTTAGAGTCTTTCAATGATCAAGATTCGATAGCTCAAACCTATCATACAAAGAATAACCCTCAACCTAATCTGGTGGTTTCTACTTCTTTACCACCTTCTCAACCCATTCTTTCTCCTTCACCCTATCTTCCTAGCAAGGAGTATGATCTGATGAGCCAATTGCACAGTACCCCTGCCAAGATTTCTTTATGGGAGCTTCTTCACACTTCACCTACCTACCATGAAGCCTTGCAAAAATCTCAAGAAACTCTTCCCATTCCACCTCCTAATCAAGAAAAAATCAATACCTTCTTACAGTTCATGCATGCTACCGTGGGTCCTCCTGACATTGTATTTACTCAAAAGGATTTAACTTCTAAAGAAGTTCAAAATCAATATGATGCTCTTATGGTTGTTGTTACTATTGTTGGAGATTTGCCAGCAGGCCAGTGCTGGCTATATGTTTGTCATTGATGACAACATATGGTAAGTAGCATGCACGAAAGACTTATGTAGTAAGCTTTAAGTATATGTAGCATGAACATGTTATCAGCATGATATCTGTTACTCAAAAAATACAACATACAATACAATAAGCATAAGTAGGAAAAGGTTGCATTTGTTTGTCTAATTAACACTACCTTGCAAGTTTTGTTTGTTTACATGTCACTATTGCATTCATTCTAGATGTCATTATTGTACTCTAAGTATTGATTATTATTCCAAAATTTATAAATAATCATTACAGTGTGCTTTCAAACTGAATGTGATATACAAATGTATTTTCTTGTTTCATGTTTCATCAATAAGTAGAGTACATTGCAGAATTGAAAGAAAGATTGACATATGGAATAGGGGTCTTGTTGGGGCTCAAAAATGCTGGTCATTTTGAAGCCAACTGATAGGCACAATAGATGTCTCTGCAATTCTATTTCAATCAAACCAAGGCTGGTAAGCCTAAATTGAAAATATTGTCTAACTGCACAAACAACGTGCATAAACAACAAAATTTCTTCCAAAGAGGTTACTGATCCCTGGAAGATAAAGTAACTGAAAATCCTAATAGGTAGATAGTTAGATATCTAAACTAATGCTATGAATTAATGCTAAACCTAATTTACTATTTGATTAATAAGATAGCAAATAGAAATGTACTTCATAGAGAGAAATAAATGACAAAATCAAATGAATGAATAGACCAGTGCCTTATGCCAAATTGAAAAATAGAGTCGACATTCAATACTATATGTAACTGGAGATGGTTTTAAGATAACTCATTTCTACAAAATGAGACCATCAACCTACAAGATTCTATTTGAACCAAAATTTGTAACAATTAATACAACAGGTCCTATGGTTTTTAACTCAACTAAAGAGCCCGAAAGGAAACAACAACAAGTTCCTAGACCATGCTATCATTATTCAAATTGTATAAATTGATTATAAATAAATGCCTAAAATAGAAAGCATTATAAGATACCCTGGTTAGAGAGTAATCCAAGAAATTGATTAAACATACAAACTGTATAATCAATAGGGTATAAGCACTTATCAGATATCTATGCATAAGATCTTGTGACATTAATTTCCAGTCTGTGAGAAATAGCCTTTTTTCCGTGATAGAATTGTCTCTCCCTTGTTTACAATTGATCATAAATATAAACCCCAATGGTTCCCTGTGAAAGGACATGCCCTTTCACAGGACCTAATCCCGACAACTAACCTAAAAATTTACATTTTACACCATATAATAGGCTTTTAGGGAAATGTATTTCTTGTGCAACAAACTAAATATGTTACAATCTTCATGTATGTGCATAATAATCCAATGTTTAACACCTGCACATAAACACCCAACATTAGATAGTCCTTTAAAATGATTATATTAATAATGTTTGAAGTTTTCAATATGATCCTTATAAAATTATCAATTTATTAATCAATAATTTATTTAAATAAATTCATGCCATAATCTTATAAATATATTTGATGATAAAAATGGAGAATAAAAGATTAAGTACTTAATTTCATGTCATCCTCATAAATTATCAAAACAAAAGCAATTACTTTAATTGATAAATTATAAAGAATTAGATTAATGAGACAATATTCAAAATTAATAAATAAAATGACATTATACTTTTAGCATTTTATTTTTATTTCTCTAAAATAAAACATAATGCATTTATATTTATATCTTTATTTCACGAACATAATATAATAGAAATATTTTTAAAAACATTAGGGTAGAGAGTTTTATAATTCACCCCTAAAAGGGGGCATTTACCCTAAATTTATAATAACTTCACATAGGGCAAGTACATTGTTTTTACAAAACAACCACCCTAATATTACAAAATATTTCTTATATAAAAGAATGCTAAATGTTGGCACTTGAAAATTCAGGCCAAAATAGAACGGAATTGTCGAGGAAGTATAATACATATTTGTCATATTTTATAGATTTCCTTTGATAAAAATTTAAATGGATAAAAGGCGTGTGTGTGTTTCATTTTTACATTATAAATCACTTTATTTTACGCATATTTGTTTTTAGATAATAATAATTCTAAAAATAAAAGTAAAATAGGTTGAATAAAAGGTCATGAGAGGGAGTTGACCCCTCAACCTCTCAAGCTGACCTTTTTTCCTACCTATCTACCCTCCTACCCCCTAACCAGTTAGTCTATTTGTTTTCTTCGAGAGGGTTAGGAGAGGATATTTATTTATTTTCATTTCATGTGTAGGAGAGAAGTTAATACAACCTTTTTCACAAGGAGTTACCTCTTCCTTAATTACTTTTTAAAATTAAATAATGTGATTATTACTGTGTCTATATATTTATTTATCTTTTTGATTTTGTGAAAAAGGATGGGGAGAGGGAGTTGAACACTCGACCTCTCGACCCATTCCTTTTCCTACCTAACTACCCAACTCTTACCCCCTAACCAATTGCTCTACATTATTCTTCAAGAATGAGTGTGTAAATAAATATATAAATTAAAGAAGCATTATTACTTTTTGAAATAAATTATTAAAATAAATATGGTTTATTAGATAGAAAATTTTGTATATTGTAGTTACTAATAATTATTTTGTTTCTAATTTGTGTTTTACCCTAAAAGTTAAAGGTATATGATGAAGTAAATATATTATTTAATAGATATTAATTTGCTTAGGGTTTTGATATAATTTCACTTTCCAATTTCCATATCCCTACAAATATTAAATATTTATATTTAATATTTTTAAGGTGAAAAGATTTTAGGGATTTTACTTTTCTTTAATTTGTCTTTAACTTTTCATTTTGTAAGTTAAGTGATTTGTTAATATGTACATTTTAGAATTTTTATTTAGAGGGTGAGATTATTTTATATTTCTAAAATCTATGTGTTTTTAGCATTATTTTATATTAGAAATATTTTGTAATATTAGGGTGGCTGTTTTGTAAAAACAATGTACTTGCCCTATGTGAATTTATTATAAATTTAGGGTAAATACCCCCTTTTAGGGGTGAATTATAAAACTCTCTACCCTAATGTTTTTAAAAATATTTCTATTATATTATGTTCATGAAATAAAGATATAAATATAAATGCATTATGTTTTATTTTAGAGAAATAAAAATAAAATGCTAAAAGTATAATGTCCTTTTATTTATTAATTTTGAATATTGTCTCATTAATCTAATTCTTTATAATTTATCAATTAAAGTAATTGCTTTTGTTTTGATAATTTATGAGGATGACATGAAATTAAGTACTTAATCTTTTATTCTCCATTTTTATCATCAAATATTTTTTATGGCATGAATTTATCTAAATAAATTATTGATTAATAAATTGATAATTTTATAAGGTACATAATTTTCATAATGCTTGTTTGGGTAACTCATGTCGGCATCTAAAAATTGTGCACCATTTCAGTTTTGTACACAATTTCCTATATATTGTTTGGTATTTTGACTACATTCATTTCCTCTGTATTGATCATATATTTCATTTCTCCCCGCACTAATGCTTTCATTATATAAACAATTATTTTGTTGTGGATAAATATCCCTATTCATATTCTCAAAATTAAAACTGATACTGTTATCACCTTTATCATTTCTATCATATTTATCATTCTCAGTGAATTGATAATAATTACCTTGTTTATGACATTGGTCACCATCTTTTTTACTACGCTCATCCTCCTTCTGCACAGGGTACATATTACTTGGTTGCATACTATTATATTTCTTATCATGAATATGCTCTTTCGCATATTCCTCTTCCCGCATACAATCATTAGGACATTTTGTATAATGCTGGTGCATGTTCTGACGAACACTTGGTACTTCATTACCATTTTTATACTAACTGTTTACATCTTGCGCAGGCTAGTTTCGGTCTTTTTGTACTATAAAGTCTATCACATTGTTATTATAATAACCATTGTTATTGTTTTTCTTTTCATAATTCTAGTTTTGTGCGGGTTGGCAACGTATATTATTTTTGTTCATTTGTCCCATATAACCTATTTTCTCACCCGAATCATTTGCATGATGTTTATCATAATTCCCAATATCATTTACCTTTTGTAAGGGTTTGAGGTTATGTGGCTGCTCTCGGGTGATACACCACTTGCCACCTTGTGTATCGTGCTCTACATAATGTTGATCATGTTTATTTCATACTTTGTCACCTGGTATATTGTTCTCAATATGGTGCGTAAATGTTTCTGGTTGCATCTGCTGATTAGTGTATTCAAGGTACTCCTGCTTGTCTCACACAAGCGTATCACTATATGCTTTATGATATGTGTTATGTATATTATCAAAATAATTATTATTCTTATCATCAGGCTGCTCGCTCCCCAAAATTCCTCTATTATTAATGTGCTCTTCAAATGTTTTAACTTTTGACGGCACGTAGTGGTTGTTTTCACCTTGCACGTGAATCTTGGGGCGTGCGTGGTTGAGTTGTTGGCACTATATATGATATGCACTATGAGGTTGTATATTAATGTATTGCCTTCCATTGTCTGTGTGCTAGTCCCAATGTCTTCTCTGCGCATCATACTCATAGTCTTAGACATATTCTCCTTGAAAAATTTCATTTGCATATTCCTATTTTTTCACATGCTTGTTATAAATGTCTTGCTATTTTGAAATAATATCATAATGCAAAATTCTTTCCCTGGCTTGCATGGGGTTTTGCTATGTATTATCCTGGCCTTGCACAAGCCTAGCAAGCTACTCATGCAGGCCTCTTGAGTGTTGCATGTGAGTCTCTTTGTCTTGTGTATTACCAATACACTTGCTGGGAATATTCATATATTCCCCCTTCTATGTGAGGTAGTGGCTTTTATTTCAATTTCTACTCTCACCACCCTCCATTTCTTCCTTTGGCTATGTATGATGAACATCTTTGGTCAGATCATGTGGTGGCTCATGTGCACCTTCATAACCTTGCACAGGATTATGAGACTACTTACATAAGCTAGCTGATTGCTGTTCATTAATTCTTTGTTGAATATTTTGATTACACATATCTGACATATGTATGCTCGAGTGAATAATATGGGGCACTTGCAACTTTCATCATGCAAACCCTATTTGTATTGTTTACCTACTAACTCTTCATTTACATGAATATGTTTGTTGTTATTGTAAGTTTTGAGTTGCAGATCCATTACATTTTCCAGCTGAGAAACATCATGCTTTATATTATTCTTTTGCATATTCTTCTCTTGCTCATAATGCATGCTATACAGGTCATGCCGCTGTTCACGTTCATGACTTTGCCCAACCTGAGAGTCATGTAGTTGCCCACGCAAGTATTGATTTTGTCAATATAAATTATCATTTCATTTCTCATATATATGCACTTCAGGATAATATTTATCTTGGCCAATATTTTCATCAGTTTGATAATTATTAACATGATGGTCATGTGAATAATTAAAAACTTCATTATCACTTTCATAAACTTTATTCTCACCATGCTTTCTCTTATTTTGCACAAGTAAATGCATATTATTTTGCCGGTAGTGATCTAATTGCATACGGTTTTGAACAACATCTTCTTCACGATCACCCTGCACATTGTCATACTATTTTTCACAAAAACTTTTAAAATTATTGCTGAAGTAGTCATTATTTTCCCTTTGATGTTTTGAACTTTCACCATACTGGGGGTGATCAATATCGAATAAACTATATGCTTTTCAAGGCCTTTTCTGCAACTTATTCAAATCACATACATCATCCTCATTTTTAGCATTTTTATTATAATAATCACCCTTTTGCTGATTGTGAATGTAATCATCCTGAGAATATTGATTATTATTAACCAAACTATGGACATGCATATTATTTCTACTTTCTTTATAATATGCATCCTTAGTGTGTAAATATGCATTATCAACATTGTTATTTAGTTCACACAATGGATTAGAGAAAGTATTGAACCATTCACTGTCATCTTTTGTGGTTTTCCCTTCTTTGTCTGTTTTAAACATAGGGTTAGTGTCATTATCATGAGTAACAAGACCATTATTTTTTTTGTGAGGAGGAGTATAAACTGACATCTGAATGCTTCTGTCTGTACCTTCCTTGTTATTTTTTTTTGCATTTTTGCCATCACTTCCATCGGGTGAAATAAGGTTTTCCATTTCTATTCCTATTCTTCAAAGAGTTTCATCTGACCGTCTTCTAAGGGCTCTGAGCATCTCCTTATCTTGATGTTCCAACCTAATCATCCCCTCAACTATATCATCCATCCGCCTTTCCTTCTGCTTGTATTCACTGTCATTCCTTATGCTACGGTGATCTGAAGTTGGGAACTGCTCACAAGAAAATTCCTGACCTTTATCTTCGTCAGGTTGCTTTTCAGGAGAAACATACAGCATCTTCTTCTTCGATTTCTTATTCCTCTTTTTTGGTTTCAATTCAGAAAATGAATTTTTTTTAGGGACCTTCTCCCTAACATAAGCTTTGCTTGATATTGAATTTTAGAGTCGCCACCTCACTTCATGTGAGGAATTAATAAGTGTTCTAAATCTTTCTCCCAGTAGAGTCTTCACAACTTAACCAATTCTGAAACTGAAATTCACTGATAGGTTGTCCCTGGCAGAGTTGCCAATTTGTTGGGGCTCAAAAATGCTGGTCATTTTGAGGCCAATTGACAGGCACAAAAGATGCCTTTGTAATTTTGGTTCAATCGAACCAAGTCTGGTAAGCCTAAATTGAAAATATTGTCTAACTGCACAAACAACATGCATAAACAATAAAATTTCTTCCAAAGAGGTTACTGATCCCTAGAAGATAAAGTAACTGAAAATCCTAATAGGCAGATAGTTAGATATCTAAACTAATGCTATGATTTAATGCTAAACCTAATTTACTATTTGATTAATAAGATAGGAGATAGAAATGTACTTCATAGAGAGAAATAAATGACAAAATCAAATGAATGAATAGACCAGTGCCTTATGCCAAATTGAAAAATTGAGTCGACATTCAATACTATATGTAATTGGAGATGGTTTTAAGATAACTCATTTCTGCAGAATGAGACCATCAACCTACAAGATTCTATTTGAACCAAAATTTGTAACAATTAATACAACAGGTCCTATGGTTTTTAACTCAACTAAAGAGCCCGAAAGGAAACAACAACAAGTTCCTAGACCATGCTATCATTATTCAAATTGTCTAAATTGATTATAAATAAATGCCTAAAATAGAAAGCATTATAAGATACCCTGGTTAGAGAGTAATCCAAGAAACTGATTAAACATATAAACTATATAATCAATAGGGTATAAGAACTTATCAGATATCTGTGCATAAGATCTTGTGACATTAATTTCCAGTCTGTGAGAAATAGCCTTTTTGCCATGATAGAAGTTTACAATTGATCATAAATATAAACCCCAATGGTTCCCTATGAAAGGACATGCCCTTTCATTGGACCTAATCCTGACAACTAACCTAAAAATTTACATTTTAAACCATATAATAGGCTTTTAGGGAAACGTATTTCTCATGCAACAAACTAAATCTGTTACAATCTTTAGGTATGTGCATAATAATCCAATGTTTAACTCCTACACATAAACACCCAACATTAGATAGTCCTTTAAAATGATTATATTAATAATGTTTGAAGTTTTCAATATGATCCTTATAAAATTATCAATTTATTAATCAATAATTTATTTAAATAAATTCATGCCATAATCTTATAAATATATTTGATGATAAAAATGGAGAATAAAAGATTAAGTACTTAATTTCATGTCATCCTCATAAATTATCAAAACAAAAGCAATTACTTTAATTGATAAATTATAAAGAATTAGATTAATGAGACAATATTCAAAATTAATAAATAAAATGACATTATACTTTTAGCATTTTATTTTTATTTCTCTAAAATAAAACATAATGCATTTATATTTATATCTTTATTTCACGAACATAATATAATAGAAATATTTTTAAAAACATTAGGGTAGAGAGTTTTATAACTCACCCCTAAAAGGGGGCATTTACCCTAAATTTATAATAACTTCACATAGGGCAAGTACATTGTTTTTACAAAACAGCCACCCTAATATTACAAAATATTTCTAATATAAAATAATGCTAAAAACACATACATTTTAGAAATCTAAAATAATCTCACCCTCTAAATAAAAATTCTAAAATGTACATATTAACAAATCACTTAACTTACAAAATGAAAAGTTAAAGAGAAACTAAAGAAAAGTAAAATCCCTAAAATCTTTTCACCTTAAAAATATTAAATATAACCAAGGTGAAAATATTTAATATTTGTAGGGATATGGAAATTGGAAAGTGAAATTACATCAAAACCCTAAGCAAATTAATATCTATCAAATAATATATTTACTTCATCATATACTTTTAACTTTTAGGGTAAAACACAAATTAGAGGCAAAATAATTATTAGTAACTACAATATACAAAATTTTCTATCTAATAAACCATATTTATTTTAATAATTTATTTCAAAAAGGGATAATTCTTTCTTTAATTTATATATTCATTTACACACATATTCTCGAAGAATAATGTAGAGCAACCGGTAGGGGTAGGGTCAGGTAGTTAGGTAGGAAGAGGAGCGGGTCGAGAGGTCGAGTGTTCAACTCCCTCTCCCCGTTCTTTTTCCTAAAAATTAGAAAAATAGGTAAATACACAAAATAACATAGTAATCACATTATTTAAATTATAAAAGACAATTAGGGAAGAGGTAACTCCCTGTGTGGGAGGTTGTTTTTACTTCTCACCTACACATAGAAATGAAGATAAATAAATATTTTTTCATAACCCTCTTGAAGAAAACAAGTAGACTAATTGGTTAGGGGGTAGGAGGGTACATAGGTAGGAAAAAAGGTCGGCTTGAGAGGTTGAATGTTCAACTACCTCTCACCGCCTTTTGTTCAACCTATTTTATTTTTATTATAATTATTAATCTTTAAAATTAAATATGCATTTATGGAATTAGAATAAGATGATTAACAACCTACTAAATGAAAACACATTTGCTCTTTTATCATTTTAATTTTTTCAACATAAGCACATGATATAAAATTGAAATTCACATCATACTTCCCTGACATCCTATCTATTTAGAACTTGATAATTTCGGTGGCAACAGGTCCCATGCATTGCCTTTTGTATTGGTTTGTGTCAGCTGGTTGTCTGCTAGGTTTCTACATTTAGGTCTTCATAGTCTGAGTCTCGATCTACATCTAGGTCTTTTAGGGTTTCTTATCTGCATAAGAAAGGAAAATATGGTTAGATCCTATTGGATCTAAGCAATACATAAGAAACAAATAACATACTATAGCAATCAAGTTTTCAATACTGCATATCAATCTGGAAAATTAAATGTAATAAGGAAATGTACACTAACACTCACTGCAAGGTAGTGTTAAAGGGACTTGTTTATGACATGAAACCTTTTGCTACTAATGATCATTGTGGTGTATGTTGTCCTTTTTATTAACTAGGTATCTGAATTAAAGGGACTTAGTATGTTTCAAATTGAGAAACCTTTTTTAGATAATGTATTTCATAATGATGTTATTTGAGAGCTTAATGGATTATCTTGCAGATAACAACTAATTGGTTTTCACATTCAATCATTGTCAAAGAGGCAAATCAAGCTAGGTTCCCATGATAGAGAGCTCCAGGAAGTGCCAATGTTTGCCAACTTTCAAGTTCAAGATACAAATGATGCTACATAAATACTAGTATAATGTGTCCTTGCTATTTCAAAAGTACATTTTCAAGATATAAACATATTTGTTGCTGAACATAGAAAGAGTGCTTCAAGATTGAGCCATAAAATTATAAAATGTTTATAGTTTGTTTTTATTGAGTGTCATGAACCCATGTTTGAACCTCATTAGTTAACATTCTGGTGTTTTTGAGTGTCACGAGCCCATGCTCAAACTCCATTAACAATGAACAAACATTTTCACCTTGTTGTACTTATCATATTAAGTGCAGATTCAACATCAATGAGAATTGTCTACAGTGGACAAAGCTACAAGAGCTATAATGTTAAAAGCTGAAATTTTGAGTTACAAAATCCAATAGGATGCAAGCTAAATAGAAAGTATAAAATATGTATAAACTGGAACAGAGTATGTACAGCTAATAGAGGAATATCATAAAGGAGAAAGCTACTTATCTGCTGTGGAATGAATAATCAATGAATAATGATTTTTCTTGAGCATCTCTCAGTTGTAATCACCTTCTAAGGTTTGTGAAGGTTATGAGTGAAAGATGTTATAGTTATATTTATAACTGATTATATCTTTTAACATTTTTTAGTCATAACCTTGCAACTTTAGTAAGTCATTAGAGGTGTTTCATAGTTTACTAGAGCAACTGTCTGTCATCGTTGAGATCATAATATATGATTTTGTTTCAAGAACAAGTCCACCAGTTCATCAAATTTATTGCTATCGATTACACAGGTTCATTTTAGATCAGCAGAATGAAACAGTTTGAATATTATAATCACAGTTTATGTACAAATTGTAGAAAGCTTTTAAATCAATTTCTAGTTTCTCTCTGTTTTATACAGAGTGTTTTTATGAAGCTAATTAGAAAAAGAGTATTCATCTGTTATGTTCAGAATTCCCTGTCAAGGTTTCTATTTTTCATTATTGTCATAGTTATATGTTGAGCAAAAGACCAGATTTAATGAAGTCACTATTGACAGTAATTCAAAAGTTCATGCAAGTGTGATGAATGGATAGGTGTGCAAACTGAGCTTCATGTACAGCAGAGAATGTTCACCAGTCAAAGGCTTCAGCAAGATAATCAAGTACAAGTGTTCATAGCTGCTAGTTTTCATTATATACAATATCAGTGAGCTCTCGGTCAAAGCCAAGTCATTCTTGGTTACATGAAAAGTTTGAACAAGTTCCAAATCAAGTGTTAAACATCTACTCACAACCATGAGTTAAAAATGAGAACAGATTATTCAACCCGTGAGTTCCAGATTAGGAAGCTCAAGTTCTTACAAAAGAATCATTATTAAGAGCTCAACCATATATGTGAGAAGAACCTCAATCAAATCTAAGCTTTGGAATGGGACCACAGAATGCAGTCGTGACTTTATTTTCAAGTAGAAAAGGTTACACCAATCATAAAGCCATGACTACAATCAATCATAGTTCGAGCTCATAGTTTGAACTCATAAAAGAAGCAGAATAAAACAACATAGGCCATGGTTCATAGTATGAAGCTTACGGCTTATAGATAGAAGCAAAGTACAAGAGATGACTAGTCATTAGACTATTATACAGAATAGACTTGAAGCTTGTGGCTTGAAGACACAAAAAAGAGAAACTCTCAGCAAAGTTAAGATCACGGCTTACTGATAGAAACAAAAGATGAGATATATACTAGTCACAACTACGACTTGCATGCAAAACCAATGTTTTGAAAGAAACTTTGAATGAAAAACAAATTCCTAATAAATAAACAGAGAGTTTGAAAATAAACTTACAGTTCATTGAACCTGAGTTTGTATTCAATGTCGAGTTCTCTGTTTGGGATGCACATTAGTGAAGAATGGCAGTGATCTCTAGTATAACAATAGGCTCGAGTTCAATGGTGGGGTTCTTTCATAGTCAAACTAAGCTTCATCAAAAGTTTTTGAAGACTTTCCTATAAGTTAGGGTTTCATTTTCCCTAAACTTCTTTGTGAAGAATGAGATAAGCACAAGTATTGAGATCAAAATGAGCATAACTAAGTTTGGAGTCTGCAAGATGAGCAGTATTCAATGCCATTAATGCATATGTCTTATTCCTGTAGAGCCTTAAAAACTATTCGTAGTGCCACTTCACATATTCATCTCCTCGATTTTTGCATTGTATTGCAAGTGGATTGAACAGTCATATCGACTTTCTCCACTTGGCATGTTTCACACTTACATATTTTTATCTAGGTTAGGAGTTGATAATCAGATTATTTGATATTAGATTTTATCTAATATTAAATATATTTTTAAATATTGGCAAGAAAATGTAAAAGGAGAAAGTCATTATTATAAGCCAATATTTAAGGGGCACTTAGAGTTGAATTTTTGTAGGCTTAGTTATTGGCATGTTTTTGGCCATTTTTAGGGCATTTTTTGTGGGACTTAGATTTTTAGATTTGAACCTAGGGCAGATTATAAAACTGATTTTGGATGATCAATTAAGGGTTGCAGATTTTGGAGAGAGGGCATATAGTGAACACATTGTTCCTAAGTGCTTTGAAGGCCATTTTGTAAACCATTTTTGTCAGATTTTGGAGGGAATGAACCAGATATTTTGACTCATATTTGTGAAGTTGTTTTGATATTGGATCATGTTTTCATCTTTTCTAACAAGTGTTAAATTATTTATTATCTAAAGGAAGTGAGTAGATTTCTGTTCCTTCTCAAGATAATCAATTTCTCCAAGACCTTGTATGAGAAATGTATGCTTGTTAATTATCCAAGCTATTTGTGGTAAAACCCTAATAGCATGCCTTTGTTAACCTATATGTTGAGCAGAGATTCAAAGTGTTAAGATCTTCATTTATGAGTTAGGATTGATGTTTCATCTTTTTGAAAAGTCTGAAATATTCCATGGTGTATCACCCTAATCTTTTAGTTATAAGTATTCTTTCCTTTTTCCCAAACAAATTGTAGATCAGGAAAGTGATATTCCATATTTTATAGGAACTGGCCTAGAATCTAGAGATTTCTCCTTATTTAGATTCTACCCATAGCTTGAGGAGGTTTCCATTGTCAGGATAAAATTGTTGTTTTTCCCTAATTCCTAATTTAGGGTGATAATTCTAAGCCCAAACAATCTCATGGACACAGAGGTTAACTATTAGTACAGACATTTATATAGCAGCTTGTGTCAGTAGTGTTCCTAATAGAGTAACAGGAAGAGTTCTATGAATATTGGTTGTCCATACAGTTATCATGAAGCCTTGTGTGTTTGGATATGTGATGGAGACATGTTAGTGATGTTACATTCATGGACACAGAGTTTGATGATCAGTATAAGTGAAGTTATGCAGTCGCTATTCACCAGTAGCAATTTCATGTGTTTATTTAGAAGAGCCGATAGTGATTATATTGATTTAGGAGTTGTGCCTATCATTTCAGTTTGCACCCTTGGATTAGAGCTTGGAGAAGAGTTAGTAAGGTTTTCTTAAGAGTGCATGAGGTAATTCAGCTTGAGGACAAAGATCCAGTTATTTTGGTAGAGCCAACAGTGTGTAGCATGCATCTACAATTATCTTATTGGACAGGTCACATAATGTGTTGCGTGCTTAGTAGAGCTGACTAAATTATTATTGGAGTTTGTTATGGCTTATCTAATATAATTTCAAGGTGGTTCTAATAGGCCAACTTTATTATATCATTTAGAGGAAAAATATTTATAGGCAGTCATTTGTGATTGCTAGAGTGTGGTTCATAGTTGATTGTGAAGATCATAGTAGAGTGTGTGAAGTGTTGAGCCATCAGAAGAAGGTCTATGTGACCAAGTAAAGTATTTGTGCTATACATTGGAATTGATCTAGATAGTAGGTCTAAGTGTAGTTCACCAAGATCTAGATATAGTGTGTATCTATTATTCAAAAGGTTGTAGCCTTCACCCATTTGAGCAGTGTGCTCCCAGACAATACGTCCTCACCCTAATAGGGTTAATTGTAAAAGACTCCTAACAAGGTCTGACCCTTAACCAGGTCTACTATACTAAATATATTGTAAAGAAACTCCTAACAGGGTTAAGGATCTTCTAACAAGGATCAATACACTAGTGTAGAATATTAGTGGGTGTCAATTCCCACTAGGGTTTTTACCTATTTTGGTTTCCCCATAACCAAAATATTGGTGTTGTGTTCAAGTGTTCTTTCATTGTGTTTGTGCTTTATGTTTAAGTATACTTAATTGGATAAAGAATTGAAACTTGTAGATAACTGATTCACCCCCCCCCCCCCACTCTCAGTTATCTCTGGGGACTATTCCTAACAATTGGTATTAGAGCCAAGTGCCTCAGAGAGAAATTTTAATAGCTTGAGGTTGATCAAATGGCATTATTTAGAAAAGATAGTCCTAAGTTTGATGGAGATAATTATCTTGATTGGAAGAACAATATGATGACACATTTGCAGTGCATTGCTTTTGAAGTTTTTGAAGTAGCTATCAAAGAAGTTCAGATCCCTTCTCTAATAGATCTTGCAAAGGAAGATGCTACTAGTAATTAGAAGGATTTATTTCATCAGAATGCAATAGCCAAAGAAGCTCTTATCAACACCCTTTCTGATAGTGATTTCTCAGAGATAAAGAAAGTAGACATAGCCTACAAGATATGGAAGCACCTAGAAGACATGTTTTAAGGAGATAAACAAGAAAAGGATGCACATAGAAAAACATGGAAGAAAACATACAATGCATTAAAAATGCTACCTGAAGTAAATATCAGAGCTTACAATCAAAGGATCAATGAAGCAGTTGCTGGAATTAGGAACAATGGTGGAGAGATCTCATAGGAAGACATTATGGACAAATTGATGACTACCCTCACTCTAGAATATGAAAACAAGATCAACATCCTTGATGAGACCATGCAACTTACATAAAATTTCAAGAGAGAGACCTTGATCAGCAAAATCTTAGCTTTTGAGATTTCAAGATTGAAGACAGAAACTAAAAGTGAGACAACCTTCAAAGCAACAATCCATGGTAAGAAATCTACAAACACTTCTGATAATTTTGGCGATGATGAAGAGAAAAAACTAGATGATTTCATTGCTATGATTTCCAAAAGAGAAAAGAAAGGAAAAGGAAAATATGAAGGTCAATTACCATTTAAATTCTTTTCATGTAATAAGATTGGTCACTTTGCATCTAAGTGTCCTACAAGAGCTAGAAAGTTCAAAAATGACTACAAGCCTAAATACTCTAAGGAATGTTACTATGCTGAAAATAGAGTTTCAGATAATGATTCAGCTGAAGAAGAAATTGGATTCATTTCTATTATAGAGAAAATTAATAATAAGATAGATCATGAAGATGAGAAAGAGGAACAAGAGCTAGCATTGATTTCACAAGCTGATATAAGGATACACTGGATTATAGATAGTGGTTGTTCACATCACATGATAGGTGATAAAGATAGATTTTTTCATTTGGACAAATACAATGGTGGCATGGTTAGATTTGGAGATAACACTCCTAAACCTATCATTAGTAGAGGAGCTATTACATTGGACGGAAAGAACAACACTGATGATGTTTTCTATGTAGATGGTTTGAAACATAACCTTCTTAGTGTTGGGTAGTTACTTGAAAAATTTTATCAGTTGGAGTTCAAAGACAACAAATGCATCATTAACAACAAGGATGGTGTTATGATTGCATCAGGTTCAAAGACTAAAGGTAATGTTTTCCAGCTCAATTCAAAGCAAGTTGTTTTGTTGCTAAAGTTGATGATAGATGGTTGTGGCATAAAAGACTATGTCATATCAATTTTGATAACATAGTAAAGATAAGGAATGTAAAAGAAATTAGAGATCTACCTAGCATAGCAAAGCCAGTTGATACTATTTGCAAGGAATGTGTGATGGGAAAGTATGTGAGAAACTCATTCAGGAGCAAGCACAATTCAATAGAGAACAAGTTGGATCTGATTCATATAGACCTATGTGGTCCAACTCAAACAAGATCATACTATGGTGAAAGATATTTCATTTTGTTTGTTGATGACTATACTAGAATGATGTGGGTTGCGTTCTTGAAAGATAAGTTAGAAGCATTTTAAAAGTTCAAAATATTCAAAGCTAAGGTTGAGAATGAATCTGGACTAAAGATAAAATGTTTGAGATCAGATAGAGGAGGAGAATTCACCTCTAACAAATTCTATGAGTACTGTGAAGAACATGGCATAAATAGTTGAGTGCACCTAGAACCCCTTAGTAGAATGGGATTACAAAAAGAAGCAATAGGATCATCCTTGATACAACACACACCACCATGATTGAAGGAAAACTTGCATAGACCTATTGGAGAGATGCGGTTAATACAATAGTCTATACAATCAATAGAATAAAATTGAGGCTTGGTGCGGACAAGAAACCTTATGAGCTATGGTTTGGTAATGTTCCCATAGTAAAATACTTCTAACATTTGGAACCAAGTGCTACATCAAGAGGGATGAAGCAATAGGCAAGTTTGATGCAAGAAGTGATGAAGGTATTCTTCTTGGTTACTCTACTAAAAGTAAAGCTTATAGATGTTTTAGCTTGATATTAAAGAAGATTATTTAAAGTGCTCATGTTAAGATTGATGAAAAGTTTATGGTTCAAGAAAGATATCATGATTACTCACCTATGATTGAAGAAGAACCCAGACCTTCCACTAGTGAGATAGTTGTTGAAGAAATGTTTGACAATATTGATGTTCTATTTAATGACCCTGAGACAAGTAGAGAAGAAACTCCAAAAGAAGATAAGACAACATCACCTAAAGCTCCGAAGTTCACTTCTAGATATCATTCTAAGGAAGACATCATTGGAGATCACAGCGGAAAGGTCACAACAAGATCAAAAGCAAAGAGTTCTACAAGCAGTGAGGTGGTATGTTTACTATCTCAAATTGAACCCTTAAGTGTTGAAGATGCATGCAATGAATTAGATTAGCATGATGCTATGAAAGAAGAACTAGATCAGATTATCAAGAATGATACTTGGGAACTAGTCCCAAGACCTAGTGATAAGAATGTGATTAGAACAAAGTGGATATTTAGAAACAAGATGAATGAAGATGGTACAGTAGTGAGGAATAAAGAAAGATTGGTATGTAAAGGATATGTGTAAAGAGAAGGTATGGATTATTCAGACACTTTTGCACCAATAAGAAGGTTAGAATCTATTAAGTTGTCTTTAGCCTTTGCAACATTCAAAAACTTAAAAGTTTATTAGATGGATGTTAAGTCAACATTCTTGAATGGAGAGCTAAAAGAATAATATACATTGAGTAGCCAAAAGGATTCACCCTATCAGACAGATCTGATATGGTATGAAGATTGAAGAAATCCCTTTATGGACTTAAGCAAGCCCCTAGACCATGGTATGAGAAACTTGATGGATATCTAACAAAGATTGGATTCAAGAAAGGAGCAGTAGATTATAATCTATTCATAAGAGAGACATCTAAAGCTCTACTACTTGTGGCTATATTTGTTGATGACATTATCTTTGGAGGTAATGACAAACTAAGTGTAGAATTTGCTAAAGAAATGCAAAATGAGTTTGAGATGAGCATGATTGGTCCTATCAAATACTTTTTGGGACTAAATGTACAGCAGACAAAGAAAGGTATTTTCATTAATCAGTCCAACTATGTGAAAGAAATACTAAAGAAATTCAAGATGGATGATTGCAAACTAGTAGGTACACCTATGATAACAGGATGCAAGCTTACAAAAGAAGATGACTCTCCAGTAGTAGATATAACATTGTACAAGTCTATGATTGGTAAACTCATATATCTTACTCAAACTAGACCTAATATTTCCAATGCAATTGGCATAGTTGGAAGATTTGTAGTAGAGCCTAAACAAAGTCACCTCATGGTAGTAAAGAGAATATTTAGATAATTGCAAGGCACTTTAGACTATGGTCTATGATATCTAGATTTAGAAAAGTTTGAGCTTCATGTGCATACTAATGCAGATTAGGCAGGATGCATTGATGATAGAAAGAGTACATCAGGTGGAGTAGTGTTTCTTGGTAACAGACTTGTCACTTGTACAAGCAAGAAGAAAAATTGTATTTCTTAGTCAACAATAGAAGTGGAGTATGTTGCAATAGCTCTGAATTGTTCTACAATTGTTTGGATCAAGCAGATGATAAAGAATTTTGGAATTCAGATTGATTATCCTATTGTTATTCATTGTGATAATACTAGCACTATTAACATGTCGAAGAACCTTGTGATGCATGCAAAAAAAAAGCACATTGAGATCAAGTATCACTTCCTAAGAGAGAACATGGTAGAGAAAGAAGTCAAGTTGGACTATGTGAGTACTAAAGATCACTTGGCAGACATATTCACAAAGCCCTTGCCAAAGGATACTTTTGAGTATCTCAAGGAGAAGTTGGGAGTAATTCCCTTCCCTGATTCTGCTTAGAAGAAAGAAGAAAGAGCATCAGTCCTAAGGGACTGATGGAAGGTTGACTACTCTACTTGAGGAGTAGTACTAGTGCTTAAATTGATTGGTGCCCTTTTTCATTGATGTCAAAGGGGGAGTAATATATAGTCATGAAAAATAGAAGTAAAAGAAAAAGTAATATACTAAGGGGGAGTAGTATTCAGTCTATGGAAATAGTTCAATTGAGGAAATGGAGAATGTTGAAGAATATTGCAGTAGATAAAGGATTCATCCTTGGGGGAGTTTTGAAGAGGAAATGGAGAATGGTGGAGTTTTTCATTCCATATGTTGCCATCAATTCCAAAGGGGGAGATTGTCAGAGATTTGCCAGCAGGCCAGTGCTAACTGTATGTTTGTCATTGATGACAATATATGGTAAGTAGCATGTGTGGAAGACTTATGTAGTAAGCTTTAAGTATATGTAGCATGGACATGTTATCAATATGATATCATGGATGCAGAGGTTAACTATTAGTACAGATAGTTATATAGCAGCTTGTGTCAGCAGTGTTCTTGACAAAGTAACAGGCAGAGTTCTATGAATGGTTGTTTTTATAGTTATCATGAAGCCTTGTGCATTAAGATATGTGATGGAGACATGTTAGTGATGTCACATTCATGGATGCAGATTCTGATGATTAGTAGAAGTGAAGTTATGTATTCGCTATTCACCAATAGCAGTTTCCTATGTTTATTCAGAAGAGCTGACATATATTATATTGGTTCAGGAGTTGCACCTATCATTTTGGTATGCACCCTTGTATTAGAGCTTGGATAAGAGTTATTAAGGTTTGGTTAAGAGTGCATGAGGTAATTCAGCTTGAGGGAAAGATCTAGTTGTTTTGGTAGAGCTGACAGTGTGTAGCATGCATCTACAATTATCTTATTGGATAGGTCCTAGAATGTGTTGCGTGCTTAGTACAATTGACTAAATTATTATTGGAGTTTTCTATGGATTATCTAATATGATTTCAAGGTGGTTCTAATAGGTTGACTTGATTATATCATTTAGAGGAAAGATATTTATAGGCAGTCATTTGTGATTGCTAGAGTGTAGTTCATAGTTGATTGTGAAGAGCAGAGTAGAGTGTGTGAAGTGTTGAGCCATCAGAAGAAGGTCTATGTGACCAAGTATTTGTGCTATACATTAGAACTGATCTAGAAAATAGGTCTAAGCGTAGTTCACCAAGATCTAGATATAGTGTATATCTATTATTTAGAAGGTTCTAGCCTTCACCCATTTGAGTAGTGTGCTCCCGAATAGTGTGTCCTCACCCCTAATAGGGTTAATTGTAAAAGACTCCTAAAAGGGTTCGACCCTTGACTAGGTCTACTCTACTAAATATATTGTAAAGGAACTCCTAACAAGGTTAAGGATATTCTAACAAGGATCATAATACACTAGTGTAGAATATTAGTGGGTGTCAATTCCCAACGAGGTTTTTACCTATTTGGGTTTCCCCATAACCAAAATATTGGTGTTTTGTTCAAGTGTTCTTTCATTGTGTTTATGCTTTATGTTTAATTATACTTAATTGGATAAAGAATTGAAATGTGTAGATAACTGATTCACCCCCCCCCCTTCCCCTCTTAGTTATCTCTTGGGACTATTCCTAACAACTGTATCATTGGAAAATGGAAGCACTTCCATTTAGGACTGGTTTATCCCTCCGAGTAAGTGGTTTGGGGTAATGTCAAGTGCCTTGAATGGGTCCTTGACTTAGATTTAGATTTTTCTCCTATTCTGTCCTATTTTCTTTCTTGCTTGTTTTTGGCATCCTAATATGAAATTTTGAGATTCTTGACTTTTGGGTCAAGATGACCTTTTGGGTCAAGATGAACTTTTGGGTCAAGGGTGACCTTTTTGGGTCAAACTTGACGTCGACCTTGACCCAAGGTCCAAATTTCAAGGTTGCATGATTTCCAGATGTCAGGTTTCAGAAAGAATTGTTTTCCCACTTCCGGGTTGACTATTTTGGTCTCCGAAATGGTAAAATCTAAAATTATATTTAATTTAGGTCCATTTCTAGGTGTATGGACCCAATGGGAATTTATTTGTCATATGTCAGCCTCTCTAGGATTTTATGCCCTAGATCACTATAAAAGGAAGCTTTCTCTTCTCATTTTCTCCATCTACCATCCACAATCACAATTGCAATCAAGAAGAAAGCAAGATGGAGAAAGAAATCAAGCAAGCATTCAAGCCTCCAAGCATTCAAGATCAAATTCATCAAGGAGATCCATTAGTAGCCATTGAAGGATTCAAGCTCTATAGAGCCCTCTTGTTGAAGATCTCTCCATCCATTTACATTCAAGCCTCTTCCTATTCCAAGATCCATTCAAGATTGGTGTTGAAGATCTATAGACAATTTATTTGAGACATCCAACCTTTAGTTCTACATTCATTTGGAGCATCCATACTTGTGCATTCAAGGATTTGAATCCTCCACAAGGGTTTTCATAATAAGCAAGGTGAATTGTTCCATTTAATTTTTTTATCTTTGAAATTTCAATTCAATTTCAAGGTTAATTCCTAAATTGGGGTTTGACTAAGGCAAACCCCTCCCCCCCAACAAACAAAACCATTTTTATTGTAGGTACAGGTGTGGGATAGTGAATATCAGTGTAGATCTAGATACCCTTTTCACTAAACTTTCAGGATTCGTGAACAGAATTTTCATCAGAGCAGTGCATGTCAAGGTCAAAAATAAAGGGGTAAGATTACCCCGGGGTAAAATCTTACCTTGGTCTTGGGTCAAGGTCAACCTTTCACAGAAAAGAAAAATATTTCTGGGTTTTGTAGATCTCACAGTTTCGGTCTAGATTTATGAAAATCAATAGTTTATGAGACCATCAGACAGGGTTTTCAACCAATTCTTTTTCGGAGGTAAGTACCTTTTATTTATTCATTTAAATGTTAGTCTTCAATATTAGTTATCATGTTGCACAAATTATCTCATGTGTTTTTCAAGTGCTTTATTGAACCTTTGGATGGGGATGTTGATTTTTCTCTTCCTCATGAAACCATTATGAATGATCCCTTCGATAAAGACATTGATTTATCCCCTCATGAAGAAGCTTTGATATAAGAGGGTGATTTATTAATGGATGACATATTCATACATGATGATAACTCTTTTTCTAAAACACACTCACCTTATGCATACATTTTAGGGAAAGAAGATGACATAATAGATGCTTTACCTTCATTTGGGATTCCTTCTAGTGATGAGACATTAACGGAGGCTAATATGAATTCCCTTAATGCTCTCCCTTTTAGTGATGATCTTATGGAGAATCAAGATCCTACCTCATCTCCTCCTAGGGTTTTTTCTTTGCTTCCTTCTTTTGAATATGTTTGTAGTGTTGACACAACTAACATGGTTTATCCAGAACCTTTGATGACTATCAAAGGTTGTCCTCGCATTACTATCAAAGGTAAACCTATGGAGTCTTTAGAGTCTTTCAATGACCAAGATTCTATAGCTCACACATAATGTATAAGGAATAACCTTCAACCTAATCCGGTGGTTTCTACTTCTTTACCACCTTCTCAACCCATTCTTCGTCCTCCACCTCATTTTCCTAGCAAGGAGTATGATTTGATAAACCAATTGTAAAATACCCCTACCAAGATTTATTTATGGTAGCTTCTTCAAAATTCACCTACCTACTATGAAGCCTTGCAAAAATATCTAGCAACTCTTCCCACTCCACCTCCTAATCAAGAGAACATCAATAATTTCTTACAATGCATGCATACTACCTCGGGTGCTCCTGACATTGTATTTACTCAAAAGGATTTTCCTTCTAAAGAAGTTTAGAATTAATATGATGCTCTTATGGTGGTTGTTACTATCAATAAAAGTATCATTCATAGGACCTTGATTGATAATGGATCTAAGCTTAATGTTCGTAGCATGGACATGCTCAAAGCAATTAAAGTTGATCTTTCAACTATTCAACTTGACAATGTTCCTATACGTGGCTTTGATGATATTGCTAAGAACACTTTAGAAATCATTACCTTACCTATCAAAGTAGGTCTGGTCATCCTGAATACACCTATCCATGTTATGCCTAGACCTCTCAATTATAACCTTCTTTTGGGTTGACTCTGGTTGCATGAGATGCATGCTATCCCTTCCACCCTTCACCGTAAAGTCAAGTTTATACATAACAACATGATGTATACATGAATAATTATTTGAATATTCAAACCTATACTACTCCTACTCCTAATAGTTATCCTTCTTCCTCTAATACTCTTCTTGATGATGATTGGGGAACCTTTGATTTTAATCCTACCTTTATTGGAGAGTATAAAGTTTCTAGTCTTGATTTTATGAAGCAATAAAGAGAGTTTGAATAACGAGCTTTTGGTTCTAATTCTAATGCCCTTCATAATAAATTTTTCATTGCTCCTATCCACAATGAATTTTTCAAACCTACTAATAATGACATAGTGACTATTGAATTTCCATTGACTCCTTTTGATATGGCTTCTTGTTATGGTCCTGGTTATCATTTCCTAGTTAAACATGGATTTAATGGTCAAGGATGTGGTAAGCATAAACAGGGAATTTAAATGCCCTTACAAAATGGGGGCATGAGCATTCTTATGGATTTGGATTTAACCCTCAACAACAAATCAATGTTAACAACATCTCAAATAAAACTTCAAAACATGATGAACCTATGAAGGAATTTGACCAAGAAGTTCTTTTTCCTAAACTCCTTCGTGCTAAGATGATTACTAGACCTAAATGCAAAAAGAAATGTAGTCCACACTTGAAGACTCTTCCTTTTTGTTTTTATCATAGATTTCATGATCACTCTACTAATGAATGTCAAACTTTACATTATAAGATTAGGCAGCTCATTATAGTAAGTTTATTTATATATCATGTGGCAATGAGTTGTATTTCAATCCTATTTTCTCTAAATAACATTTATGTTCCTATTATGGAGCTCCACGTTATGTAAACAATGTTAGCCTAATCCTTTGGGGATCATTGTCTTATATAGTGTTGTGAGCAATATAATAGGTCCCCTTCCATCCTTGTTCCTACGCTTCGGGGGCAAGGATGCCATCTCCTTCCTTTCTGTCTTTCCAGGATCCTCTTTTCCATTGGTTAAGAAATATCTATCTATTATGTGATACCCAATCATAAATGAAAATTTTGGTTTGCATTGAGGATCTATGTCCTTGATCATAACCTATTTCATTATTTGACATTGGGTTTCCATGGTTCATGAATCTCTCACCTTGGAAGCTGAATAGAGTGTTATCCCTCACAAGGGTTACTTTGTCCCTTCTTGCATGGTATCTCTTTGCATTCATCCTTTCCAAGGACTCATAGGAGTTGTGACCTTCTTGGCTTGGACTAGGTTTTGTCTATGGATATTGTCTTGATGTTGAAGAAGGCTTTATCCTTTTTCTTTTCTTTCCTTAACATGTCAAAATAGTATGTATTTTTTCCATCTTAAGGAGGGGGCATATATATGGCCTCCCTCATTCTATATTATGCATTTTTGTTCTAACCTTGTATTTTGCAGCCTGCTAAATCCTCGTAAGGTAACACACATAAGTTGCTAAATCCTAAAGAGATGCATTTTCAATTTCAAATATGCTAAATCCTTGGAAGGTAACACACATATATTACTAAATCCTAAAGAGATACGCATTTTACAAAATTTATTCTATGGTGATATGAGGATATGGATCCATGGGTACTTCATAAAAGTTGTCAGAAGATGCACTACATACATGCACAAAGCCTCCAGAAGGTGCACAACTTTATGGGGTGAATATTAAGTGTTTTCTCAATGGACCATCCTATATTTTTTATGGTTCATAGTGGGATATACACATCTAACTAGGAAATCTAGCCACTCCTCTCTCCCCTTTTCTCTTTTTTTTTCTAGTGATGTCTCTCTATTGTAATCTTGGATTTGATGAAGACTTGAGTCCTTGGGGGCTTGACAATTCCTTTGTCCCTTTTATTTCAATAAGATTGTCTTTTTCTTTGTGATCTCCTTTACAAAGAGTTTGCATTGAGTCCATACTCTTACTAAAGTGGGGGCTAAATGTATCATCAAAAAATGGAAGCACTTCCATTTAGGACTAGTTTAGCCCTTCGAGTAAGTGGTTTGGGGTAATTTCAAGCACCTTGAATGGGTCCTCAACTTAGATTTGGATTTTTCTCCTATTCTGCCCCATTTTTGCTTCTTTCCTGCCTATTTTTGGCATCCTGATATGAAATTATCAGATTCTTGACTTTTGGGTCAAGGGTGACCTTTTGGGTCAAGGATGACATTTTTAGGTCAAATTTAACCTCAACCTTGACCTAGGTGAAAGTTGACCTTGACCTTGACCCAAGGTCCAAATTTTAAGGTTCCATGATTTTTGGATGTTGGGTCTCAGAAAGAATTGTTTTCTCGCTTCCCAGTCAGTTGTTTTGGTCTCCAAAATGGAAAAATCTTAAATTATATTTAATCTAGGTCCATTTCTAGGGGTACAGGCCAATGGGAATTTATTTCTCATATGTCGACATCTCTAGGAGTTTGTGCCCTAGATCACTATAAAAGGAAGCCTTCTCCTCTCATTTTCTCCATCTACCATCCATAATCACAATTTCAATCAAGAAGAAAGAAAGAAGGAGAAAGAAATAAATAAATAATTCAAGTCTTCAAGCATTCATCTTCAATAATTCAAGAATTCAAGATCCAATTCATCAAGGAGATCCATTAGTAGCCATTGAAGGATTCAAGCTCTATGGAGCCCTCTTATTGAAGATCTCTCCATCCATTTCCATTCAAACCTCTTCCTGTTCCAAGATCCATTCAAGATTGGTGTTGAAGATCTAAAGACAATTGATTTGAGACATCCTACCTTTAGTTCTACATTCATTTGGAGCATCTATACTTGTGGATTCAAGGATTCGAGTCCTCCACAAGGGTTTTCAACATAAGCAAGGTGAATTGTTCCATTTACTTTGTTTATCTCTACAATTTTAATTCAATTTCAAGGTTAATTCCTAAATTGAGGTTTTACTAAGGAAAACCCCTCCCCCCCAAAAAAAAAACCATTTTTCTTATAGGTACAGGTGTGAGACAATGAATATCAGTGCAGATATGGATACCCTTTTCGCTGAACTTTTGGGATCCACAAACAAAATTTCCATTGGAGCAGTGCAGGTCAAGGTCATAAATGAAGGGGTAAGATTGTGCCCCGAGGTAAGATCTTACCCCGATCTTGGGTCAAGGTCGACCTTACTCAGAAAAGAAAATATTTTTGGGTTTTTTAGATCTCGTAGTTTCAGTTTAAAACCATGGAAATCAATAGTTTCTGAGACCATCTGACATGTTTTTCAGCCGATTCTTTTTCAAAGGTAAGTACCTTTTATTTCTTCATTTCAATATTAGTCTTATACATTTACTTTCCATATCATTAGAATTTCATGTATGTGTAAAATATTAGTTTTGGGGTCTCTTTTATGGGTAAAATCCTATTGTTCTAGACCCCACCACATATTTTTCATCTTACAGTTACTATCAATAAGAGTATCATTCATAGGACCTTGATTTATAATGGATCTAGGCTTAATATTTGTGGCATGGACATGCTCAAAGTGATTAAAGTCGATCTTTCAACTATTCAACTTGACAATGTTCCTATACATGGCTTTGATAACATTACTAAGAACACTTTGGGCATCATTAGCTTACCTAACAAAGTAGGTCTAGTCATCCTGAATACTCCTATTCATGTTATGCTTGGACCTCTTAATGATAACCTCCTTTTGGGTAGACCTTGGTTTCATGAGATGCATGTTGTTCCTTCCACCCTTCACCGTAAAGTCAAGTTTATTCACAACAACATGATGTATACACTTCATGTGGATGATGCACCAAATCCTTGTTTGAATATTCAAACCAACACTACTCCTACCTTTATTGGAGAGTATAAGGTTTCTGATCTTGATTTTATGAAGCAACAAAGAGAGTTTGAACAACAAGCTTTTCCTTCTACTTCTAACACCCTTTGTAATAACTATGTCACTCCTTCTACCCACAATGAATCTATCAAACCTATTAATGATGACATAGTGACTAGTAAAGTTCCATTGACTTCTTTTGATATGGCTTCTTGTTATGGTCTTGGTTACCCTTTCCTAGTTAAACAAAGATTCAATGGTCAAGGATGCGGTAAGCATAAACAAGGAATTCAAATGCCCTTACAGAATGGGGGGCATGAGCATTCTTATGGATTGGGATTTAATCCTCAACAATAAATCAATGTCAACAATATCTCAAATAACACTTCAAAACATGATGAACCTATAAAGGAATTTGACCAAGTTCTTTTGCCTAAATTCCTTCATGTTAAGATGATTACTAGACCTAAAAGCAAAAAGAAACGTAGTCCACACTTAAATACTCTTCCTTTTTGTTTGTATCATAGATTTCATGATCACTCTACTAATGAATGTCAAGCTTTACATTACAAGATTAGGCTGCTCATTGATAGTAAGGTTATTTATATATCATGTGGCAATGAGTTCTATTTCAATCCTATTTTCTCTAAATAACATTTATGTTCCTATTATAGAGCTCCACATTATGTAAACAATGTTAGCCTAATCCTTGAGGGCTCATTGTCTTGTATAGTGTTGTGAGTGATATAATAGGTCCCCTTCCATCCTTGTTCCTATGCTTGGGGAGCAAGGATGCCATCTCCTTCCTTTCTATCTTTCTAGGATCCACTTTTCCCTTGGTTAAGCAGTACCTATCTATTATGTGATATCCAATCATACATGAAAATTTTGGTTTGCATTGAGGATCTCTATCCTTGATCATAACCTATTTTGTTGTTTGACATTGGGTTCCATGGTTGATAAATCTCTCACCTTGGAAGCTAAATAGTGTGCTATCCCTCACAAGGGTTACTTTTTCCCTTCTTACATGATATCTCTTTGCATTTGTCCCTTCCATGGCCTCATAGGAGTTGTGACCTTCTTGTCTTGGACTGGGTGTTGTCTATGGATATTATCTTGATGTTGAAGAATGCTTTATCCTTGTTCTTTTCTTTCCTTAACATGTACAAATAGTATGTATTTTTCCATCTTAAGGAGGGGGGCATATATATGGCCTCCCTCACTCTATATTATGCATTTTTGTTCTAACCATTTATTTTGTAGCATGATAAATCCTCGAAAGGTAATGCACATAATTTTCTAAATCCTAAAGAGATGTGCATTTTCAATTTCAAATATGCTAAATCCTCAGAAGGTAACGCACATAAGTTGCTAAATCCTGAAGAGATATGCATTTTACAAATGTATTCTATGATGGTATGAGGATATGGATCTATGGTTACTTCATAAAAGCCATTAGAAGATGCACTACATACATACACAAAGTCGTCAGAAGGTGCACAATTTTATGGGGTGACTATCCAGTGCTTTCTTGGTGGGCCATCCTATCCTTTTTGTGGTTCATAGTGAGATACACACATCTTACTAGGCGAGCTAGCCACTCCTCTCTCCCCTTTTCTCTCTTTTTTCTATTAATGTCTCTCTTATTGTAATCTTGGAGTTGACGAAGACTTGAGTCCCTAGGGGCTTGAGGATTCCTTTGTCCCTTTGATTTCAATAAGATTGTCTTTTTCTTTATGATCACCTTTACCAAGAGTTTGCACTATCTAATCCTCATCTATACAAGTCATTTTCTATGATAACATATCATGAGGCATTGTGGATTAAATGTCTTTTCTCACTATGGGTTAGCTCATCAAGGATGAACTGATGGTGTAGGCAAGCGTAAACATAGTGGTAGCAGGATAATTCTTGTTCTACAGTAGAATAGACCATCTGGGAGTCAGGGGAATCATATGTTTTCTAATAGAGTTCTTCCACCAGGAAATCATAGAGAAAATATTCTACTTGCTGGGGTAAGGAGGCCAGAGTAGAAATTGTATCAGCAAATCTGTTCTCTATCCTTGGGATTTTATGGAATGTGGTGAAGGTGAAGTATATTTTGAAATCATCAACCATCATTTTGTAAGGTATGAGTTTGTCATCCCTTGTTTGATATACATCATTAACTTGTTTAATCACTAGTTGAGAGTCACCATGGATATGCAACTCAGAGATGTTCCATTTGATAGCCAACTTTATTCTATTGACAAAGGCTTCATATTCAACAATGTTGTTTGTACAAGGAAAATATATCTTATACACCTTAAGAATAGAGTATATTTTAGGAGTGATAAATAACACACCTAGTTCTAAACCTTGTTGAGTAAAAGAATCATCAAAGAACATCTTCCAGGACCTGTGAGTGATGCGCATAATGGATCCATCTGGAATCTCCACATTGATAGGTTGATTTTCTTGTAGTAGAGCCTCAACCAATTGATCTATAATTGCTTTCCATTTTATAGCCTTTTATTCAACATATTCAATTTCAAAATTGTTCAGGATCATGACCCATTTATCCAACTACCAGTCAAGGTGGCTTTTCTCAAGAGATATTTAAGTGGGTATATTTTATAAATCAATTGTATGGGGTGTGTCATCATGTAATGTCTCAGTTTTTTTGATGCAAAGACCACTACCAGAAAAGCCTTCTCAATCACTGATTAGTTCATTTCATATGAGACCAAAGTTCTACTAATGTAGTGGATAGCTTATTCTTTTTTTTTTTCTCATCTTGTTGTGCAAGGAGTACCCCTAATGATGTTGTAGTGGTTGAGATGTATAGAATTAGTGGCTTTCCCTAAATAGGAGACATAAAGACTGGTGGATTTTCCAGATATTATTTGATTTTATTGAATTTTTTGGAATGTGATTTTTTCCATTGATATGTTACTCCTTTGTGAAAATAATTTTGTGAATGGTTATGCTTTGTCATCCAGTTGGGAGATGAATCTTCTAATTGACTGAATCCTACCTTGAAGAGTTCACATTTGGTTGATGTTCTTTGGTAGATACATCTCAATAATGGCTTTTAACTTTGCAGGATCCTCCTCAATCCCTTTTTCTGAGATAATGTATCCCAAAGATTTTCTAAATGTCAACCTGAATGCACATGTCTTTGGGTTCAACCTCAATATGAACTACTCCATAATGTCTAGAATCTGGCATAGATCTTGTAGATGTGTGGATCATTTCATTTTAAAAAAAATTGTATTATCTACATAATCCTCCATCTTCTGATGGATCATGTCATGCAAGATGGTTTTGAAATCTCTTTTATAAATTGCACCCACATTCTTCAAATTGAATGGAATGGTATTCCAACATAAAGCTCCCCAGGCATAGGTGAATGTTGTTTTCTCTTGATATTCTAGAGAAATTTCAATTTGGCACATAGGGACATAGAGATATTGGGCAGAGGGAATTCATCCTTGGGACATGCCCTATTAAGATTTTTGAAGTCTATGCACACTTGGATGGACTTATCTATTTTTTTTATATAAGCAACATATTGGAGATCCATTTTGCATAAGAAATCACTCTGATGAACCCACCTTTAAGAAATTTTTCCAACTCATCCTTGACTATGAGGGCCACATGAAGATGCATCTTTCAGAGATTTTGTTTAACTAGTTTAACTCTAGGTGCAATTGAGATATGATGCATAATGATATCTAGATCTAATCTCGACATATCAAATTAGGTCCATACAAATTTTATCTTCTTTTTTTTTAAGAACTCAATGAATTCTTCTAATTATTCTTTTGACAATGATTGTGCTAGATGGGTCACATGTGGATGTTCTTTAGTCCTAGTTTTCACTGACTATGTTGGTTATATCAGTATTGATGGTCATTCTTGGAAGTGACACAGTAGGATATCAAGTACCCCATCCTTCAGCACCTCAAGGAGGTTTTCATTGATGGATGTATGTTTCCTTTTAATAATTTTTTATTTTGAAACTACCACAATGTGTTTTTGCCTTTAAAACATTTGTTTATTTTTATTTTTATTTTTATTTTATGATTGAGATACTTGATATCTTCTTCAATCATTTTCACACTAGGTTCACTAGTTGAAGAGGTAACTAGTTCAATAGCATTGAGGTGGCAAGCTAATGCATACTCATTGGGGAAGATTGATATGTGCATGGGTTGTTCTTGCAAGGTCCAATCAATGAGTTTAAAATGAATTAGTGGAAAAGATTCAATAGGTTTGAGGGTATTCATAGTATTTTCATCATAGAATTGGACTATTAAGTAGAGTCATAGATTAGTATCCTATATATATGTGTTAAAAATTTTGAGAGCCCTAACGACATCATCAAAACCCATGTTCAGGATTTGAGGATCTAACTTGTTAGATATAATCTATGAGCTTTCACCTACCTCAATTTGGGTTACTTATTGGTGCACTATGTCAATATCTTTTTCTATAGTCTCATCAAACAAATTATCAAACTCGTATTCATGAGAGTCTATCTCATCTGGGTCCCCCATGTGTGAAACATGAGTAAAGTCTACTCTTTGACCCCAATTTGGATGGATCCTTTTGAGAAACATTTCTATGGTCATATCCTATCCTTTTGTATCATGATGCAAATGAGAGTTTGAGGATTTTGTTTGACCATGAATCATTTCTTACTCTTCTAGAACTTTTTGTTCAATAACATCGGTCTAGGGAATATTTTTTGAGTTCTCATTGAGAAGAGATAGGGCACATGGGGGTATAGAATAAGGATATTTATCCCCTTTGTCGGAGTCACTTTTTTCTCATAAGTGGGTGTGTCTTTTTTTCTTGTTTCATGGCTTGATAAGAAGCCTAGGATAGTTGTATCTCTAGAACTCCTAAACTTGGATTCTATGGGTTCTACCAGTCCATTTGGATTAGACCCAATAGGGATTTTACCTGAATAATCCATGAATCAAACCAAATCATATCCCTCACCATATATTTTAGGGGAAAATTCTTTGACATCATTACCTTCAAGTTCTCTATATATCCATTCTAGAATGGATTTCTCTTCATTTTCATCGTCAAGAGGTATAGTTTCCTAGATGAAGCTACCATTGTAGATGACTTGAGTTGGTGTAGTTGATGGTTTCATTTCCTTTGAAGGTTTCTCTTAAGTTTTGGGGGATGTGGGAAATTATTTCAATGACATAATAGGCTCTATCATGTATCCACCCATCCCTATGTCTTTGATTTTTATTTTTTTCTCCATCTCTTCCATCATGTTTCTTCCAAACTCACAGGTAGGATCTTCCCTATTATATGGGATAAGAGTATCAGCTGATTATTTTAGTATGTTCAAAACATAACTTGCATCTACGAGAATAGTGACTTCAACACCATTAAAAGAGAACTTGATGTACTAGTGATAAGTGATTTGGACAACTTTCATTTTGTGGATCCATGGTCATCCCAAGAATTTTGTATGTGATCATATGGTCTATAATTATCTGAAAATGTGACCAGTTGATTTTCTAGAAGAGTCTTGAGAATTTCTTCTTATGACTCACATAGGAGAGAAAAATTACGCTTATGTTTGACCTAGTGTTTATCTTTCATAATATTAATCATCCCTTTTCAAGGGGACTTAGTGGTAGTCTCAACATTTTTTAGGGACTTTGTGCCACTTGTTAGGTTGAACTTTTGGTTTTGATTGTGGAGTAACATGGTCAACCACCCCATCATTTACCATATTTTTTTCTTGTTCCAATACTTGTTCTTGTCTTTGGAACTAGAATTATGTTTTCTTTATTTATAAAGGTTGATTTCACCCTTTATAACAAGAACATCTTCTATTTTTAGTGCATTCTTCACTAACCTATCAAAGGTATCTAGGTCTTGCAATTGTATAGGGAAATTCAACTCAAGGATTAGCACACTAGTGAATATATTCATCTTCTCAAAATTTAGGTATGAGGCATGGATATTGAGAAAAAAAATTTCTTAATTACTGGAGAAATGTCAAAAAAGGCTCTCATGATTGTTGCTTGGTATTACACAAATTATTCATTTTCATGGGATGCTGGATGTTGTAAGAATACTATTTCAAAAACCACTCAATTAGCTCATCAAAAATTTTGATTCTAGTGGGTAACTTTTAAAACCACTTGATAGCCTAGCCACCTAGACTCTGGGGAAAGAGATGTATGAGATATGTCTTTTCATACATAAACTCCATACAAAAGGCACAAAATTCTCAAACTAGGTCCTTTGGATCAAAATTTCCAAGGTACTTGTCAAATTTTGGGATCTCAACTCCACATGGGAATGGAGGTTAATACAAGTCCTTATCAAAAGGAAATGGAAAAATGGAGTCTATGGAATATTTTTTGGTTGGATTCTCTTTGTTATTCTTCACCTCTTGCAACTCTATTTGCAAGGATTGTAATTTCTTGGTTACCAAGGTTAAAGGAATTTCTTCCTCTTTAGCAATGATGTCTTCAACTTTGTATTGAGGAGGAAGTTGTTCTCCTTATTTTTCTAATTCAAGAAAGTATTTCTCTTTATCTCGAGTGATGATAGTTTTCATCATTTTGAGAAATTTTTTGTAACCTTTACATATAGCGATACTAGCATTATCAAGTTCATTTTTGCTTGAGAAATCGTCATTGTCTATAGCATGAACATTGACATTGTGATGTGTATGTCTAAAATCCTTATTCTCTTTTCTTTTTCTAGACATGCTTGGGTCAGTAGATTTGTCTCAGTGATAGGTTGATCTCCTAGAAGTTTCTATTTGTTCTACAAGAAAGAGTATTTTCTTTAAATGTAAGGGGTCTCTCCTCTTCTCCTATAAATTTTCTGAGAGAGATATTCTAGTCTTTATAGGCATAACTTAGTTGGTTGTCAAATAGATGTCAAAGTAAAATAGTCATGATGAACAAGTCCAAGGTAAATGATGATGCAAACAAGATAAGGTCCAATCAAGAAGGAGATGAAAATGACTCAAATTCAAGTCAATGTTAATAAACCTAGATGATAATGTACCCATGACTCAAAGAAGGACAACTGATAAGGAGGATTGAAGATGACGGTGATAGAAAGGATCAAAGGACTGGACCAACAAGATAGAACTCACAATATCAAAAATTGGAATGACCAAATATTAGGATAAATTACAAAAATCTCACAACCTTAGAGGTATACATGTAGAACATACGACAAATCTAACTAGATATCTAAAAAAACATTGATGAGACTTTGGATTTTTGCCAACTATTTTTCCAAATGTTTGGTAGGATTGTTGTTTCGCTTCTTGTGTTGTGATTCAGTTTTAAGTTTTTTTTAAAGTTTTGATATAAGGAATTTCAAGGTATACAAAACACAAAAATCACATGTGAAAAACAAACACTTCATGAGCCCTATAGTCAATTGGATAAGTGGTAAAATCCTTGCTCATTGACTTAGGTACACACCCAATAGCTAATTAGAATACAACCACAACCAACCACACAATGGGTATAATGATGATGTATTATCTAAATCCAAACAATAATGGGAACATGATATCATGAGTTTCTTGGGGGAGTTACTATATCCCTTGCACTTTGATTATCCTAGTTTCAGGGTGAAATGGGTAGGCTTCTAATCTATGGATTCTAGTAAGGCTCTTCATTTGAATACATTCGCTATGTATGTGCAAGGGCAATTTAGGCATATAGCCCCACAAAGAACTTTTGCACCAATAGATATGTAAACATGATTGAGACCCTAAGGCCTTATTAGGTGGTTAGGCAAGAGTCGAGTATAAGCTCAAATGACATTCAACTTTTGAGGCTTTTGCCTCAAAGAAGAAATTTGCTTAACATGAGTTAGAGTGGTGTGGATTACACCTCATTCTCGCATGGGTCATTCTCTAAGGGTGAGTATTTTTTTTTCACTTGGACAAGCCCATCTAAAGGAATGCAAAAATGAAAAAGAAGAGCCATGAGGATCTGGATTTTTTTTTTCCCTCAAGGGGAAAAGAGCATAATCTCCAAACTTTTCACTATTCCAAAACACACGAAACAAAGTTCTTTTTAAGATGTCTTACATGTGAGGTTCCTAAGAAAAATTAATGCAAACAGAATATTTGGTTGTTTCCTTCATAGGCAACCTACGCAAAAATGCACCAATAATATTTTTGCTTCTATCTTTGGCACACTTCTTGTACAAAATGAAGTCTAAAGATTATATAAATGTCTTAATCTTCACCAAAACATCCTACATAAATCTGCTAGGCTACCACATAAATAGAAAAGAGAACCAATTTGTCATAATCAACAAAACCAATTGTAGATATTAGAAAAATAGAGAATAGTTTGTTGTTTTAAATAAAAACTAGGGCAGATTCGCATATGAGAATCTACAAGGACCAGTAAGAGAATATATACATCCTCATATGAGGTTCCATACTAAGTTATAATATCCTATGATAATGCTCATACAAGAAAATAGAGGCAGAGTACAAACATAATCTTGAGATTTTGTACAAATATGCAGTTGTGAAGATAAAAATTGATTTTCTGCACCATGGTGGGCACCATAAATGTGTGTAAAAAGTGGTTGCTAAATAAAAATTCTTTAATGAGTCTTTATATGATTGATTTAAACAATGAAAATAGAATAATTTAAAAGTGAAACCAACCAAGGCAACGCATTGCCTTCTAGTAGACACAAGTATAATTTTTTCTCTCAAGTCATCACAAAACCCAATGACTATAGACACAATCTAAATGAAGGATTTTAAGCTAATATGAATTCTATGTTCATATAATTAGCTAAGAGTTAATCCATATTAGGCAAATGAAATGAAGTGTTCCTATATTTTATGGATGTAACAATGATGTAACTAAAACGAACTACTATGCAACTAGGATAACTAACAATGATTTCAATGCATAAATAATAATGAATAAATTAAAAATGTTACACTACTTAGAAAATATCTTCTCTTTGTGAGATTGGAGGCCTATTTATATAAGAATCCTCTTGATAATTAACGAAAGAGATTGACCAAAGACGCACGATTGAGATTTTCTTGTGACTAGCACTATCCATGTGCAATTGATTCAATTGGTCGGGAGAATCAGATAAATGAACTAGTTTGGTCAGTTGTTTTGGAAACTTCTAAGGCTGAACTAAAGTTGCTAAATTGAAAGATGAGTTAACAGAGGTAGTTTCCCAATTAACTATATTGTTTCTAAAATCGTGTTCAGATGACTAAATGATGACTCCATAAATGCATTTTTTGGAATAATTAAATGATTTAATGTATTTTTCTCTAAATTGTGATGTCATAGTTAATTTAATTTATTTTTGTGATTAATTGACAATTCTTATTTATTTAATCAATTTCCTAAGACACTAATTAAATAAATGGCATAAGGTTGATTTAATTGTCAACAAAATTATGATTTAGGAATTAATTAATTAATTAAGATCAAGTACATTTGTTGAATGGGACCTAGAGTATAGGTCAAATCAAATTGATAAGTTGAATTTCCCTATGTTAGGACTTCGGGGATTTAATCAAGATTAGGGATCTCTTGGTGAAAAATCAAGATTAGGGGCTCTCTTGGTGAACAATTGAGATTAGGGGCTTATGGTTTTCTTGACTATTTTTAGGTGATTACAATATTCAGGTCACCAAGCTAGTGAGAGGCCAAGGGTTAGAAAATTTGATGGCTTGGGAAAATTTGGATGCTAACCATATTAATGTTGTAGAACAAGAGAAGAGACCATATATTTATGACCTTGATTGTTGTGAATGGTACAAGGACATAATAGTTTACTTACAAAAAATGATTTTTCCTAAAAACATGGATGAGAATAAGAAAAGAACTATGAAACTTCATACAATTTATACTTGTATATTATAATAAGTGGCATATTATGGTGGATAAATTTTGTTGGAGTATTGTTGAAATGTGTAGACAGGGTTCGAGCCAAATAGCTAAAATGCATAGTGTTATTTATGGAGGTCATTATATGGCTAAAACTACTTCCCACAAGATTCTAAGAGCTAGACTTTGGTGGCCCAAAATTTTTAGGGATTCCTATGAACTAGTAAAAAGATGTGATGCATGCCAAAGGTTCTCTAGAAAATTGAAGCTTTGAAGGAATGTTCAACTTAAAATAGTTGAAGTTCAGGCTCCTTTTTAGTAGTGGGGTATTTATTTTATTGGTGAGCTTGAAAACAAGTCCAGTGGTGGTCATTCCTCGATCCTGGTTACTACTGATTATTTTACTAAGTGGGTAGAAGAAATCCCAAATAAGAGAGAACCTAGTAAAGTGGTGATATATTTTATATAACATTGTTACAAGATTTGGGTGTCCTCAAAGGATTATTTCTAATAATGCTATGTGTTTTAAATATGAGAAGTATATGGAGTTTTGTAAAGAGTTTGGGATTCAAGTCTCTTATTCATCACCATACCATCCACAAGGGAATGTACAAGTAGAATCAAATAATAAGAGCTTGATTAAAGTTTTAAAGAGAGTCCTGGATAAAAATAAGATGGCTTGAAACTTGAAGTTGATAATGGTTGTTTGATAAGATAGGGTGACTGTAAAGAAATAAATTGGGTGTGCCCCTTTTGACTTTATGTATGAAATATAGGCTAGGTTACCTCATAATAATTTAATGAATATGTACCAATTTTTTCAAACATATGATAATAAAATAGAAGATGAGATGCAATTAAGAATTGATGACTTGATGAAATAGGAAGAGATTAGAAGAGAAGCTAATGGGAAAAATTCAAATCTTCAGTTGCAGGTTAAAAATCTATATATGAAAAAAAGGCCACCACAAGTAAGTTTGATGAGGATAATCTTGTCTTAGTGTGGAATACCAAATTGGAAGATAAATGAAAATATGGGAAATTTGATCTAATTTGGCTAGGACAATATGTTATACACAAAAAGTGGGGATGTGATTCCTACTTTATCATATAAATGGCCGGTGAAATTCTTGAGTTGTTAATTCATAGACAATTCTCAAAACAATACTTTTCCTAAGTAGTTATTTTTCATGAGCAATAATTGTAGGGCTTGTATCATATGTACATTTATGTAGTGTATATTTTGCCTTTGTTTTGTTCTATTTGGTTCTTGTGCTCTACTAGTGGTCTTCTCTCCTAGTGATTCTATAGTTCTAGCTTCATTCCATAGTCATGAACTTCCCCAGAAAGAGCCACTATTGGTCAAGTTTTTTCCCTGTTGGTTTTCCCTAGGTTTCTTGTTGAAATTTCTTGTTTTAGGGTTTTGTCTGGTGTGTATCAGAGGTTTTTTTCTCCATAATACATATGGTTTTCATTAAAAAATTATTTTAAATATTGTTAAACCCTTTGTCATGTTATTTTTAGTTGTTACATTTTTCTAACTTAATGTTGAGGGTGTTTTCATTGTAAGAGGGGGGATTTTTTCTTAAAACCTAGCATCATGAATCATTAAGTGTCACCCCTTTTAATTTTTCCTAGCCCTAAAGTTTTATTTTCCTAAGTCTATGCCCATGGTTCCTCTTTTATGTTTTGGAAGTAAGTTTTTAGTCCTTACGATAGGCAAGACCCTTTACTTGTTAAAGTAGTGGGCTATGTGTCATTTCCTGGTTTGCCTCGCTATCCTATGATGATGTCACAACACATTTTCTTATGATTATGGGATGAGTAGAGTGTTTCATTTATCCTATACTACCTAGTTGACAGTGCTCAAAGAATATTTTATGTTACACTTGTTCATAAATTGAAGTTAATTAAAAGTCTATGACCCTCGTGATCCCATGATCAAAAGTGATTAAGGATTATTCAGTGCAAGATTGTGAGATCATATCATGTGTCCTCAACTAGCAAGCTATTGAGAAGTGGGACCAAGGCATGTGACAAGTGACATAAATATATTGGTTGGTTTTACAAATAAATAATTTTATGATGTATTTGTCGATTGTATTAATGGATAAAATATGTGTAACTAAAGTGTTAATCTTTTAGCATGTGGGTTAAATCAATCGACATGTTTTATTTTCAATAAAAAGGTGGTTGATGGGTAATGGTCCCCTATGATCATCTAATGGTTAAGTTATTGTGAAAATCAACAATCTGCATGATTCCATGATGGAAGTTTCTCAAGGTTTATTTTATGTGGGATCATGAGATTGAGACACATGTCTTCAGTCATCAGTGCATAAGAGATGGTGTGATAAGGTGTTTGTCTAGTTCTCTTTATGTCATGGTACATTTTTATTGGATAATAGTTGGGCATGTTTGGATAGTTTGTGGTCAAATGAGTTTGGAATTCTCGTATTTGTCTAATAGTGTTGAGTGGGTAAAGATTTACAACTGATATTCAAATTGCAAAATTAAAGGCTTTCAAGCCATTTGTTCCCTCGTATGAATTTGTGATGGACAAACTGGCTGAAAATAGTAATAAAAGTTGTGAATAATCCAATTTTCAATTCATTCTATATTCAATTGAGATTGTAAAGTTCTCTAGAGTCATTGAAGTGATCAAGTGAGGTTTTATTATATTAAATTTAGTCCTTTTCCATTTCCAAAGCCATAAGTATTAGGTTTTGATCCTCCTACTATTTTTATAAACAATTGTATGATTTCACGCTATCATAGTTTGTAGGGAAAGGGTTGCATTTGAAATTTTGATGGTATTAGGGGAATGATTTTTGAAATTAAGATTGTGAAATATTTTTAATTTTACTTAAGAAGCCCTAGTTTTATATATCTGAATTACCATTTCATTAAACCCTAGTTTTAAAGATGCCTCCATCAAGACAACATTCAAGCCAGAGGGATTATGCGAAAAGAAACCTATTTGATGATTTTATGGATCAATTGAAACCCTAAATAAATGTAAATATGATGGATTGAATTAGATTAAAGGATGGAAAATTGATGTGAGTTTGTACGACCAAGTCACACATATTTATGATGCCAATTTGTCTGTAATTGGACTGGATTTATTTTGAATATGGTATGGGTAATCAAACTTGGCAAACCCAAAGTATAATACCTAGAAGTATGACCTAGGGAAGTTTTTGGTCCTAAATTTGTTCTTGGATGTAGAATTGATGCGATTGGTTATGGGCAAATATGATCCAGTGTCAAGAGTAGTGTTAGTGCTTAAGATTGCCAATGATGAATACAAATCAGAAAATTTTGATACATAACTCTTATGGTCCCAATACATGCATCTAACAAAATTAATCACTAAGGTGCTAAGGATTTAGATCCTTCTTCACTTTGAGCTTCAAGGTCAGGTGGGTGTACCTAATAGATTCAATTCTTTAAAGAATCACAACAGTCATCTATACACTTGATACAGATATAAACATCTAATTCTTTCAACATAGACTTAAGATAAATTGTTATTTCATATTGTTGATGGTGAGAAATGTAAATGAAGAAAAGACCAGTGCCAAATCCTAAGGCATAAGAGTCAAAAGCATACATCTACAGAACATCCCTCAAATAAAATATCCCAAAACCCAGATAAGATGCCTTAAAAATTATCATCTCATTGACATGTATTGTCATCAGATTCCTACATAAACTATGAATTCCCTAAAATCTTCCTTAAGATTTACCCTTCCCTTGAAAGAAACTTAAGATTAACCTCACTATCTACCTTGTAAATGATGTATCAAAGATGCCTTAAAAATTTAATACACAAAGAACTCAAGATTCATATATGAAGACAACAAAATATGCAAAGGATTCTCAATATATTTTCATTAATATTTTTTCCGTAGTAGTACATTCATAGACAGTAATTCTTAGAACCAAAAAAACAATGCAAAAAATCTCTTTACAAATGTATTTCACCACCCTTTTACAAAACAAAAAAAATGCTACTTATATCACTAGCCATCTTGGAATCCTCAAGGAAACAACGCAACAAGCTTCAGATGGCTAGGATAGTGACAGGTGCTAAAAGACAAAACAAATTACATCATGAACAAAAAAGGAAAGTAAAGCCAAAAATCTATTTCTAATCATAGTAAATCTTCACAGGTGGCACCTTTGTCTACAGATATTCAAGGTAATTGCTAAAAGTTGTTATATGAATAATGACCGCCTACCAGCTAACATACATTATCCTTTTCTGATAGTTACCCTCCCTGTGCTCAAGGATCAGGTGCCATGTGTGATTCACTCTTCTTCTATTGCCTCTAAATCAATGGATGTTGGCTTCTTCTTCTTGGGTTTTATGCTTATGTCCCATGATGCAAACTTCCTCCTTGGTAGGCCAAGTGTACACCTTCAAACTCTAAAGAAGCTTTAATTTCTTATCCCACCTAGAATTATTTATGGCCTTGGTATCACTAAAAAATCTAATGCAATTATTTTCTACTTTAAAAATATCATCCAGAGTGTTGTTGAACTTGCCTATGTCCAAGGTGCCATCATTATTCAGGAAGGAACCCTGCCTAGTTAGCAATTGATCCATATTTGATTTCCATTCCTCAACACTTATGATGTTTCCATCATCCTTCTGAATTGGAGGAAGATACTTGTTTAAATCAGGGCTGAACATATCCATCTGAGCTCTAACTTGATTGGCTTTACCTTTGAAAAAGGCCCAAGTTGCACCAATGAGCTCAATTTTTTCTCCCACTTCTCCAACTAATTCTAGGATATTAGGCCTATGTGGTTGCAGCATATCAAGTTTCTCAAAAAGCATCCCTCTACCAGACCATATGTTAAATAATGGCTCCAAGGTGTCATGCCCAAAATTAGGGCAAAGCACACACAACAATTTATTTTTTTTAAAGTCACTAACTACAAGGTTGCATACTGAAACATGAAAACATAACATCACCCAATGCACTCAACTTGCAAGGGGATTTGATGCATGCGTTGGCTTGCCAACACCCCCTCTGCGTCAGGTGCACTAGGCTGAATAAATCACTATCTAGGGTTAAATCAAAAGGACTACAAGGGAGAAATCCCTAAAGCAAACACTAAAAGAAAAAAGATAATTAATACTTGATTTAAAGGATTTAATTTAAATATTTAATTTATAAAAGAATTAATTTAACACGTAGTTATTGAATAATAAAATAATGTCACAATTATCAATTTAATAATAATTGTAGGAGTTGATAACATACTTAGGTCCACCTAGGGATTATAGTTTAATTAACCCCTAAAAGAATTAATGACCATGAGATAATAATGGTACATAGAAATAGTAAGGGTCTAATAATTTAATAATACAATAATTAAATTAACAAAAGAAGATACATTAATAAAAGTTCACTTGCACAAAACTAAAACAAATAATGATCTAATAAATAAATAAAAAGAGCCCAAATACCACACACCAAATAAATGTTTTGAACTTAAAAGCCTAAATAACACATCAACCAAGAATCACTCCAAATCCTTAAATAATAGGGAGACTTTTAGAATTTAAAAAAAAAATCAATTATAATAAAAGAATTCCAACACTTGCAGAATTAAAAGATAAGATTAAAATTCCCATAAATGAATAATTTACTTCCTACATTAGTGCAATCATAATTCAATAAATAAAATTAAACAAAATAGAAAGCCATGCTCTAAAAGGGTCAAACAAACCCTAAACAAAATTAGGGTTTGGGCCAAAATAAAGTTAGGCCCAAAACCCTAATCTCTAGCTTTCTTCATTCACACACACAAAGTTGTCTAAGTTTTGTAGGTTGGCCAAGGAACCACGAAGATTTTGGAACTCAACAGAGGGTATACGCTAAAGCATACATAGGTGCTTATACACACAAGTGTGTATACACCCCTGTGTGTACTTGAGTACACACCAGGGCTATAGAAGGATGATTCCAGGTTTATCAGTCTACAGGAGAAACCAAGAACAAAAGGTAAAATCATAGTATTTCCAAGGCATGCATCTCTGGTTGCATTAGGATTAAGTTTGCCAGTAATTTAATGTAAGTCTGGTTTTAGTTTACCAGGGATTTCCAAATAGATTAGAATGGAAAGAAAAAAATTATGTTTAATGTTGCCTTCAGATCTGGCTTTCAAATCATTTTATCTCTTAAAGGGTTTCACTGAATCTAAAATTTTATACTATGTTTGTATTCATTGACACCAATGAGTCATGCATAAGAGGAACAATCTTGCATGCACAGAGAAGGACCTGTGAGCCTATTTTACTTTCTCAGAGTAACTTTGTTTTCATTCCGGTATATAAAATTTTATTAGAAATAAAATAGCCAACTTCATAAAAAGAATTAAAAAATAAATAACCTAGGTGCTTTTATCTACAAGCATCTCATACATTAAAAAAATTAACCTATTAAACAAAATAACCTTATTTAGAAATTTAACTTTATTAACAAAGTTTCAAATAAACATATTAAATGACTTTATTAAGGAGCAAGGTTTATTAAAAAAATATTATAATTTTTTTTTAAAAAAACACAGGTTACAGATTGCAGGGCCGTACCTGGCTTTGTGTACATGGGTGGGCTGACATCATCGTGCAGTGAGCAGTCACCGCCCTGTACTGGCAGACCTACCACCAATTACAGTGGTCAAGCCATTGCACAGTACCATGCGGTGACTGTCACCGTGCCAATGCACAACACCGTCGGGGGGTCAAACACGGCCCCCAAAACAACATCAATCTTTTTCTTTCCTTAATTTTTTTTATGCAATACGTTTAGGTATTAATAATTATAAATTTCATTTTAGGGTTTTATTTTAAAATTAAAACATTTTGGTGACTATCATTGGTAGTTTTAAAACAAACCTTTATTATAGTTTTTCTTTTCTTTTTTTAAAGAACTAATTTATATAAATATATTAACAAACAAACACACACACACACACACACACACACACACACACACACACACACACACACACACACACACACATATATATATATATATATATATATGTTTATTGATATATTTATATAAGCATAATTATAATACACATTTAAGCTATATATGCAAGGACATAAGCATAACATAAATGTTATACACACATTATACTCTCATATTAATACATTTGGGAAACACAAACGTATGCACTATACATAAGTAAATATTTATTGATGTAGATAAACCAACATTTTCTTCTTCTATGCTCATAATCAAAGTAACACTAATTAAAGAGATAAGAAAATCATGAACACACGCATAGCTTTAAATAACTCTAGATATGTTTTAGGTTAGCAAGTAAGTGCAATAATAAATCTATTCTTTTCAAGCCAAGCAATAATATAAATAAACATTTATTCTATTTGAAAAGAGAACTTTTCATAAATTGAAAGTAAATCATTTTCCTTTTGAACAAACTTAAACAAATAGGTGTATAAACTTTTTGTAAATGAATTCTTACTATAAAGACACCTTTTCCCTTAATTACCTTGCATGTAGAGAACCAAAACATTTACATTACTAATGTTTCCTTTCTCCATAAGGGAAGTACATTACATCACTCTCACATTCATATTAGTACAAGAATTGAGGAATAATAATCTAATTAACTTTTACAAGCATTCATATGCTAGGCTTTTTAACATAGTCTTCATAAAAACAACTTCACAAAGGGCTCAAAGCCAAGAAAACTCAAATAGCAAGGTGAAGAACTATACAAATATTCTTTTAACTACTTGAAATCCAATGAGTTATGCCTTTAGAAATTTGAAAAATAGACAACAGACCATGGAGGCTCACCTCTCAACATAGGCCATTTCATGGCCACCCCCGAGCTAGGGGAAACAAAGATGGATAGGGGTTTTAACATGCATACATAAGCACATAACCAAACAAAACCAGAAAATAGATAAGAAAATCAAATTCCCTTTCCCAAGGCTATGCACACAATGGGTCACCTTGGACCCATAGTAGGGGTGAAGGTGGAATCTACCCAACTAGGAGAATGCCAAAATACAAGAATAAACCAGCCTTCAACAAGGCTTTAAAATCTTCTCAAATTTCCTTCATAAGGCCAATGATACAACCATCAACCCTTCACATAATTAACACCAAATCAACACCCTTATGCCCCCCAAATAGTATACACAAGGATGGCAACATGGATGCCCATACATCCATGCCTTATCCCCTTCCTCCTAGAGGAAGGACTCTACACTAGATGAGTAGTCCCAACTCTTTCCCTTCACCCATCAAGGCTCTCTTTCCTCCCAAGGGTGAGTTTTTCCTTGCAAACCCCAAAGAAAATAATGCAACAAAGAAAGGAAGACACCACAAGCATGCATAAGCCAAAATGCCAAACAATTACTTACAACACTAAGCATTCACATATCACAAGAAAGTAAATCATGTACATAACATTAAGATAAAGAGTTTTCAAGATCCAACCTCAATCAAGATAATGGCAATGAGGTTTGAGATGAGCTTTCTCCAACTAGTCTCCTCCTTTGCTATGCAACAACCAAAATCCTCCCAAAAACAATCAAGGAAAAATCTCTCAAGTCTCCGAAAATTGGAGAGTGGGCAATTGCCCACAAATTTTCCCTCCATCTCCTTAAGAAGACAAACCCTAATCCTTTCAAACAAGAGGGGGAATTTCAAATTCAAAATTCAAAAAGAGGAGTTGGCTTAGCATGCAAATTCCAATTTTCGTCACTTTTCAAAAGAGCATCTTTTGGAAGGGCAAAAATAGCCAAAATACATCATAATGGTGAAAAATTGACTACCAACACATGGCACCACTATGGGGTAGCCTATTTTTAACCTCTACTATCTTATATGGTCATTAAAAGCCACTCAAAAGACCACCTAAAGATTGCATACGAAAATGAAAAAGATTCCCACTCAAGGCTCCTAAAAATAGGGACCACTCACACACATAAAGCACTTGGGCATGCCAACTCACATGACATGTGTCAATTGACACCACAAAAGAATCACATTACAACACAATACACATGGCATGCCAAGTGGACTAAAATAAAAAAATAAAAAAATATACATAATCAATAAATACATTCATGCATCACTTTACAACAATCACACATTACAACGAGGTTTATTTCTCCCCTTGGAGATAACCTTGGCTTAACATAATTTTAACATTTATCCATCTTTGATTTCCCCTGATATATCCATGGTCTTACCTGCACACTTGACAAAATATCAGTAGCTCATGAAATGTCAATAACATATATATATATATATATATATATATATATATATATATATATATATATATATATATATATATATATATATATATATATATATATATATATATATATATATATATATAGAATACATCTAAAAATCACATTCTTAACATCATAAATTTCTAACTGCATTTCATAATAATTCTCATCATTTTCAACATAGAATTACTAAAGCATATAAAGTCAAGAATAAAATGATACATGCTAATTCACCTACATAATAATCATGATCATTTCTCATAAATATTCCTAACATGAATGTAACATCAAAGTATCATACTTGAATCAAAGATTCATCAATCACTATGCTCATGACCTAATAAATAGCATGAAAGTAAAAAGTCCTATATCATCATCACATAAACTCTTCTTGTATAAACATGAAATTATGGCATAATATTCTAAATTAAATAATTCATCAATACCATAAGTCAAGAATAATCTAGCATGAAAATAAGTCCTAGATTATTTACAAGCTACATTTCAAATGATTCGCTTTTCTTGCATTATTATAACATCAAAGCATTCTATGTGAAATCTCCCATTCAACATTAGGATCTAATGATCACTTTTCTATTAATACATGTCTCAACATAAAATAAATTCAAATAGTCCTTTATGTAAGCATTCATATCCAAATAGAAACATTTCAACATTAAGTAGTGGTACACTCACACCTTCCCTACTGCATTTCCTCTAGAGATTACATTCACACGGGAATAATATTTAACAACATTAGAATATATATATATATATTTCACCCTTTTATTATTTAAACTACCTTATTCCAATATAATTTCTATAAAACGTTCCCTTGATAGTATTATCACAAGGATTAGTTGAATTCAATTAATCTTATTTTAAACATAGAGCATCCTAGGATTTTGAGTGTATAAGTAACATGAAAAAAGTACATCACAATGGTAATCAAACCTCTATCCACTAGGACACAAATCATAATGCAACAACATAAATTTCTAATTACTGAGTCTATTATGTAGAAAGATAATACCAAGATAGAATCTCTTAAAATACCTGACATGACTTCCAAAAATAAACTCTTGATAAACATAAGGAAAATCTGGGCAAAGAGCATCTCATGATGCCATTGACCATAATGTGGGTAAAAATCACTACATCCACATGAATGACTCATCCCTACTCTAAGGGTCTCCAGAATGTGATTCAAGACCATATCCTACATCTCCTAGTTCACGCAGAACATCGATACACACTCCAAAATAATCCTCCTGGCGAATTCTCCCTCACATGGGACCAACATGACCTTACTCTTTGAGAATGATAGTTGAAACCACACCATTAGGATGTTCGTGCAAAGGGGTAAATGAGGGAGGCACTACACAAGGTATCCATAGCATCTTTTATATTTTCATTTGTCTTTTGCAACATTATGTTGGAACTATGGAGGGCCACCTCCATCTTGTCTTTACCTAACTTGTCTGCTGCCACATCAGGTACCTCTACCTCTGGAAGCACTGGAGCTTCAATTTCTAAAACTGGTGGAGCGGTTGCCTTGGATGCTTCTTCAAGTTTGATCTTCATTTCCTTGAGCTCATCCTCCAACACATTGATTTGCATAAGCCCCTTCTCTCTATCTTTAGCCAAAATAATGGCCGCATCAAACAACTTTCCATATCTATTGGATAATTGTGTAGCCCTGGCCTCATTTAAGTAAGAAAAATGAGTCACTACCTTGGACACCTCAAGGTCACTGGTGTTCTAGATTGTCCAGATGATCTTATTTCAATCCATCTTCTATTTGATGCTGACAATAGAAGGCTTTTGATTCCTAGGGGTAAGAGACCACATCGCCAAAGCTTGGGACTTAGGGTCATAAACACACCCTCTTATCATTTCACCAATCCATGCATCATAAGATAAACTGCCCTTTGGTTGCCTCCTTATTTGGTCAATAATGAATGCAAAGGTCAAATCCCACCCTAGTACCAATATAATTCCACTGGATTAAACTAATTGCCTAGCTTCATCAACAAAAATTGTCTCTGATTCAGGATCATATGAATCTAGGGCCTTTAGGGCCTCATCATTTGAATTGGTGTCATCAATCACCTGACTGGCTATCTCTTGTTGTTTCTTCCATATCAATAAATTCTTGAGTTCTTCTCCTTTGATGAATTGATCATCACTGAGTAGTTCTTCTTGATACATTTCTTGTTCATCCTTGCACAATAGGAGGGGCAATTCAGCCTCTTCTTGAGTAGCCACCTTCTTTCCTTCTCTAATTCTATTTCTCATGTGGTGATAATAGGACCTATCACCATGCACTAGCATGGCAACTCTATTAGTTTCTTTCTTTAGTCTTTTCCCTTTTGAGGGCTCACCCTCCTCAAGCCTTTGCTTCTTTTGAGGAGGTTCAGGAGCATCCTCTACCTCAGGAGCATATTTTCCTTAAACATTGATAGGAGGTTCATTTTATTTGGGAGATCTATCTTCCTTATATGATCCATCATTGTCTTCCTCATACTCTGAAGATGAGTAATCATTTTTTACCTCTAGCTTCTCTTCAAGTTGGGCTTCCAATTGATCGGAAGGGTTTCATACATCTCTATCATCCTATTAATTCTATCTAGGTAGGGGAGGCCTTGGAAAATTTCTCCAAAGGAAATTCCAACCTTCTTCAATTGAGCTTCCAGGTTCAAAAGGTCATAAAACTTAGTGAGCCTCCTTCCAATCTTATCTTCATCTAGTAAATTCCTAATCACATCCTCATCATCACATCCTTCATGGTCTTTACTAGCACCAATGTTGGGGATAAGAAACTTCCTGGCATTGTTTATAAAGTCCTTTGGATCCACATATTTGTATGCAACTGAGGCCATCTTGAAATGATTTATCCACATGCTGAGTTGTGGCAATGCTCTCTTCCCAATTAGAAAACTTGACAATCTAAACTGTCAAGGAATGAAAGTTCCTTTCTTGTGCAGAACCAGGTGCTCTTTGTTAGTCCATATCAATTTCTAGATAAATTCCGACTAGGCAACCCATGGTGGCATATATTTTGGAAGTATGTGAGGGAACTATGGGAAACCGTAGACTCTAATCAATGTGTAAGTCTAGCCCAAATAAAAAATCACCCCATTTATGGTCCATTGGCCATTTGTCAACATATTCTTTAGGCCTAAGAAGCCTAAGAAATCTAACTGAAATCCTTGTGATGTTTGTCCCCAATAGGTTCATGATTGGATTAACTATCCAATTTTGGAAACCGCAAAATTCATTTTCATTAGAGGTATAATTCCACACCCTCAACCAATGTTGCACTAGATTTGGTTGTCCATCTTTCATTGTTCTTGGTCTTAACATGTGTACATCCATATTATCAATATTAAAATACAGGATCATGTGCATCAAAAGAGAGGAGTACATGAATTTGGTTGGCTTTTTATCCTCTTTGATGTTCACCAAACCCTCATGCATCCTATCAATTACATACTGAATGCAATAATAATCTATATTATCATGTGAGTTCTATATATATAGAATCATCATCAACAAATCAACTGAAATCCTTTCCTCATCTCCATCCACCCACAAAACCCAACATAGTCCATAGGGAAGATATTTCATGTAAAAATGAAGGGCCTTAAACTCATAGGGATCTTTCATGTGGCTAGGGAGAGGGGCAACATATTTGCTAGTCCTAGGCATGTGACGGGTAACTTGGGTTTTCACAAGCTCTACTTGGCTTGCATATTTTTTATTTTCCTTATTTAGGTCAATCTCTATGGATGACAAGGAGTACAAGCTAAAAGATATCATAAAGGACCCCCTATCAAGAGCAACTAGGCATGATAGGTCACTTTTCCTAATTCTTTTATAAATAGGATCATAGTTCTTGGCTAATTCAAACAAAAGGTCAACATCTATAAAGACATCAAGAACTATGAGCTTAGCCATGCCTAATACCCATGCATTGCATATTGGGATTGTTCTAAAGTAGTTATTATAGAAATAATTGAACAAGAAAAAACCAGAGTAGGAAGGGGTAACTAGGTCCCTACAATTTGACATAATATCAATGAAGACTTCATCACTCACCTTCTTATTTTGAGTAAAACTCAAGAGCAACGTGATAAATTCTTCATAAAAATTGGGCTTCACTTTATTCTCATCTCCTTGTCCCTTTTCTCCTTCACTGGATAAGGCTTGAATGGACTCAGGTTGGCTCATCTTTGTAATTTCTAAATGATGCTTGGCTCTGCAAATTTTCTATTTGTAATTACACACTGCAATAGCTCTATTTTCATGACTGCCCTCTAAAAATTGATAAGTGTAAATGCAGGAGTTTCTTGTCTATATATCATTGATTATTGAATGCATGGAAATTACCAAAATCATAGGAAATCTTCCCTAAGTCACCTCAGCATTCACTTCTACATGAAAAATTGACATGCTACATTCAGTTCTTGGAAAGAAAGCAAAAATCCAATGAGTACTATTTTATGCTTTAAAATCCCTCAAAAATTGATCAAAACCCTCACTTTAAATCTGATTGGCTGGCTCATAACCTTTTCCATCTCATCATGGTACCTTTTCCATGTCCAAATTGCCCTTTTCCTTTATATTTTATAAGAGCTTAACCAGGCTTTTTCTAGAGATTCAGCAACTGAAGGTGCCTCATGATCTCTAAATACTTTTCTTAACCTTGGTTCAATCATGAGATCTAGCAGCTAAAGAAAAGAAACTCACAACACTCATCTTGACTGGGTTTATATCTCGAGAACAGGTGACTGAAACAATTCTTGTAATCTCTCAATATTTTTCTTAACCTTAGTTTTATTACGAGATTCACCGACTGAGGCATCTCCTAGTCTTTAGGTGTTTAACTTAACTCATGCTTGGTCATGAGAATCAGTGACCAAAGTATTCTCATAATCTCGAGACATTATCACTAACCCTAGTTTCATTCATAGAATAAGAGAAAAGCCTTTATCTCCAAGTCGCTAGATATCTTTCTTATCCTTAGCATGCTCCTAAGATTAAGCACTAGCCCTTGATCTTTATTATCATCTACGGTCACCACTGAATCTCTAGATGTTTCAAGATTTGACCATTATTTTAAGAGAATAGGAGATAATCATCTTCTTATTACATTAAGCCTTGTCGCTGGATCTCCTAATGTTTTTCCATTAACCACCAGCATCATGAGATTAAGTGATCACCTTACTCAATAAGCCACCAAACAAATTATCTTAACCCTCAACTATCTAGATATCATGAGATAATATAAACTATGAGTTACCTTAAGCCTTATCACTAGATCGCCAAATGTTTATAGACTTAATCGCTAGAACTGGAGAACAAGAGAAAACCCTTTTCGCTAGATTGCCAAAATGTTTCACTTAACCCAAACTTTATCTGAGATTCAACATCAGCCATTGATCAAGATTTGTATCAATGGTGACTGCTAAAATGTTGAGTATCTCATAAATTTCTCATGAAACTCTGATAATGGGAGATAATTGCATAATGTTAAGCTTTGATCCTTTTCGCTAGATCTCTAGATATTTCAAAATTAACCACCAGCTAAAGAGACAAAGAGATAACCATCACAATGGATTGTTGAATGCTTAGAGAAACTATTAAAAATCATGAGACTTGGAGAAAGCTTTTTTGCTAAATCGCCAGATATTTCAACTAACCGCCAGATATTCTGACATCAAGAGACAGCCTCAAAACAAGTTAAACTCTTAGCCTTGTCACCCAATCTATGAATCAAATAAGACATAACATTTCCATTGCGAGATTAAGAGACTCAAAGGGAAAATGAAAATAGCCACGTGAAAATTGAGAACTTAAGTGCCTAGAAAAGTAACTTTGAAAACATAAGATCTAGGGCACAATTAAGAAAACTTTTAAAAATGTAACCCTACGAAAGGAAAACAAGACCTAGGTAAAGAAAAGCATAAATTTTTTGCACATGGTAATCTTGAGATTCAAACCCTTTTAGAAAAATCTTGTAGGCACATAAAAAAGAAGAGACATAGGCACAATCTAAATGTCACAAGAACAAGAAAAGACACTTCTCATAAAACCTAGAAATTACTCCAACAGTGGCTCTATATGAGGATGCTTGAAAGAAAGTTCATAGAAAGAAACCAGGAATCTTTGGGTGGTAGACCACAAAAATGCTAACTTGCAGTGAAAAGCAAACACACAACAAAAGTAAACACGCCTACATATATGCTACAAAACTATTGTTCATGGAAAAGATTGAAACTTAATTGAAGAAAAACTTCAGAAATTGTCCATGCACTGGAAATTTGATGCAGGGCAGGGATGGAGGATACAAAAATGGATAGTCCAAGCCTACACTAGTGCTTATGACAACAACAAGCATAGTGGAATACAACAATATAATAATTCAAACAGAATTTCATTCAACATGCCCGACTATAAGGCCTTTCGGGTTTTAGCCTTATACAATGAAATTAAAAATTATCTCAACAATATCCTAGCTAGTACATCTCTGAAACACATCAGCAACTGATGAAAACACTAATGTAGATCTAAACTTGAGCTTGCAAGCCACCAAGCAATCTCCTTGTCTCCAAGCATGCAACTACTAGCTTTGCTACTACAATATCATATAAACATTTGATCTTCAAGATCTTGCAAGATCCAATTATGATTCTAATCTCCTCTTATCTATTACTCTTCTATCATGCTACTTCTATCACTACTCCTACATCAACCAAGGCTCTCAATATATAGCCAGCAAAGCCATAAGTCAGCTAGTCAGGCATTAAATACATTATAGGTCCAGCCTAAGGAGAGATACTAGAACTAAAGATAGAAATAAAAAAACATGATGCAAAGAAGGATTTAGGTCCACACAAGATCCAAGAATAAATCCCCATCCACACAAGATCCAATTCTCCTGTACAAAACTGCACAAGGCAAAATACCACATGTTTCATGAGTGAAATTGGTAGAAATTGATACCTGAGGAAAATGAATATAGATCCTAGATCTGGATGAATTAAGACATGCAATCTTAGGATAATACTCAAGAATAGGTCCACTACACTTCATTAACTTTGCAAAGCATGAAACCAACAGCAGCAATGGCTACTAAACAAACACCAGACAAGTACAGGAAATAGGAAATGTTTTTGGTGATGAAAGATTTCTTAGGGCCCGAGATGCTCCAACATTAGACACCCCAAGTAAATAAAAAGAATATTCTCATGAACTTCTAAAAGGAATCAGACTAGGTATGCCATATCTTTTCTTAACCCATATCTCCTCTTGTCCTTCATTCCATGTTTTCTTCAATTTATCCACTGTCATATTCAACAAAGTATCTTATCTGCACTTTTCTCACCTTTCCTTTTTTCCACTGACATAAACTGATTCTAACCATCCTTTCCATTGTTAATTACACCAGCACTTTGGTGAATCACATCTTCTCCAAACTTACTAATCAGCTCGGCATCATCTGCATCTCTTTGTGTTACTAGTGTCATCATTTTCTGCACTATCTTTATTATAAAGACCATTTTCTTCTTAATCTCAATAAGTTCCTCAATTAATCATTCTCTAAACTTGGCTTCCTTTCATCCACATGAATAGGTTCATCAACTCTCTACTCCTAATGTTTGTCACTATCATAAGGACAACACCTGATAACTCCACATCCACTAGCCCCAACTTCCTGTAAGGGTAACAACTTATGCCTAGATCCACCATGCATTACCACATATGTGTTTGCATGACCATCAAAAAAAACATGCCTATCAAATTGCCAAGGTCTCCTGAGAAATAGATGGTAAGAATCCATAGGCAATATATCACACAATATTTCATCATGATAAGATCTAATCTGAAAATTAACCAAGCATTGCTCCTCAATCCTAACCTTAGAAACATCTTGTATCCAACTAATCTGATAAGGGTTAGGGTGTTTCTTCCTTTCCAAATTAGAGTTTTACGTGACTCTACAACACCCCTAGGATCAAATGCAAGACCAAGATAACTTTCACAAGAGATTGGCAAGACAATTGCATTAAGATGAAAGAATGATATTATTGATCATGGACATGATTAAAATGTACATAATAGGCCTCCTTATATAGGAAAGGAGATAAGAGACAATGATAAGGAGATGATAATCTATTACCTATGCTAGGTGTAATCATATGTCCACAAAATGTGGATCATCCTCCATTATGCACTAAAGTATGTGCTATGGATTAGGATGATAATGTGATAAGAGCATGAAAGGTGGATCTCACACACAAAGAGGTATGTGATGACAACTATCACACCTAAAGTGGAAATTTTCCTACACCATGTGCTTGAATGAGGTGCACACTCCTAGGTGTCTCAATCACTAACTACTATGCAATGCATTATCCTAAGTAAGATTAAGTTAAGTGTAATTAGGAATATTTAATTACACCAACACTAACCATCTCCTCTAAAAACAAAATTTAGAATTGCCACCATCAACTATAACATTACATACCTTATCCTTGCACTTACATCTAGTTCTGAGAAAATTTATTCTTTGCACAAGTTCCTTAGCACATGTAGCCAACCTCCTACTTATAAGAAATTCACCTTTTTCTACAACATTCCCAATGTCTTCTTCGGCAGTTAGTGCAACTCTTTTTCTAGGACATAGAAAACACCTATGACCCTCTTCACCACAATGAAAACAAGTACCAGTGAACTCATTTCTCTTTCTCCCTCTCTGTCCATTATTGTAGCTCTTAGTGATTTGACCAATGCCCAATCCTACATCAGTCTTCTTAGGATTCTCTATCACATTACCTTCAACAATTGTTTTACTAGTCTTACCACCTCGGTTCCTATTATTTTTTCTCCCTTCGAACCTCTTGTTCAACTTATCCTCAATCTTCAATGCCATTTGATAAGAATCTCCTATAGTTGTCATCTGAATAGTAAGTAACTCTTCTTGAATACTAGGTCTTAAGCCATAAACATACATAGCAACCTTCTCTTTATCATCTTTAGAATGACTAGTCCTAATCAGGATTATGTAAAACTCCTCAGTATACTCCTGCACTGATTTGTTGTTCTACTTCAAGGATTTCATCTTCTTAAAAATTCTCTAACTCATAATCCACTAGAATAAATTTCTTTTTCAACTTGTCAACCATTTGGTTCCATCTAGTGATCTTTTCTTTTCCTCTCCTACTTATTTCCAATTGAACTTCTCTCCACCAAATATTTTCATGACCCTTCAACTTAGTCTTTGAAAATCGAACTCTATTAGGATCTTCTATTTCTTCATACTCAAAGTACTCATCTATCTCATTAATCCAATCAATCAAATCTTCTTGCCTAAGGCTTCCAGCAAATGTATAAACTTCAATCTTAGGTCTTTTCCCAATTTTAGACATAGCCTTCATGATTCTATTCTTCTCTAGATCCCTTGCTTCTTCTATGGCTTCTTCAAAATGATCTTCTTCCTCAAACTCATCATCATCGTCATCCTTCAATGTAGTCTTCTTTCTCAATTCCTCTTGTAGATCTTGCACTTGTTTCTTCAAAGCCCTAAAATCATCAAGATTGAATTCTCTAGCAAGTTCTTCCTCGGAGATCTCATGAGCTCTTCTCGGAGGCATCTTCAATCCAAGGTCCTGGTGCAAACTATCTCACCTTTGGTGATCTATCCACACACTCAAAATCTTCAAGCTCTGATACCACTTGACATAGGGCAGGGATGGAGAATCCAAAAATGGATAGTCCAAGCCTACACTAGCACTTATGACAACAACAAGCACAATAGAATACAACAATATAATACTTTAAACATAATTTCATTCAACATGCCCAACTATAAGGCCTTCTAGGTTTCACCTTATACAATGAAATTACAAGTATCTCAACAATATCCTAGCTAGTACAGCTCTGAAACACATCAGTAGCTGATGGAAACACTAAGGCAAATCTAAAATTGAGCTCACAAGCCACCAAACAATCTCCTTGTCTACAAGCATGCAACTACTAGCTTTGCTACTACAATATCAAATACACATATGATCTTCAAGATCTCGTAGGATCTAATTATGATTCTACTCTTCTCTTATCTATTACTCTTCTATCATTCTACTTCTATCACTTCTCCTACATCAACCAAGGCTCTCAATACATAGCCAGAAAAGCCACAAGGTGGCCAATCAGGCATTAAATACATTATAGGTCTAGCCTAAGGAGAGATACCAAAACTAAAGACAAAAATAAAAAAACATGATGCAAAGAAGGATTTAGGTACACATAAGATCCAAGAACAAATCCCCAACCACACAAGATACAAAACTATGCAAGGAAAAATACCACGCGTTTCATGAGCAAAACTAGTAGAAATTAATACCCGAAGAAAATGAATATAGCTCTCAAATCTAAATGAATTAGGATGTGTGATCTTAGGATAGTACTCAAGAATATTTCCACTACACTCCATTAACTTCACAAAGCATGAAACTAACAACAACAATGGCTACTAAACAAACACCAGACAAGTATAGGAAACATGAAATGTTTTTGGCGATGCAAGATTGCTCAAGGCCCGAGATGCTCCTGCATCACAATTCCTATTCTTCATCAGCTATATTTTTCAAAAGGTAGGAATCTTTTCCATGAATCTGATGAATAATATAAGGATCCAACCATAATGATTCAAACTTTTTATGTTTTCCCTTATATTCAACCCTAGCATTCAATTGAAGGACTAAATCACTAGGCTGGAATTTCCTAATACTAGCTCTTTTATAAAAAAGATACTTCATTTTTTTATTGTAATCTAACATTTTCTTTTTTACTCTCTCTTCTTGTCTCCTCCAATTCAACCAATTGGACCATTCTATCTTGTAAAGGCTCACAAACTTCCAAACCTTCATCTTGAATAAATTGATAGACAGGTAATAGATTATTAACAAGCAGTCTAAACTTCATACCATATACTAATTCAAAGGGATACTTACATGTGGCCCTTTTTATGTAATTATGTCTGCCCATAATGCAAGTTTCAATTTTGCATGCCAAGTTCTTTTATTATTTTCTAATGTTTTCTTCAGGATCTGTAGAATGCTTTTGTTACTTGATTCTTCTTGTCCATTGGCCTATGGGTGGTATGGGGATGAATATGATAGAATAATGCCCATTTTTGAACAAAAATCAATAAATTCTTCTGACCTAAAATATATACATGACATTATCCATTACTAATTTGAAAGGAACACCAGATCTAGTAAAATAATTCGTAGCAACCAATATCCAACTATGTCCCCCACTATATTTTTCTAAAAATTCACCTCAATCCACTTAGTAAAATAGTTCGTAGCAACCAATATCCAACTATGTCCCCCACTATATTTTTCTAAAAATTCACCAATAAAATCAATACCCCACATGGAAAAAGGAGCCTTTGCAACCACCGGGTTTAACAAAAATGCTCCTGAGAACCTTAGCTTATTTGAGAACCTTTGGCATGGCTCACACTTTTTGACAAATGAATGGGTATCTTTAAACAAAATAGGCCAATAATAACCAGCCCTTAGAATTTTATGAGTTGTTGCTCTAGCTGAATAATGCCCTCCACATAGTCCAGAGTACATTTCTTTTAATATTTTCTCAGATTTCCCTTTATCCAAGCACAAGAGAAATATTCCATCTTTGTCTTTCCAGTATAAGTCACCCTGTAGCAACACATACTTTTGAACCTATAATCTAAGGCTCCTCTTCTTATTGTCATTCAGGCCTTGTTGGCAATTAGTATTTTTGAGAAAATGCACAATATTTGTATACCATGGCTGCATTTCAATGCTTGTAACCATTCCTTCACCCATGGTAATGCTATTTACCTAGACCAAGTCCATATTTTCTTTTGTTATTAATTTTTACAATCCCAAGCCCATAACCAACTTGGTAATATGAAGCTCCAAATCAAACTCCTAGATTCTATTAATCCACTTGCATCTTTTCCCTATAACCTCACTCTAAACTAGAATGTCTTTCACTGCAACATGAGGAACATATGCATTAACCTTGGCACAAACCAAATAAGGTCTAAAATCCTTAACTACCTTTACCAATGCATAAGCCTATTTTTCCATTAGCTCATAATTTAATTCAACTGACTATAATGACTTGCTAAAGAAAGCAATGGGGTTCTCAAATCCTTCCCCATCCTTGTGTAATAAAACTATTGCAATCATATGAAAAGATGAAAAAGAAAATAAGGAAAAAGGCTTGGAATAATCAGGAGATATTAAAATAGGGGCTTCTTGGATTGTTTGTTTAATCTTCTCAAAAGCCTTTTGTGCTTCCTAATTCCAGTCAAAATTTACATCCTTTTTCAAAACCTTGACTATAGGTTTGACCATCTCTCCAACATTAGCAATGAATCTCCTAACAAAATTAATTTGTCTAATGAAAGATTGTACACCTTTAAGTTTTTTGGGAGCAGGGACCTTTATAATTGCTTCAACTCTTTCAAGATCAATTCTTACTCCTTCTTTGGACACTATATGCCCTAATAGATTTCCTTTAGTAACAACAAATTGGCATTTCTTAGGATTTAGTGATATGCCAAATTCTAATGCTTTGACCAGAACCTTTTCTAAGTGACTGCAATGGTCATCAACCTTTTTTGAATAAGCAGTCACATCATCCTGATATACTACCATGAGAACATTGATAAGATCCTTGAAAGCTACATCCATTTCCCTTTTATATGTTGCTCCAACATTTTTTAAACTGAAAGACATACAGACATACACATAAGTTCCCTAAGGAGTAGTAAATGTTGTTTTAAATTGTTTTGATTCTTTTACCAGCACTTGGTTATATCCTAAGAAACCATCCATCATGGATAATAACTCGCAACCAGTCACTCTATGAATCATAGCCTCCATGTTAGGAAATTCATAGTTATTATTTAATGAGGCAACATTCAAGTTTTTGAAATCAACACATAATCTTATGTCTCCATTCTTTTTTCTGACCGGTACCAAGTTAGAAACCCAAGATGAATGCCTTATAGGCTCAATAATGCCTTCATCCCTTAACTTTGTCAACTCTATTTTCATTTTAGTATCTAACAAGGGGTTGATAGGCCTTTGTTTCTACCTAAAAGGTTTGGTATCCTCTTTTAAAGGGATTTCATGCTGAAATAAATATGCCCTATAAGCCTTGAGGTCATCATAAGACCAAGAAAACACATGCTTATACATTTTCAGCAATCTTATCAAATTGATTCGCACCTCCCTACTTATATTTTCTCCAATGTACACCAACTAAGGGGATGTCTCTGATCCTAAGTTTATTTCTTCTAAATCCTCAACCTTAGCACTAGATTTTTGTGACATGCAGTTGTCATTTATTCTAAACATGCCTTCTAGTTCAACTAACCCCTTAGGAATATGATTAGAAGGTAACTGAACAATTTCATTTCCAAGGATACAATCCTTTCCATTAACAACCTCCTTTGAGGCATCACAATCAATCTATTGTCCATCATACTAATCCAAACCTTGAATAAATCTAAGGATATCACTATCATCCTCAAAAACTTGCCAATTATAAAGATTATCAGGCACAACAAGTCTGATTTTAATTTCTAACATTGACACACCAGCAAGAGTGACATCATTATTCTTCAATGCAACATTTGCAAGGAAATATGCCATAATATTATTTGATCTTTCCACCCAATGAATATTGAAACAATAAAATAATTCTATTCTATCCCAGACATATCTATATAATTTTAGTCTGTCATCCTTGGCAACATATTTAGATCTGATCTGAGCTATGATCAATTGGGAATATCCATGAACTTTTAAAAATTTTATACCATATTTTATGGAAATATCTAATCCCAATATCAATGCCTCATATTCAGAAGTATTATTCATGCATTAGAAGGTCAACAAAAAGGAATACTTAAAAGTAGTACCTGATGGGGCTATAAGAAACATACCAGCTCTTGATCCTTCTTTAGAGAATCCTCCATCAAAGTAAATTTTCCACAACCTATCTTTCTATAATAGCAACTCATCAACTATTGGATCAGTATTCTTGAGTTGTGGCTTGATTTCTTCAACAATGAAATTTTCCATGTCAATGTCAACATAGCAATTCAAATCTTCAGGTGCTACCATCTCAACCATGACAGAAGAGCGAGGCTCTCTGTACAACTTCACCTCAATACTATTTATAGGTATAATAGCATATGAAATATCTAGTTACAGTTGTAATACCCCAAAAATGGGCTATAAGTTCATTAACCTCCTACATCTACAAATTGAACAAAATCAACATCGAAGTCCTAATCTAAGGCACATCTAAACATCATCGAATCATAATTGATTATCTTAAATTCTGCATCGGGAAATATTCCAAGTAATATTCCTAATCATCATAATTATCTTTAATTTAATGATTATTTGGCGATAAATCACATTTATCCTAAGTTTGATTAATTGAATATTTTCATATTTAATTAATTAGATTTAATATCTTGCCACTTAATTATGTAATTAAATTTAATTCTATCTATTATTAATTGTATTATTTAATTTTGACAATAAATCCAATATCCTATGAATAATTGATTAAATTTTTATTTAATTAATTAAAGCAAGTTGTCATTATTTAATAATATAGTTTGTAATAAAAGTTTGATTAAATAATTGATTAACCCATAAATCAATTATTTATTTTCAAAAATTAGTTAAGTTGAGCATAAATCACTTTATTTATTTAATTAATTCATAATTATTATGCACATTCAAAAGAAACAGTTAAACTCCAAATTAGAAAATCAATGCAAAGTGTTGACTTTTTAGAACTCAACATCATTTTTGAGTTTTAAAATTGATCTAAACTTCTAATTTGAGTTAAAAAGCTATTTTTGCATGATTTGCATGTTTTTGTGAATTAAATTATCTTTATTTTAAAATAACTCAAAAATCAAGCTCAGTTATTTGAGTGATTTATGTCTTTTTTCTATGCACCTCCAAAGCCTTGGATTTCTATAAAATTAAAGCCTCAGCTATCTCAAAGCATCTCATATTTTTGCACAATCACGTTGGAGAATTGGAATTTGGAGAATCAAAGCTTATTGCAAATCAAGGCTATTGTGAGATCAATTTGTTTTTTTTTACATTCATTTAGATTCTTTTTCATATCATTGTTAGATCATTTTAGTAGATCAATTTCATATAGATTAGATTTCATATCAAGTTTTTATCATATTATTGCATAGAAAATATCAAAAAAAAAAAAATATAGCTTAATTGCATTCAATTCATATCTAGATCAATTGCATTCAAATCCTTCTTTTAGGTGTCGTCTAGGTCACTGATCTTGATAACAATCTGAGAACATCAATCTTGCACCTACTAGAAGGTAGTAAATCGCTTGGTTAAATTAGATTTCAATTTTGCATGATTTTGATTTTTGCTAACCTCTAATATTTTACTAAAGTGTTGTGTCTACAGATCAGGCACAAAATTCACACACACATTTCTGGCACCCACCATGGGGCCCTGAAATGAGCTTCCCTTCATTTCTATCAATCTTCTATCATTTTTTTATCAGAACTCCCCTGCTACTGCCTGTTCTGGTGGTATTCTCAGTAGGACATTATTTTTTGTTACTTTTTTGCTTGCAAAAAAGAAAAAAAAAAATTGGCACTTTTTCTATCAAAACTGTCCGTACAGCGCAATTTTTAATTTCGGTTCGTACAATGTCGTACAATTTTTTTGAATTGTCGTACAAGTTTTTCGAACCATTGTTTCATCAGACACCCAGTGTCATATGAGTTTTTCAGACTATCATTTCATCAAACACCCAGTGTTGTCTGGGAGCATACCCACTATCGTATGACAGTTGACCGAGTATCATTTCATCAGGCACCCACTGTCATTTGGAAGCTAGATTGTCATTTCATCAGACACCCAGTGTCGTACGAGTTTCCAGCCTGTCGTCTGGGAGCATACCCACTGTTGTACGAGTTTCAGCCTATTGTCTGGTAATAGACCCACTGTCGTACGAGTTTCAACATTAGGTTTTAACTGTCCTTTCTTTTTTCAAGGCAGTTTATCATATTTGGTTTTTAGATTTTGACTAACAACTACTTTTAACAGTTGGAATTGTCTATTTTTGATTGACTCTTGCTGGTTTTGATTGAAAAAAGCATAAAGTTTGCTAAAATCAGGTAAAAATCTACTAAGCGCGTTGCGAGGATCTCAAGTATTCCACTTGTGCTGATAATATTTCAATTTGGGGCTTAAAATAAATCTCTCGTGTGTCTAGCTTGGGTGATTCTTTTCATGCTTTTGTTTTACACACTTGCATAATTGATACTAGGTTGTGACACCTTAAGTATTTATTAGCAGTCTTAGATTACTTGTGATTGATCTTGATTTCTATCTTGGGTTATTAGACTGGCTAATCCGCTGGCCCCTCATTCCACCCCGTTGTTGCAATCTCAGCACCATAAAGGGGAGGGGTCTATAGAAGAGAAGCGTTAATTGTTCCACTAGGCAACCCCTTTTGTGCTTTTTGGAACTCACTTGTTTTCTAAGTTGTGGACTCATTTCTAGCTTGTGTGAGGGGTTAAGTGCTCCACTTTGTGGACTCACCTCATATTTTCTTTAAGCGTTAAGTGTACCACCTTGTGCTTTTGAATAATTTTAGATAAATTTTCTTTCTGGAATATATCTGTACTCACATAGTAATTAGGCCCCATGAACACTATTTGTGGATCTTGAGAGAGTGGGTTTCTAGCGAAACCCTTCTCAACGAGGGATCCCTTGTACGTGGGGAGGATACTTAGTGCATCTCATGTTCTACTTGGTTCGTGTGTCTTCAATTATTGATTGATACATTCTCTCTCCGGAGAGGTTGATAGATCACGTTGGGTTGATATCATAGACCTTGGTGAGACAAACTTTGTCTTAGCATGTCGGATTAATCTGCTTGCTTTGTTTGGGTTAAAAGTGAAGAGGCATCAAAACCTTGGATCTGGAGCCAAGTCCCCTTGTGGTATCATACTTTGAGTCACCTTTAGAGAGGGTTAACCATAGCGGACAATCCCTTCACAGGGCAAATTGCATTGACGGAACCTTAAGCGGTAATAGCCATTTTCACCATGGTAGTGACAACTGCTATATAAATGTCCTTGTGGAAAAAATCTCCATGGGTATGGTTCATTATTGGGTTGTGAGATCTCCCTAGCAGCTCCTGAAGATTAAGTTCTCAGACTGTGTCAAAACCCTGGTGCATCAGGATTGGAGTTCACCCCTTTGGATCATAAAAGTTGCAGAGTCAAACCATTACTAAAAACCCTAGTGAGGCCAAATTTTCATTTTATAGGGTATATGTGCATTATTGCAAAACATTTTTGGAACATACACAATTAGCACTTCTGAGGATTAGAACGAATAAGTCACTTGATTGTTCATGTGCAAGGTTGCTTTTGCCCTTGTTCATTGTTTTCAAACATGCTTGAAATCACTTGCTTGCTATTTTGTGTGCTTGTTTATCTATCTAGTTATTGAAAATGAACAAATCTATTACAATCCTCAAATCTGGATAATACAATTTGCAAACAAGCTGAAACTGAAAACCCTAAATTTTGCAAAAATTGACATAAAATCCTTTCTGGAGTCAAAAATCATTTCAGGAAGTCAAAAGTCATACGAGTTTTTCCAAGTGTCATTTCATTACAACCCATCTGTCGTATGATTGAGTACACAGTGTTGTACAAGTTTCCATGCTAGCAAATTCTCAAAGTCAAAATCTTGCAACTGTCGTACAGTTTTGCAACTGTCATTTCATAGCATACCCACTGTTGTACGAGTCTGCAGAGTGTCATTTGGGAAATTTTTGAAAGTTGTCAAAAAATTATCAGAATTGCCAGATATTTAGCTTTTTCAGCCTATTTCCAGAATCTGTCAAACAAATCATTGTGTCAAGAATAGAGTAGTAGCCATTGAAAATCAGTATACATGTCTCAAAGAATCAGTACACATGAGGAAGAAATTTTAATCACCACTATGATGAAGCAGTTGCAAGCTATGCAAGTTGAACTTAACAATCTTAAGAAAGAAAAGGAGCCTAAAGAGTTCTCCATGGAATCTCTATACTCTTTTCCATTTGATAAAGACTTGTACATGTCACCATGCTCCCGGATAGAATTTGAGCAACATGATAACCCTTATGATACCTCTTCCACAGAGAGTGACACATCCAACTTTGGAGACTATGATGACTATGATGACAGACAATATAATGATACCTATGACACCTTTGTTCCTAAGAGTCCTCCTCATCATGTGTTCCTACTTACTGGAAATGGGATGTCACATTGGATAGATCATGATGGTGATCCATATGATTCTGATTTTGAAAGAGATTTTGATGGCTTTTGTGGACAATACCTTGATTATGATCCATCTACTACTACTGAGGACTATAAAATGCATCGTGCTAGCTTGAAGCATCAATATTATAATAATCCTTCTCCTAAGGACTCTCCTACTAAAAATAAATATTATCTTCTCAAGAAAGATCATGTTAATGTTGGACCTTTGTCTTGTGATGGTTCCCTTCCATCCCCTACTTCCTCCAATACCCATACATTTCCTAAAGCTTTCGAGTCTTTCAAATCTTTCACAGAACCTTCATTTGACACAAGCCCTGATACTTTTCATGTGGTTCCCTATAGTTATCCTCCAGGTCTACCTCTTAAAGAGACTCAAGCTAACCTTCACTTGGCTGCAAATACTTTCAATAATGATAAACCTAAAGAGCTTAAGCCTTCATATGCTATAATCCCTACTTCATCTAGTCCTCCACCATCTCTTCCAAAGTCATCCATACAATCTCAACATGCTTCCTTGTCCTTAGAAGTGGCTCCATATCAAGAGGACTCTAAAAATGATGAAGAAAAGAACATAAAGAAAGATCAAGATCAAGAAACCTCCATGTCATCCACTCCTTTTCATGATGTCTCTTATCCATTTCATGGTTCTTTTGATCCTGCATGCCCTTTCCAATGCATTCCATCATGTATTAAGTCTTCTCCTAAGCAACATCATGATGCTACTTACAATGTTGAGCTTATTGACAATCAAAATAACTTTACTACACTTGCACTTTCCAAAGATGATACTTCCATTAAGGTTGGTAAAAATGGTGTTGTTACTTCCAATGTTAAGCCTATTGAAAATCAAGAGAAAAATTATGTGCTTATGCTATCCAAAGATCCTTGTCAAGATCAAAGTCTTCCATCTTCTTATTCTACCACTCCATGTTCATTTCCACTTTATATTCTTCCTAAGTCTTTGCAAGCTTTGAACAATCCTATCAAAGAAGGTGCTCATATTCAAGATGTCCATGATTCTATTGAAAATTTTAATGCTCACTCTAAAGATGCTGATATCCTTGGTTGTCATATAGATGTTGATGAACTTATTGATTATCCTTTTGTGTCTTCCACTTCCATCCTTGGACCTCCTCCACCACTACTAAGGGCTTCACGTCTACCTTCCATCTTGGGTCCTTATGTCCCTTCACTTTCTCCTCGTAACTTTCTTAATTTGCCATTCATCTTGGGTCCTTACATCCCTCCATCTCCCATCTTTCCTCAAGATCAACATAGATGCATACCCTTGAATCCTTTTCATCCACCCACCCATCTAAACCAATCATATCCTCTTTTTTCTTCCACAAGTCCCAAGTCTTTTGGAAGTAACTTGAATGTCCAATAGAAGAAAAAGAAGCAATACAAGAATCCATCAAAAAAAGAAGATCACCATGTCTCCTCTAATAGACATGGAAACATAAAGTCAAAAGAGATATCTAAAAAAAAAACTACAAGACAAGTATGGGTTCCAAAATTCATCATTGAAGATATTCTCTCTAGATCATCAAAAAGAAATAAAAATCCTACGGCTGTATGGATTCCAAAGTCTCTCTTGAAAGAGTCTAGTCTTGAGAAAAAAGTGAAATTGACATTCAAGCTTCCAAAGGCTTCCACTTCATTTCTCTCCAAAAATATTCTTCCATTCCATGCGCCTAAACCACAACCTCTACTATCCATTCGCCATATTCCTTCACGTATTCCTTCATTCTCATTTCTTTCATCCTCTCACCACCCTTCAAGGTGTGTGTTGATGTTGATCTTGCCTTCCTTTCCACCTACCCTTTCATAGTCCTTCCATTCATTATCCTTCTACCTCCTATCCTTTTTCTTCACTTTCCTATTCCTCCTATCTTCCAACCTCACTCGCTTTACATAAAACCTTATCCTCCATTTTCCTCTTCCATCTTTTTTCTATCAGCATCTTTGAGTATATCATTTTGAATCATTGGCATATCATGCTTTATCCTTTCAAGGAGCATTATCTAAAAAGCTTGCCTTCTTCCAAAAAAAATAAGAAAAATGAAAAAAAAATAAAATTAAAAGAAAGAAATTGAAAATGTGCCTTGGTGAAAACCTGAAAATAGGCACCTTGGTAGCAAAAGTAAAGAGAAATCAATTCATCCTATGGTGAAAACCACTCCCTTATGGCACCTTGGATAAGTACTATGATGAAAACCTGGCAATCAGGCATCATGCGTAGTTCTTCTACATATTTCATCCATTCCATCTTCTCTCTTTGATCTTGACAATGTTGATCTATACACGAACATTTGGCTATTTTGTGAGCTATCTTATGATGATCTTGCTTTCATTCCCTTCCTGTTTAGCCTTCATATCTATCTTTCTCCATTCATTTTCACCTATCGCTATCCTTTTCCCCTTTGGTCTTGATCTAAAAAAAGAAAGAGTAAAACACAGTGCTATGAAGCCTCTTGACATGTCTACTCTTTTGGACTACATCATATCCTTCTTTGGCATTACGCTTTTGTGATTTATCTTATGCTGGCCTTTTATTGCTTGTCCAAATGTGCTTTACATGGCAATTTTTCCCTAACTTGGGTATTCTTGATGAGTTTTCCCTTGAGGATTTCTTCCCTTCATTCTCCTTCATTCTCTTGTCTTCCATCTCTTCCACCAGCTTGCCAATCTCTCTTTTTCTCCACCTTGCTAGACATTGGGACTGCACGATATGATCTTACTTGGGAGTTTGCAATGGAAATAGATGCTATCAAGTATACCAAATATTAGAATAAGTATCAGAACCAGTATTAGAACAAGCATCAGAACCAGTATCAGAACCAGTATTAGAACATGTATCAGAACAGGTATCAAAACCAATATCAGAACCAGTATCAGAAAAAGTATCAGAACAAGTATTAGAACCAGTATCAGAACAAGTATCAAAATCAGTATCAGAACAAGTATCAAAATTCCTATAGAGGCTACACCTTTTACTTTAGTTTATGGGTCTGAAGTGGTACTGCCTATTGAGGTTGAAATCTCATCACTAAGAATTAGAATGCATGGTCTAGTGATTGATGATGACTATAGAGTGTTTAGGTTGCAAGAACTTGAACTACTAGATGAGTGCAAACAAACAGCGTATGATCATCTCAGAGTATATCATAAGAGAATGTCTAGAGGCTACAACAAGAAAGTCAAACATAGAGAATTTTAGGTTGGTGATCTAGTCTTGAGAGAAAATCCTAAAAATCAATCCCATTGAGAACGCAAGGGGAAGTTTGAACCCAATTGGCTGGGTCCCTTTGTTATCACTGCTACTTTTGGCTCTGGTGCCTATCAACTCTCAATGAATGAAGGAGAAGAGTTCTGAGAACCAATCAACGTTCTCCATCTGAACAAATTCTACGCCTAAGGCATTTAGTCTATGGTAAAATGTCTTGAAAAAATTATAAAAATCAGAAAAAGTCCTAAAAAAATGAACATCTTGGTGAAAACATAGCAATAGGCACCTTGATGATTCACAAAAAAAAATCAGAAAATATCAAAAATTCAAAAAAATTGAAAAATGAAAAATACAAAAAAATGAGAAAAAAAAAAAAAGTGCCTTGGTGAAAACCTGGAAACAGGCGCCTTAGTAGCAAAAATAGAGTCTCTGCCAAGATGGTGAAAACCTAGCAAATGGGCACCATTTGTTTCAAGATGCTCCATCTATCAGCGCAATCTTGGTCTTTCCCATCTTTCAATCTTGCTTTAGTTTGTACATATCTCCTAGTTTGTTTCTACATTCTTGTTCTCCATAAGTCGGTTTGTACACCAATCTGCTCAAGTATTTGTATCTTATCAATGTTCAAACTTGGGGGCAATCAATGTCATATCCTATGGTCTCTGGTGTATCTGAGATGTGTCATATCTAGTCAAAGTCCTTTTGAAGCTTCATGTGAGTCAGTCAGTCAGTCTTGTCTCCAGAAAGGATTTTGCCTCTACAACAACGCAATCAAACATCAAACTGAAAACAATCCATGCTTTTTTTTACATGCTTTTATATCCTTGTATGCTTACTGATTCGCATTGAGATTTTTGCATATTGTGTCCCTTCGAGCCCTTCGATGATGTCCTTTACAGGATTTAGAGAGTGATGACTAGGGGCATAATCTTTTCTTTGTCTTTTGCTTGTATGTGAAAATCTAACATCTTTGGAAATTTTGGATTGAAATGGTGTTCGACTGTAAGAGCCTCTATCTCGAATTGGATGGCCATGCGTACCTCAACCATTGATACCCAAAAAATTCAAGGAAGTTTGATCTCACTATTGTCTTTTTGAGTAAGTTCTTTTTCCTATTGTGAAACACGATCTTACCTAAGGATGTGAACGATAAAGGGTCACTACGGGTAATTCACACTGGATTTAGAATGATCTCTTGACTGTTTGATGTGTTTGAATAGAAAGGTGTATTCAGGTCATCAAAATATTTATGTTTTGATGCTTATACAAATTGCTATATCAAAATGGACATGGTATTCAGGTCATCCTAGCGCTTATGCTTTGATGCTTATATCTAATCTGACATTCTGAAAATAAAACCAATATTCATATGTCCATGGTTGTTTGACTAGTGGGTGTTGTACTAGTTCATGAGTGTTACAAATCAATATTCATATGTCTATGGTTTCATGGCTAGTGGGCATTGTATTGATTTATCTGGTTACCTAAAAGTTCAATGATGATAAAAAATTGACACATGATTAGTGACTAGGTCCTAGGTCTTAGGTTGCATTTCACTTTGCATGTCTCTTTGCATTTTGCATGTTGCATGATCTCACAATGGCTAAACGAACTTCAATGCTTAAACAATTCTCCACTCGCATCTTCAAATCTAACAAGAGCTAAATCTCCCATGAAGGTTCCTCCAACGAAACAACAATTAGAATCCCTTTTCGAGATCAAAATCAAAATCTAAAATCATTCATATTATTAACTACTTCCATAATCAACCTTCGATCATCATAGAAATCAAGTATTCAACTTAACTGATTATCTTACATCAAACTATCAAAATTTCAACTTGGTCAACTATGGTCAACTCATAGTTTCACCTAGTCAAACTTGGTCGTCTGTGCCTCTAAATGATGCAGAATACATTCCTGGATGTGTTTAACCACTTCTCAAATCAATTAACATGCTTCTAAACTATCAACACTGACTTTTCTTGTCAGATTTCAATTTCAAACCCGAAGGGGGCATGGTATTGCACATCATTCAAGTCTGTAAATCTAATTTTATTTGGAATCTGTTATCTTTCATCAGTGATCAAGACAACAACCACATCTAGTTGTTGATTCATCAAAAGTCCTCATTGCTCAGGGCAAATCTGTCATCACTTGGGGCATATCAGATTCATCAATCCATATCAATCCAGTATCCTCCTAATCTTATAATCTGTATCAGCTTTTTGCAACCATCGGTTCATCAGTGTTATTTCCTTGGTTCTTTAGCAACTGAAGGGTTCGGATGTGATACCTGCTAGTTCTGCTAAGACAATCGAGTCTAGAACCAATCACTCACTTCTTCGCAATCATAAGGTTTAGAATCAGGCATTTTGACACTTTTTTTTCACAATCCTTGGTTCATTGTTGCTACAGTGAACATTATCTTTGGTCATTCAGGACCTATTATCTTCATATCAAATCAATATCAATCAGCTTCTGTCTCATATCAATTATCAATTTTGAATCAGTTTCATATCTCTAGCAAACATAGACTATCTTTGAACCACTGCGCTTCACACAGTAATTCAAAGAGGGGCAAAATGTAATACCCCAAAAATGGGCTATAAGTTCATTAACCTCCTACATCTACAAATCGAATGAAATCAACATCGAAGTCCTAATCTAAGGCACATCTAAACATCATCGAATCATAATTGATTATCCTAAATTCTGCATTGGGGAATATTCCTAGTAATATTCCTAATCATCATAATTATCTTTAATTTAATGATTATTTGGTGCTAAATCACATTTATCCTAAGTTTGATTAATTGAATATTTTCATATTTAATTAATTAGATTTAATATCTTGCCATTTAATTATGTAATTAAATTTAATTCTATCTATTATTAATTATATTATTTAATTTTGACAATAAATCCAATATCCTATGAATAATTGATTAAATTTTTATTTAATTAATTAAAGCAAGTTGTCATTATTTAATAATATAGTTTTTAATAAAAGTTTGATTAAATAATTGATTAACCCATAAATCAATTATTTATTTTCAAAAATTAGTTAAGTTGAGCATAAATCACTTTATTTATTTAATTAATTCATAATTATTATGCACATTCAAAAGAAACAGTTAAACTCCAAATTATTAAATCAATGCAAAGTGTTGACTTTTTAGAACTCAACATCATTTTTGAGTTTTAAAATTGATCTAAACTTCTAATTTGAGTTAAAAAAACTATTTTTGCATGATTTGCATGTTTTTATGAATTAAATTATCTTTATTTTAAAATAACTAAAAAATCAAGCTGAGTTATTTGAGTGATTTATGGCTTTTTTCCATGCACCTCCAAAGCCTTGGATTTCTATAAAATTAAAGCCTCAGATCATCTCAAAGCATCTCATATTTTTGCACAATCACATTGGAGAATTGGAATTTGGAGAATCAAAGCTTATTGCGAATCAAGGCTATTGTGAGATCAATTTGTTTTTTTTACATTCATTTAGATTCTTTTTCATATCATTGTTAGATCATTTTAGTAGATCAATTTCATATATATTAGATTTCATATCAAGTTTTTATCATATTATTGCATAGAAAATATCAAAAAAAAAAAAAATAGCTTAATTGCATTCAATTCATATCTAGATCAATTGCATTCAAATCCTTCATTTAGGTGTCGTCTAGGTCACTGATCTTGATAACAATCTGAGAACATCAATCTTGCACCTACTAGAAGGCAGTAAATGGCTTGGTTAAATTAGATTTCAATTTTGCACGATTTTGATTTTTGCTAACCTCTAATATTTTACTGAAGTGTTGTGTCTACAGATCAGGTACAAAATTCACACACAGAGCAGTTTCCCTCCCACTGCTGCTACCTATTGTCTTGATAGTAGCATACCATAATGAGGCTTGGTATCAACTACAACTACATCCATCTTATATGTAGCTTCAAGAAATGCATCAATATTCACTTCTATTCCCACTAAGGTTCCCACCACAGGAACTGCTCTATTATCCATGGCATAACATCTTCCATTGGATTTATCAACTTGAAGTCCTAGTTCCTTCATAACATGATATGGCATCACAGTAGCTGCAGCACCAGAGTCTACCATACATTTTTTTAGCAAAAGGTTATTGACAATCAAAGTGACATAGAAATTATCAGTTGATGATGGTTCTTGAGTTACAATATTTCCAACACAAAAGTTAGAAATCTCTTTATTTATATCAGGACCATCCACTGACTTCCCCTTTTCTGATATAATAGGAACATCTCCTTGTTCATTTATCAAAGCCAAGGCTACTTCTTTATGCTCTTTTATCTTTAGCATTTCTAACAAGGGGATTGAGACCTTCATTTGAGATAGGGCATGTCTCATGTCAAAATTCAGGGGTTCAGTAGAAGGATCAGACAAATCTTTTCCCCTACTAACCCTTTTGTTTCTCTTATCTATGGCAACTTCCACATTCTTCTTAGTATCTTGAACAAGAATAGGCTCTTCTTTATTATTGTTACCACCCTTGCCTTTGATAATACTTGGTTTTGGAGAAACCTTATTTTGAGAATCATCTTTTACAAAAAATGACCTCAGTACTCCTTGATCGGGATCCACTCTCCTATTCTTCTAGTTATATGAGGATATGGCTTGAGAAATGGCAGCCACAATTAAAGTCCCAATTTCTTCTTCACTGGGATTTCTCCAATGAGAATACCTAACTCTGGTCTGAGTAGATTTTTTTTGCAAACATCATTATCAAAATCATCTTGATCAAAATGGGTAAAAGCTTGTTGCTCATATTTTGGGAAATTTCTTCTCTTATAGTCAATATCAGCAATATTTCTTCATCTCCTGAAGATGACAACTCTTCCACTTTCTCAGTGGTGAACATATTAACTATAGGCTTTTTAGATCCTTCATTATCTCCTGCATGTGGTTCTTCCACTTCTTCTTCCAAAGCTTGGGCCACAACACACTAATAAGGTGAGTGAGGCATACTACAAGCCACACACCATGGAATAATTTCTACATTATGTGTTGCATTCTTTTTTAAAGGATCAGGGGTATCCCTTCCTTTTTGATTTTCATGAGTGTCAAAAATAGGCTTTCCATCTTTCCAATTTTTCTTGTAGGGCTGGTCATGCAACCTAGGGAATATTTCTTACCTCTGATACGGTGCTCTATTGTCTTGAAAACCTCTCTCACCCTTTTCAATCCTAGTTGAGAGATCTTTGACAACATTTTCCAACTTTTCAACCTTGTCATCTTCTTTAGTTGGTCTTCTGGCATGTGGTTTGGTTTCTCTCCATAATATTCCTTCATCCCTTTTGTACATCTGACTAGATGCTTTCCTATTACTTTCAATATTTATTGCTAACTTGAAATCATATGTCAAAGTACGTGGACTTTTGTCTCTCAAGAGATAAGACATTTTTCCATCCAAAGCATTAAAATATGTGGTTAGGAAAACTTCATCATCTAATCTTAACACTTGAAATAATTTGTACATTACCTTTTGAAACCTACTATTGAATTCAGACATGCTCTCATTGGGATTCCTTTTGATATTATTGAATTCATTGAGCATATAACTAGAATTAACATGTTCTGCATATTGTTCCTTAAAGCTTTTCATAAATTCATCCCATGATGTAATACTATTTTCAGGAAAACCCCTATACCAATCCCTAGCATCTTCTATTATTGATTGAAAAAATAGTTTCATTACAACATCTTCATTTTCAATTTCATAGTCATGTACCTTATCTATAAAATACTTAAGATTCTCTTAACATGTGACAACATTATTTCTTGTGAACTTAGGGATTTTTTCTCTTACCTCCTTTTGGATAGCATTTGGTTGACTAGGGATACCATCAAATAATAATGGTCGGTATCTATCCAGAAGAACTAGCCTCCTCTAAAGATTTTTTGAAGCCTGGGCTCCACCACCTCTAGTAGTTTGATACAACACATTTCCCATGGGACCACCAGCTGATGGAAATGTTGAATTGACATTTTGAATTGGTCCTTGGACCACTTGTTTGGAGCTTGAAGATTGGAAACTTGGCATTGGACCACATGGTCAGTTTTTTGGTACTGTCCCAAGAGTAATAGGGACTGAGCTACTAGTAGTTATGTTCATGTTAGCATGTAGGAAAGCAATTTTCCTCTTCATTTCATCTTCAATAGCCTCCAATTCCATCTTCTCTAATTGGATAGCCAAGTCCTCTTTGGACTTTCTAGCCTTTTCCAATTCTAAGTTAGCCTAAGATATAACATCAAGAATAGCCTTACTCATTTTGGGTTCATTTATGCTTATTCCAACCATGTTTTGGTTTCCTTTGTTAGATGTACCCCTTGTGTTATTTTTGAGATCTTCATTTCTCTTAATTTTTTACAGATGCAATTGTCTTAAAACTAGGCCTTCACCCTCAAACACATCATTCTTAGGATCTGGCTTATTATTACCAACTTGTTGTCACAAAGCTCCAATATCACCAAAGAAATCTCTATCTAGACCCTTAAATTCTTGATTTAGACTTTTATTTTTGAGCTCGTTGTTCTTTTTTTTTTCTCATGAGTTCTTGTCTTTCCACGAGTAGTTCATAAATTTCCTGCTCTCTCTTCTTTCTTTTATTAGCAATCTATAGCAATTTTTCATGCTCCTTTTTTCTCAGAGCTATAACCTCATCATGCAATTTCTCAAAATCATAAGAAGCAATCTCAGCAACAAAATTTCTCTTATTTGGTCTATACTTTTTGTAATACCCCCAAAATGGGCTATAAGTTCATTAACCTCCTATATCGACACATGGAATGAAATTGACATCAAACTCCTAACCTAAGGCACATTTGAACATTATCGAATCTTAATTGATTATCTCAAATTCTACATCGGGGAATATTCCTAGCAATATTCCTATCTATCCTAATTATCTTTAATTTAATGATTATTTGGCGATAAATCCTATTTATCCTAATGTTTGATTAATTGAATATTCTCAATATTTAATTAATTAGATTTAATATTGCCACTTAATTATTTAATTGGATTTAATTATATTTATTCCTAAATTGTATTATTCCATTTTGACAATAAATCAAATATCCCATGACTAATTGATTAAATTCTTATTTAATTAATTAATGTCAATTGTCAAATTTAATAATATAGTTTTTGAATAAAAGTTTGATTTAATAATTGATTAACCCATAAAAGAATTGTTTTATTTTTAAAATCAGTTAAGTTGAGGATAAATCACTTTATTTATTTATTTAATTCATAAATATTATGCACATTCAAAAAGCAGTTCAACTTTAAATTAGAAAATCAATTCAAGTTGTTTTAAAGATAAACTCAACTCTGATTTGAGTTAAAAAGCTATTTTTGCATGATTTTGCATGATTTTGTGAATTAATTTATCTTTTATTCTTTGATAACTCAAAAATAAACCTGAGTTTATTTGAGTGATTCATGGTTTTTTCCATGCATCCCCAAAGCCCTGGATTTCTATAAAATCAAGGCTTGGCTCTTCATAATCATATCTCAAAATTTGCAAACTTATGCTGGCGAATTGGTATCTGAAGAATTGAAGCTTCTTTGCAAATCAAAATTTTTTGGTGAGATCAATCTTGTTTTAGTTTCATATCAGTTTTTCATCTAGAATAGATTCATATCAGTTTATTTCATCTTATTGCACATAAAAACCAAAAAAATAGATTAATTTGCATCTAATTCATATCTAGATTTTGCATTCAAATCCTTCGTTTAGGTGTCGTCAAGGTCACTAATCTCAGTATAATCTAAGAATACATACTCGCATCTACTAGAAGGCAGTAAATCACCTGGTTAGATTAGTTTCCATTTCACTATATGATTTTGATTTCTACTAACCTCTAATGTTTTACTGAAGTGTTTTGTATATAGACAGGTACAAAATTCACACACACATTTTTGGCACCCACTGTGGGGCCCTGAAATGGGTTTCCATTCACATTTCTATCAATTTCTATCATCTTCCTGTCATTTTCTGTTCCAAGCTATGATTTTTAATTTTTGTCCGTACAATTTTCATACAAGTTTTGTCAAAAACTTGTATCAAGAGAAACCCACTATCATACGATAGTTTATTTGATCGAGGATCATACTGTTAGAAACACAGTGTCATTTGGAAGCCCTGTTGTTGTATGATCTGATACCCAGTGTCGTACAAGTTTTTAGACTGTCATCTGGGAGGTGACCCACTATCGTATGAGTTTTAGTGCCAGGTTTCAATTGTCATTTCACTTTTCAAGGTAATTTTCTAGATTTATTTTTCTGATTTGGACTAACAGCTAACATTAACAATTGAAATTTGTTGTTTCTGATTGATTTCTGCTGATTTTGATTGGAAAAAAGTGTGAGAATTGCTAAAAATAGGTAAGAATCTACTAAGCGCATTTTGAGGAATTCAGGTAATCTTTTCAGCTGATAACATTTTGATTTGGATTAAAAAGAACTCTTGTGTGTCAAGCTTGTGTGACCTTTTATTGCTTTCGTATCACAAATTTCATTTTGGGCTATTAAAAATGAACATAGATTTTCTTTTCAGCATCTTTGTTACACATAGTAAATAGGCCCTATGAACACTATTCATGGTTCTTGAGAGAGTGGGTTTCCAGTGAAACTCTTCTCAATGAAGGAACCCATGTAGATAGGAAGGATACTGAGGGAGTCTCACATTCTACTAGATTTGTGCTTCTTCAACTTTTGATTGATACATTCTCTCTTCGGAGAGGTTGATAGATCATAAGTGGTTGAAATCATAGATCTTTGTGAGATAATCTTGGTCTTAGCGTGTCGGATTAATCTATCTACTTCCTTTAGGTTAAAAGTGAAAAGGCTAGAGGACTATGCTCTACTCCCTTTTTTGGTAGTACCAAAAACTCAGATCCTTGAATCTGGAACTAGTCTCCATGTGGTATATTTTGTGAGTCACCTTTAGAGAGGGTTAACCATAGTGGAAATTCCCTTAATTGGGTCAACCACGTTGATGGAACCTCAAGCAGTAATAGCCATTTTTGTCGTGGTAGCAGCAACTGCTATATAAATGTCCTTGTGGAGGAAATCTTCATAGGTGTGGTCTCTTGTTGGGCGGTCAGATCCTAAAGATTAAGTTCTCAGACTATGTCAAAACCCCAGTGCACCTAGATTGGAGTTCACCCTCTTGAGATCACAAAAGTTGCAAAGTCAGATCATTACTAAAAACCCTAGTGAGGCCAAATTTTTATTTTCTAGGAATATGTGCATTATTGCAAAACTTTTTGGAACATACATTGTTAGCACTCCTAGGGATTAGCACAATTCAGTCACTTGATTATTCATGCATAGGGTTTCTTTGTCCCTTGTTCATTGTTTTCAGATGTGCTTGAAATCACTTGCTTTCTATTTTGCATGCTTGTTTATCTATCTGGTTACTAAGAACGAATCAATCCACTACAATCTTCAAATCTATACAGACAATTTTGTGAACAATTTGAAACTAAAAATCTAAAAAATTGCAAAATCTGATGTCAAACACCTTTTTGGAGTCAAAAGTTGTCTTGTAAAGTCAGAAATTCATACGAGTTTTGGCTATTGTCATTTCAGAACCCCTAGATTGTCATATGGTATATTGTACATTATCGTATGAGTTTTGCTACCAGTCAATTTAGAAAAGTAAAAAATCCTGCTATCAACTATCGTGCGAGTTCTACAATAGTCATATGAGTTTGTCAATTGTCATTTCATTCTATACCCACTATTGTACGAGCTTGTAGAAAGTCATTTGAGAAATTTTGGAAAATTGCTAGAAAGTTATCAGAACTGTCAGAGACCCAGCTTTTCCAGCCTATTTCTAGAGTTTGTCAAGAAAATCACTATGTCAAGAATAGAGTAGCAACTATTGAGAATCTAATCATTTTCCTAAAGTGGCCTTTTGAATCTGATTTAGCCTTCTATTTAATCGATTTGAGTTTTTATCGTCTTGTGTCAAAACCTTGTCATAACTATCAATCTTCAATCAATCATCAAAATAGCTAAGTGTTGTGAACTCGTGTCCACTATCTTTTGGGAATCTACCCATACATCCAGGGCATAGTCTCCTTCATTTATGTCTAATCTAAGCTTCAATCAATCAAACCTTGACAAGGTTGCGTCATTTGATCTTCTTGAATCAATTTGTTTTTTCAGTTGTCTTCATCTTATTCTTTTGCTTCACCCAAGGTTAATGGTGGAAACTAGAGCTTCCTCTCACAAGAAATCTAAGAAGCATCCCATACCTTACCTATAACCGCTATCAAGGGTCCAACTCTTGAGAAACTCTACAATTCTGGTCTTTACGAAGATGATGGTCTTGGTTATCAACAAACTCCTCCTCGATCTATCCCAGGGAGAACTCCTACCATGTCTCAAGCAGGGACAAACTTTGGCTCTCAAAGAGCTCAATCTCAACATGGTGCAGATCAAGAACCCACGCCTAAAGAAATTGCTCAATATCAAAATGATGATAACTTCAAAAGAATGATGAAGCATTTCTTGAAAGAAGATAGAGAAGCATATTTTTTACAATTAGCTTATCAAGGAGCTAAACTTCCTCTCAAATTTAATTTTCAAGATATCATTACGCATGAGGAAGAAACTCCACTCATAGCTATGATGAAATAGATGCATGCCATGCAAGTCAAACTTATTAAACTTGAGAAAGAAAAGGAACCCAAGGAGTTCTCCATGGAGGCCCTATGTCCTTTTCCATTTGACAAAGACTTGTACATGCCACCATTCCCAAAAAGGGTGGAAATGCCAAAATATGATAAGTATGATGGATGCTCAGATCCTCAAGATCATGTCAAAGAGTTTTGTACACAATCTATGGAGTTCATGCACGAACCAACCTATCTGATGCATCTTTTTCCTTGATCTTTGGGAGGAGCAGCCATTCATTGGTTTTCTAGATTTCCCTCTACTATCAAAACTTTTGAGGAGTTGATCAAATTGTTCTATCAGCAATACTCCTACAACATCCAACATCCACTCACCATGATTGATATCTGCAATCTCAAACAATATCCAGGAGAACCATTCTTGACATTTCTCAAGAGATGGAGGAATAAATTCTTTCTATATGCTAGGCCTATTCCAGAAATTGAGAAACTAGAAATCTTCATCAATAATCTTGTCTGAGAGATCAACTACCCTTTACAAATGCAAGATCATACATCTTTTGATAAGATGGTAGACAATGCAATCAAAATTGAAAAGGTACTTGTGAAAAAAGGAGACATCACACTTCAAAAGGACAAGTATGATTCAGGATCCAGTTCTAAAGACAAGAACAAAAATTGGAACAAGAATAAAGGCATCATAACAGATGGCATTGTTGATACTATCCGTGCCCCATCAAAGGCACCAGATTTCAATCTAGCTATTGGTACCCAAGCCATCAAAGCTTCAGAACAAAAGGTGCCTAAATCATCTCAAAAGAAGCTAGAATACAAATCTTGGTCTGCTGATAATAAATGAAAGTTCACTCCTCTTGGAGAATCTTTGGAATCAGTTATGAGAACTCTGTTGGCTAATAACATCATCTCTTTGCCTGAGATCTGACAATCTGATCCTGACCCTAAACCAAAATGGTGGAGAGAGAATGAATTCTATGATTTCCATCAGGGTAAAGGTCACAAAACTAATAACTGCTTACACTTGAAACATACTATTCAATATCTAATTGATAAAGGAGACATCACAATTGACAATCATAAGAGCAATAATGATCATACAACATTCACAGAACCATTTCTGAAACATGGTCAAGAAGTTTCATCTTCTCAGCCTAATATGGGGGCAAAGGTCAATTATGCTTACCCTAGAAATAATGTTGTTATCAACATGGTTGAACCTTGTCTCTCTGAGCATTGCAATGTTATCACAATTGTGCAAAGAGATAGAGATCACCCTTCAGCTAATGCAGTAACTAGATCACAAGCTCAGGCACATTTGAATGAACAAATCCTAGATTCATCAAATGTCCCTAAGATGCCCTTCAATCTTTCTTCCACTTCCAAACAAAAGGCTTCTTATAAATCTTCCAATCCTAAAGATATGAGGCCAAAATCTTATAGCATTGTTCAAAAACTCCAACACACTAATGCAAAAATATCCATGTTTGAGTTGCTTCAGATATCTCCAGCTCATAGAGCTATTCTCAACAAAGCTTTGCTCAGATCCAATGTTCCTTATGACCTTGATTTAGACAGGTTCTGAACTATGGTTGGACATCTTACATCTCCACAATATATCTCCTTTTCAGAAGAGGATGACAACTCCTTGAGTCACCCGCATAATCAGCCCTTGCATATAGAGGTCTTGATCTAGAACTGTAGAGTCAAATGTGTGTTGATAGATGGGGGCGCTGGCCTAAACATTTGTTCTTACAGCTTGGTCACACAATTGGGATTTTTAGAATTGGCTATTGATCCTAGAAAGAAAATAACTATCAAAGCCTATGATGAACAAGAAAGATCTTCTAAAGGCACCATTGTCTTACCTATCAGAGTAGGTCCAATCATCAGAGATACTATATGTCAGGTGCTTGATCTACCTTTGGCTTACAACATTTTTCTAGGGAGGCCATGGATACATGAGATGAAGGCTATTCCTTCTACATTCCACCAATGTTTGAAATTTCCCTATGAAGGAGTAGAGGTCACTATTCCAGTAGACATATCCACCACTTGCAATACATTGAAGAAAAGTGCAGATAAACTTGTGCCCAATAACAGAGAATCTTCTCTTAAGCCAACAAAAGTAGCATCCACTTCTAAAATGGAAGACATTGCAAAAGAGGTCAATATCAAAGAAACTGGTATGGGAGAATATACTATAGAGCTAGTCTTATCTTTGATGTCTCTACCTATCTCACCTAAGTCTTATGGACAATCTTTAAAATAGTCCAAACCAAACTCTAAAGAACCTCTTGAGGCATATAAAAATAATATTATAGCAGAACAAATCTCCAAGCAAGAATTTGAAGAAGATGAAGCTGTGCTTACATGGCTGTACAAAGATGAACCTGAATCTAAAGTTGCTCTGACTAGTAATTCTACAGTATCCAAAATCCCTTCTAAGTCATATGGTCCAGGAGATAAATTGATAGCTAAGATGGGATATCCAGGTAAAGGACCTCTAGGAGTCAGAGGAGAAGGTCTTATAACACCTATTTCACATACTGGTAGGGAAAACAAAGATACTATTGTCTTAGGCTTTAAAAAGAAATCCTTCCACCTCAAAGGTAATTGTTCTCATGTCATAGAGTATATCGCACCAGGAAAAACCCCTTCTTAAGAAGGAAGAAACTGAAAAATCAAATAGTGACTCAGATAGCTCAGAACTTATTCATTATGAGCATTTGCCTAAAGAAATCAAAGACCTTGATGCTAAAGATGACCCAATAAAAAGAATCAATGTAGAAACATAAGAACCTACTATAGAGCAAGAGATAGTTGTCACACAAGAACCCACTAATCTTGAAGGCAATCAAATAGACAAAGATTAGTGTGGTAGTTATTCTAAGATAGACTCCCATGAGTATGAATTCAAATCAGAATCTGAGGGTAACCCTTCTTGGGGTATTCATCCTGACTTTACTCATGTTCTTAGATTTCCTAGAGGCATAGATGAAGAATCTAATGACTATGAATGGGGAGCCATTCCAAAAGAAGATGATCTTATTATAGAGAAACATGTTGATGTTATTCACCAATATGCACCTAAACCCAACGTAAGTCTAGAGAGAAATGATGAACTTATCAAGTCTGATCTACCGATGTTTGAAGTGGACTATCACAATGACATTGAGCCTATTCATGAATTGAATGTCTTAAGTTGTAATATCACCTTTGAACTCGAGCATTAAGTTAGTACCAATGATGATAGATCCATATCCATAAACACTATCTCCCAATCTTTTACCATTTTGACTATCCAACATCCTGAACTTCTTGATCAAACCTCCACAAATCCAAGCCATGGTATTTATACCTTCCCAAATGACTATGCCCTTTCTTTCTACCTCAATGTAGTTGAGCCTATGAGAACTTCCATCAGTGAATCAAGCATTAGCATGATGAAGTCAAACATCAAGTATCTTAGTCAGAAAAATAAGAATAAGAATAAAAAGAAAAGGAGTTCTGAGGGTGAAAACCACTTTGTGGCAGTCTCAGAACCTACAAAAGTAAAAATAAAAGATGTATCTAAAGGTGAAAACCTCTCTAAGGTGCCTAAGGATGAGATATTTGATTTCCTTCTGAGTCATTTATAGGACAGGTCTCCAGTTCTAATTGAGCCCACTCAATCTATAAATTTGGGAACAGTAGAAGAACCATAGTTGATTCATGTAGCACAATCTTTATCAGAAGAAGAGAAGCAAAAATTTATAACATTCCTAATAGAGAAGAAGATCAAATTTGCATGGAAATATTTAGATATTCTAGGGTTGGATCCTAATCTTATAATGCATCATTTATCTATAGCTCCAAATGTCAAACCTGTCAAGCAAAAATTGAGAAAGATGCATCCTCATGTTGCACTCTTGGTAAAAGCTGAATTAGAGAAGCTCTTGAAATCTTGATTCATCTGAGTTATTGACTATGCAAATTGGATCTCTAATATCGTACCTATTTCAAAACTAGATAAATCAATCAGAGTGTGCACAGACTTTAGAGATGTAAATAGAGCATGACCTAAGGATGATTTTCCACTACCTAACATTGATATGATAGTGGACATGACTGTGGACTTTGAGATGTATTCTTTAATGGATGGTTTTTCTGGATATAATCAAATAAAGATTTCTCCAGAGGATCAAGAGAAAATTTCTTTTACATGTGCATGGGGCACCTTCTGTTGGAATTTCATGCCGTTTGGGCTTAAAAATGCTGGTGCTACATATCAAAGAGCCATGACATCTATTTTTCATGACATGATGCATAGGACTATGGAGGATTATGTTGATGATACTTTAGCAAAATCTATGATTAGAGCTGAACATCTAAATGACTTAAGCAAGATACTAGATAGAATGGAAAAATTTAGTCTCAGACTAAATCCTGAGAAGTGTGCTTTTGGTGTCACTTCTGGAAAAATCTTAGGATACATAGTTTCAAAGAAGGGCATTGAAGTTGATCTAGCTAAAGTAAAGGCTATAATGGAGATGCAACCTCCAAAGAATATTAGTCAAATGAGGACATTGCAAGGAAGAGTCCAATCTATCAGAAGATTCATATCATAGCTAGCAGACATATCACAACCTTTTACAAAAACATTACATAAAGGTGTGACCTTTGCATGGAATGAAGAATGTGAGAATAACTTTAACCATATCAAGAAATATCTATCAAATCCTCCTATCTTAATGCCTCCCATTCTAGGGAAGCCTTTGATCTTATATGTCTCTGCTACAGATACATCACTGGGGGCATTGCTAGCACAACATGATTAGAATAAAAAGGAAAGAGCTGTATACTATATCAGTAGAACATTGGTTGCATACGAAAAGAACTATTCAATGATTGAGAAAGTTTGTCTAGTTGTGATCTTTGCATCATAGAAATTGAGACACTACATGTTAGCTCATACCACACATTTGGTATTTAAAATTCATCCACTAAAGTACCTACTAAGCAAAGCTTCCCTCATAGGTAGATTAACCAAATGGGTCATGCTCTTAAGTGAATTTGATATTGAATATGTGGAAAGAAAAGCTATAAAAGGATAGGTAATTGCTGATCAATTAGTTGATGCACCTATGATTGATGATACACCAATGCAAATGGAATTTCCAAATTCCTCTATAATGACTCTTTCTTCTAGAGAATGGAAGTTATTCTTTGATGGCTCCTATACATAGAATGGATTAGGAGCATGCATATTGTTCATAAATTCTCAAGGATACTCAATCCCAAAAGCATTCAGATTAAAGTTCCCTTACATAAATAATATTGCAGAATATGAAGCCCTTCTTAATGGCATGAAACTAGCAATTGAGTGGAGAGTGACAGAGCTACACATTCATGGAGACTCTCAACTTGTTATCCATCAAGTCAATGATGTGTACCAAACTAAAGATAAAAAGCTCATCCCATACAAGAGAATGGTAGATGATCTAAAGAAGTATTTCATATCTATCACATTTGAGAAAATTCCTAGAACAGAGAATAAGGCTGCCGATGCAATGGCAACATTATCTACTCTATTAAAGTAGCCTGAACATGAGCTATGCTATGAGTTCCTAGTGGAAGCACTATCTTATCCTGCATATGATTCCCCTAAAACCCACATGATCTACACTATTATTGGTCATAATTCATCCAGCTATAAAAACCTATTCTCCTATCTCCAAGACCAAATCATTCCTGATGCCTTCAACCATCATGAAAAGAGATACCTTATCCATAATGCATCCCGATATGTCATCATTGGTCATGATCTATACAAATGAGGTCTAGATGGTATGCTACTTAGATGTTTAGAATAGGAACAGTCTCAACGTGTGTTAGAGGAAGTCCATGATGGTATTTTTGGGTCACACTCGAACGGTTTAACACTAGCTTGAAAACTTATTAGGGCTGGGTACTATTGGCCTAAAATGGAGAAAGAGTCTATAAAGTTTGCTAAGAACTGTCAAAAGTGCCAAGTGCATGGAAACTTAATTCATGCTCCAGGGAGAGATCTAATTCCCTTTACTACACAATGGCCTTTTCATCAATGGGCCTTTGATCTTATGGGAGCTATACATCCTCCTTCTTCTAATGGACATACCCATATACTCACAGCTATAGCTTATTTTACAAAATGTGTAGAAGTAGTCCCTTTGACACAAGCAACAAGAAAGAAAATATTTATGTTCATATTGAACTATATCATATGCAGATATGGGATACCTCATTCCATAATCATAGATAACAGTGGACAATTCAACAAAAAAGATCTAGATGATTTATGTGCTAAATTCAAGATTACACAACATTGGTCATCTATCTACTATCCTCAAGGGAATGGACAAGCAAAAGCTTCAAACAAGAATCTATTAAAAATATTGCACCGTACAGTTACTAAAATAGGAAGAGATTGGCATCTCATGATCAATCCAGCTCTCTGGGCCTACATAACAAGTATCAGAATGCCCACTAGGTCTACACCTTTCACTTTATTTTATGGGTCTGAAGCGGTATTGCCTATTGAGGTTGAAATCCCATCACTAAGAATCAGAATGCATGGTCTAGTAACTGATGATGACTACAGAGTGTCTAGGTTGCAAGAACTTCAACTACTAGATGAGTGCAAACAAGCAGCGTATGATCATCTCAGAGTATATCAGAAGAGAATGTCTAGAGGTTACAACAAGAAAGTCAGACACAGAGAATTTTAGGTTGGTGATCTAGTCTTGAGAGAAAATCCTAAAAATCAATCACATCGAGAACACAAGGGGAAGTTTGAACCCAACTGGCTGGGTCCCTTTGTAATCACTGCTACTTTTGGCTCTGGTGCCTATCAACTCTCAACGACTGAAGGAGAAAAGCTCTGAGAACCAATCAATGTTCTCCATCTGAAGAAATTATATGCCTAAGGCATTCAGTGTATGGTAAAATATCCTGAAAAAATCTTTAAAATTGGAAAAAGTCTTGAAAAAATGAACATCTTGGTGAAAACCTAGCAATAGGTGCCTTGATGATTCACAAAAAAAGTAAAAAATATCAGAATATCAAAAAAAAATTTAAAAAATGAAAAATACAAAAAAAAAATGAGAAAAATAAAAAGTGCCTTGGTGAAAACCTGGAAACAGGCGCCTTGGTAGCAAAAATAGAATCTCTACCAAGATGGTGAAAACCTGACAAACGGGTGCCACTTGTTCAAAAATGCTCCATCTATCAGTGCAATCTTGGTCTTTCCCAGCTTTCAATCTTTCTTTAGTTTGTACATATCTCTTGGTTTGTTTCCACATTCCTATTTTCAATAAGTCAGTCTGTACACCAATCTACTCAAGCGTCTGTATCTTATCAATGTTTAACACTTGGGGGCAATCAATGTCATATCCTATGGTCTCCAGTATACTTTAGACATATCATATCTAGTCAGATTCCTTTGAAGCTTCATGTGAGTCAGTCAGTCAGTCTTGTCTCCAAAAAGGATTTTGCATCTACAACAATACAATCAAACATTAAACACAAACTGAAAACATTTTGTGCTTTACATGCTTTTATCTCCTTGTATGCTTACTGATTCACATTGAGATTTTTGCATATTATGTCCTTTTGAGCTCTTCAATGATGTCCTTTATAGGACTTAGAGAGTGATGACTGGGGGCATAATATTTTCTGTATCTTCTGCTCGTGTGTGAAAATCTAACAACTTTGGAAATTCTGGATTGAAATGGTGTCTGACTGTAAGAGCCTCTATCTCAAATTGGATGGCCATGCATACCTTGACCATTGATACCCAAAAAATCCAAGGAAATTTGATCTAACTATTATATTTTTGAGTGAGTTCTTTCTCCTACTATGAAACACAATCTTACCTAAGGATGTGAATGATAAAGGGTCACTATGGGTAATTCACATTGGATTTAGAATAATCTCTTGACTATTTGATGTGTTTGTAATGCAAGGCATATTCTAGTCATCATGATGTTGATGTTTTGATGCTTATACAAATTGCAATATCAAAATGGACATGATATTCAAGTCATCCTGGCATTTGTGCCTTGGTGATTATATCTAATCTGACATTTTGAAAATAAAATCAATATTCATATATCTATGGTTGATTGACTAGTGGATGTTGTATTGATTCTTGCATATACAAATCGATATTCATATATCTATGGTTGATTGACTAGTGGATGTTGTATTGATTCATGCACATACAAATTGATATTCATATGTCTATGGTTTCATAACTAGCAGGCATTGTATTGATTTATCCGGTTACCTAAAAATTCAATGATGAGAATGACCGACACATGATCAGTGACTAGGTCCTAGGTCTTAGGTTGAATTTCATACTGCATGTCTCTTTTCATTTTTGCATGTTTGCATGATCTCACAATAGCTAAATGAACTTCAATGCTTAAACAATTCTCCACTTGTCTCTTCAAATCTAACAAGAGCTGAATCTTACACGAAGGTCCATCCAATGAAATAGCAAGTAGAATCCTTTTTTGGGATCCAAAATTGAAATTTGAGATCATTCATATTATTAAATGCTTGCATATTCAACCTTCAATCATCACAGATATCCAAAATTCAACTTAACTAATTATCTTACATCAAACTATCAAAATTTCAACTTGGTTAACTATGATCAACTCATGGTTTAACCTAGTCAAACTAGATCTCCAGGACCTCCAAATAATGTAGAATGCATTCTTGAATGTGTACAACCACTTCTCAAATCAATTAACATGCTTCTACACCATTCAACGCTGACTTTTCTTGTCAGATTTCAATTTTAATCTCAAAGGGGACATGGTATTGCACATCATTCAAAGTCTGTAATCTAAAGCTAAAATCATATCTTTCCACAGTAATCGAGACAACAACCATGTCTAGTTGTTGATTCATCAAAATTCCTCATCGCTCGGGGAAAATCAATCATCACTTGGGGCATATCAGATTCATTGAGATCCATATCAATCTGGTATTCTCTTAATCTTGTAAACTATATCAGTTTTTCGTAACCATCAGTTCATTAGCGTTATTTCCTTGGTTCTTCCTAAATGAAGGGTTCAGATGTGATACCAATGTGATTCTTATCAACAATCGGGTCTGGAATCGGTCACTCACTTCTTTGCAATCATAAGGTTCAGAATCAAGCATTTTGACACTTTTTCACAATCATCGGTTCATTACTATTATAGTTAACATTATCTTTGGTCATTCAAGACCTAATATCTTCGAATCTTTCAATCAGTTTCTGTCTCATATCACAATTTATGTTTCATATCAATTTCAATTTCAAACATCAGTTTCAATATCATACACAGACTATCTTTGAACCACTGTGCTTCGCACAACAATTCAAAGAGGGGCAAAATGTAATACTCCAAAAATGGGCTATAAGTTCATTAACCTCCTATATCGACACATCGAATGAAATTGACGTCAAAGTCCTAACCTAAGGCACATCTGAACATTATCGAATCTTAATTGATTATCTCAAATTCTGTATTGGGGAATATTCCTAGCAATATTCCTATTTATCCTAATTATCTTTAATTTAATGATTATTTGGTGATAAATCCTATTTATCCTAAAGTTTGATTAATTGAATATTCTCAATATTTAATGAATTAGATTTAATATTGCCACTTAATTATTTAATTGGATTAGATTTTATTTATTCCTAAATTGTATTATTCCATTTTGACAATAAATCAAATATCCCATGACTAATTGGTTAAATTATTATTTAATTAATTAATGTCAATTGTCAAATTTAATAATATAGTTTTTGAATAAAAGTTTGATTTAATAATTGATTAACCCATAAATCAATTGTTTTATTTTTAAAATCAGTTAAGTTGAGGATAAATCACTTTATTTATTTATTTAATTCATAAATATTATGCACATTCAAAAAGCAGTTCAACTTTAAATCAAAAAATCAATTCAAGTTGTTTTAAAGATAAACTCAACTCTAATTTGAGTTTAAAAGCTATTTTTGCATGATTTTGTGAATTAATTTATCTTTTATTCTTTGATAACTCAAAAATCAACCTAAGTTTATCTAAGTGATTTATGGCTTTTTCCATGCATCCCCAAAGCCTTGGATTTCTATAAAATTAAGACTCAGCTCTTCATAATCATATCTCAGAATTTGCAAACTTATGCTGGCGAATTGGCATCTAAAGAATTGAAGCTTCTTTGCAAATCAACAATTTTTTGTGAGATCAATCTTGTTTTAGTTTCATATCATTTAGTATATCATTGTTAGATTAATTGCATTGCATATCAATTTTTCATCTAGAATAGATTCATATCGGTTTATTTCATCTTATTGCACAGAAAAACCAAAAAAATAGATTAATTTGCATCTAATTCATATCTAGATTTTGCATTCAAATCCTCCATTTAGGTGTCGTCAAGATCATTGATCTTGGTATAATCTGAGAATACATACTCGCATCTACTAGAAGGTAGTAAATCGCCTGGTTAGATTAGTTTCCATTTCACTGCACAATTTTGATTTCTACTAACCTCTAATATTTTACTGAAGTGTTGTGTCTACAGACAGGTAAAAAATTCACATACACACTTTCACATGTAGGGAAAAACCCTACATCTATGAATTCATCTTCCCGAGAGGGATTAACTACATTAGGATTTATTCTCCTAAGAGGCTTAGGATTTTTAGTTTAAGAAGAGGCCTTCTTAGGAATAGGTGTTGAAACTCACTCTTTAGAAGGTCTTGGAGAAATTGGGTTAAACAGACCTCTCCTAGACCATTACTTTCAACTAGGTGTGGGAAGTTCATTACCTATATTACTTTTTGGGTGATCCCTATAATACGACCTAGTATATCTTTTTCGACTCATGGTATTTTTTGACAAGATACTTACAAAAATTTCTTTATGCTAAACTAGCAACTGGTGCACACATATTTCAGAGTCGCCACCCACATATATCGTGGGGATAAATTTTATAAACTGGTCTTCAAATAAAACAATAGACAGTTAACAAGGAATTGTAGCAAGCATATTGTAAAAATATTAAAGTCCCCAGCAAATTTGTCAATTTTGTTAGTGCTTAAGATTGCCAATGATGAATACAAATCAGAAAATTCTGATACATAACTCTTATGGTCCCAATAGATGCATCTAACAACATTAATCACTAAGGTGATGAGGATTTATATCCTTCTTCACTTTGAGCTTCAAGGTCAGGTGAGTGTACCTATTAGATTTAATTCTTTAAAGAATCACAACAATCATCTGTATACTTGATACAGATATAAACATCTAATTCTTTCAACATAGACTTAAGATAAATTGTTATTTCATATTGTTGATGGTAAGAAATGTAAATTAAGAAAAGACCAGTGCCAAATCCTAAGGCATAAGAGTCAAAGGCATATATCTATAGAAAATCCCTCAAATCAAATATCCCCAAAACCCAAATAAGATGCCTTATAAATTATCCTCTCATTGACATATATTGTCATCAGATTCTTGCATAAACTATGAATTCCCTCAAATCTCCCTTAATATTTACCCTTCCCTTGAAAGAAACTTAAGATTAACCTCACTATCTACCTTGTAAATGATGTATCAAATATGCCTTACAAATTTAATACACAAAGAACTCAAGATTCATACATGAAGACAACAAAATATGCAAAGGACTCTCAATATATTTTCATTTATATTTTTTCTGTATTAGTAAATTCATAAACAATAATTCTTAGAGCTAAAATAGCAATGCAAAAACTCTCTTTACAAATCTATTTCACCACCCTTTTGCAAAACAAAAAACATGCTACTTATATCACTAACCATCTTGGAATCCTCAAGGAAAGGATGCAACAAGCTTCAGATGGCTAGGATAGTGACAGGTACTAAAAGACAAAATAAATTACATCATGAACAAAAAAGGAAAGTAAAGCCATAAATTTTTTTCTAATCATAGTGAATATTCATAGGTGGCACCTTTGTCTGTAGATATTCAAGGTAACTGCTAAAAGTTTTTATATGAATAATGGCCACCTACTGGCTAACATACATTATTCCCTTTCTGATAGTTACCCTCCCTATGCTCAAGGATCAGGTGCCATGTGTGATTCACTCTTCTTACATTGCCTCTAAATTAATGGATGTTGGCTTCTTCTTCTTGGGTTTTGTGCTTATGCCCCATTATGCAACATCCTCCTCAGTAGGCCAAGTGTACACCTTCAAACTTTGCAACATCTTTACTTGTTTATCCCACCTACAATCATTTATGGCCTTGGTATCATTAACAAATCTAATGCAATCATTTTCTACCTAAAAAATATTATCAAGAGTGTTGTTGAACCTACCCATGTCCAAGATTCCATCATTATTCAAGAAGGCACCCTGCCTAGTCGACAACATATCAATTTTTTATTTCCATTCTTCAATGCCTATGATTTTCTCACCATCCTTGTGAATTGGAGGAAGATATTTGTTGAAATCAGGGTTGAACATATCCATCTTAGCTTTAACTTGATTGGCTTTACCTTTGAAAAAGGCCCAAGTTGCACCAATGAGCTCATTGTTTTCTCTCACTTCTCCAATTGATTCTAGGATATCAGGACTATGTGGCTACAACATCTCAAGTTTCTCAAAAAGGGCCCCTCTACCAGACCATATGTTAAACAATGGCTCGAAGGTAGCCATAGCATCTTTTATATTTTCATTTGTCTTTTGCAAAATTATGGATGAACTATCCAACTAAGTTCATCTTTCTCTTTATTACTTGTAATATATGTTGCAAAATGTCAGAGAGGGAATTGAGGGCCACCTCCAGCTTGTCTTTATCTAACTTGTCTTCTGTCACATCTGGTACCTCTACCTATGGAAGCACTGCACCTTTAATTTCTAAAACTGGTGAAGGGGTTTCCTTGGATGCTTCTTCAAGTTTGATCTTCATTTCTTCAAGCTCATCCTCTAGCACCTTGATTTTCACAAGCCCCTTCTCTCTATCTTTAGCCAAAACAATGGCCTCATCAAACAACTTTCCATATCTATTGGATGATTGTGCATTCTTGGCCTCATTTAAGTGAGAAAAATGAGTCACTACCTTTGACACCTCAAGGTCACTAGTGTTGTGTACTGTCCAAATGATCTTATTTTTATGCATCTTCTCTTCAATACTGACAAGAGAAGGCTTTTGAGTCCTAGGGGCAAGACACCACATCACCAAAGTTTGGGACTTAGAGTCATAACCACACCTTTTGATCATTTCACCAAGTTGGGCCTCATAAGACAAACTACCCTCTAGTTTCCTCATTATTTGGTCACTAATGAATGCATAGGTCAAATCCCACCCTAGTACCAATAGCATTCCACTAGATTTAACTAATTTCCTAGCTTCATCAATAGAAATTGTCTCTGATTCAGGATCATATGAAGCTAGGGCCTTTAGGGCCTCATCATTTGGATTGGTGCCATTAGTCACCTGACTAACTATGTCTTGTTATTTCTTCCATATCAAGAAATTCTTGAACTCTTCTCCTTTGATTAATTGATCATCATTGACTAGTTCTTCTTGATACATTTCTCGTTCAGCCATGCACAACAGGAGGAGCAATTCGACCTCTTCTTGAGTAGCCACCTTTCCTTCTCTAATTATTTTTCTCATGTGGTGATAATAGGACCTATCACCAGGAACTAGGGAAGAAACTTTGTCAGTTTCTTCCTTTAGTCTTTTCCCTTTTGAGGGATCACCCTCCTCAAGCCATTCCTTCTTTTGAGGAGGTTCAGGTGCATCTTCTACCTTGGGAGCATTTTTTCCTTGAACATCGACTAGAGATTCATTTTCTTGGGGATGGTTATCTTCCTCATATGAGCCCTCACTATCTTCCTCATATTTTGAAGAGGAGTAATCCTTTTTTACCTCTAGCTTCTCTTTAAGATGGGCTTCCAATTGATTAGATAGGGTTTCATACATCCCTATCATTCTATTAATTCATTTCCTGTAGGGGAGGCCTAGGAAAAACCCTCCAAAGGAAATTCCAGCCTTCTTCAACTGAGCTTCCAGGTTCAAAAGGCCATAGAACTTGGTGAGCCTCCTTCCAATATCATCTTCATCTACTAAATTCATCATCACATCCTTCATGGTCTTTACTAGCACCAATGTTGGGGATAAGAAACTTCCTGGCATTGTTTATAAACTCCCTTGGATCCACATATCTGTATATAGTTGAGGCCATCTTGAAATGATTTAGCCACATGCTGAGTTGTGGCAATGCTCTCTCCCCAATTAGAAAACTTGACAATCTAAATAGTCAAGGAGTGGAGTTCCTTTCTTATGTGGAGCCAGGTTCTCTTTGTCAGTCCATATCAATTTCCAAATAAATTCCAACTGGGAAACCAATGGTGGCACATATTTTGGAAGTATGTGAGGGGGTTGTGGGAAATCGTAAACTCTAATCAATGTGTAAGTCTGGCCCAAATAAAAATTACCTTAGTTATGGTCCATTGGCCATTTGTCAACATATTATTTATGCCTAAGAAGCCTAAGCAATCTAACTGGAAGCCTTCTGATGTTTGTCCCCAATAGGTTCAGGATTGGATTGACTATCCAATTTTGGAAACCATAAAATTTATTTTTAATAGAAGTGTAATTCCACACCCTCAACCAAAGTTGCAATGGATTTGGTTGTCCATATTTCATTGTTCTTGGTCTCAACATGTGTAAATCCACATTATCAATATTAAAATACAGGATCATGTGCATCAAAAGAGATTAGTGCATGAATTTGGTTGGCCTTTTATCCTCTTTGGTGTTCACCAAACCCTCATGCATGTTGTCAATTACTATAATACCCTAAAAGTGGCACCTAATAAATTCAATTAATTTTGGTGCATTTTCATCAATTTTACATCCCCAAAGTCCTAGTTTCCTAGGAAATTTTTCTCTCTCCTACCTAACTTAATTCAACTTGATGTCAATTGCAAAAACTCTAATTGCATTAATCAAATATTAAAATTAATTCCTAAAGTCCTCAACTTTTATTAGCTAAATTACCCCTATGATAAATTAATTTAATCCTAAAGTCCTAAGTACTTGGAATTAAATTAAAATCTACCCCCTTTAGCTAATTACCCATAAAAAGGAATTAATAATTACTTGTTATTTGAATGGACACTCATTTTTGAATTAATAATTCAAGATATTTGAAAAGTCCCCTATGTGGCAAATTCCATTCTTTTGATTAAGTAATTCAATGCTTTTTGTCTCAAATGGAAATGAGGGTCAGGAGTTTCAAATCAAGAACCCCTTCATTCTCTTCCTGGGCTTTTCTATTTAATGGACCTCTTTTCTTCATTCGAAGAAGGTAACTGTTGAGAGTAATTAAACTATAGTATTTTTGTGTCTCAATTTTATCAATTCAAAGCTTTATTGCATATTAGTATAATTTTCTCATTTTAGCTTAATATTGTACCTCATTTTAGAATTAATTTTCTTAATTGTTCATAGCTTAATATCATTTCTACTTTCAATTTCTTAGAATAATTTGCATTTCATATTTCTTTCAAAGCCATTCTAGATTAGTATCATATTTCCTTCAAAGTATCTTAGATTAAATTGCATTCATTCTAGTTTAAATTTAGTTTTTCTTATCATCATAGCTTTTGAAAATCCTCTATTGTAGAATCGGTCTTATGGTTGTTGGCTCTCTAATCTGAGAGCAATTAAACACCCCATCTACATAGGAGGCAATAAGTCGCATCACCATGAATTCCAGATTGAGTAATTCATACTCTCTCTCATAATTTGATCATGTGAGTAATGACTATGTTGCATGTGTAGTTGGATTTGAGGTCCCCATTCCACCACATACATTTTGGCACCCACCGTAGGGTAGAAAGATCAATTTCTAGCCTCATTCTCATTTTTTATGACAAGAAATTTAAGCTCTACCATGCATTCATACTATCTGTGTACAGATTCTCATGCGAGATTCTAGAGCATGTCGTGCAAAGATTTACTCCCTATAGCACTCTCTCATGCGATCTGATGCATCCTCGCATGGTGCCCTATACTTTCCCATGCGCTGTGGAGTACTTCCTCATGCGAGATTTGGATACAGTGGTTTAAAATTTTCAATTTTTGTCTTTCCTGTTTCAAATTTCTGACAGTTTCCTGTTTGCTATTGTTTATTATTTCTCTATTATTTTCATAGCATAACAATTTTCTACAGGACGTTTGACCAAGAACATAAAACATGCTAATGGTTTGATTGCAAGATGATAGTCGAAGAATTGCTAAAACGTTGTGTTTGTTTCTTGCTTTCATTCACATAGTCTAAATAGGGCTCCGTTAAAATTTCTTGAGGATTTTGATAGTGAGTAGGGAATTTGGCTCTTCATTACATGGAGGTGATGACCATAAATGATCCTGAAATCCTAATGATCTTACTAATATGACAAATTCTTGGGGAAGCAGAGAAAGGTAGTGAATCTTTATGCTTCTATTAGCCAGGGGATTATGCTCCTCTCTTTGAGAGAAATAGAAACCCAAAAGCTTGTAGTTGTGGTGGAGTGAAGCTAACTCGGTGATGAATCTTCTTGATGTGTTTGGGTGAGGAAATAGGATAGAGAAGTATGCTCTTCTCCCTTTGGGAGAACTAGAAAATTTGACCCCCAAATCTAAACCAAGTCCAGTGTCACCTTTAGAGAGCTTGTTGAAAGTTGAACCTCCGGGAATGACCCAAGTGAGTACGCACCTTTCACTGGTGATTCCACCTCACTCTAATAAAGAACATTTTGTTGACTCTAAAGACTCCAAAACCATGTTAGCTTCCTTCTCAAGACTTTGACTATCATCTTGAGAAGGCTCCATCTATTATACTGAGCGGTGCCACTCCTGGCCTTGCTTGCAGGGGTGTATGACTTTTCGATGTTGGTGTGGCTATGAGGCCTCAACCTTGTATCAGGGGCACCAAAGGTTAGTATGAATGGAAGCCTATTAAAAATGTTCCTTATCTAGTGGCCTACTTGGTTCACCTCTGAAAGGAGTCATAATCTTTGCGCAAGGAGGGGGAAGAATCTCTCTCATAAATTCCCATCATAAGCATACACCTGGACACTCAAAGGTGGTTGCGACACTAGCCCCTACTACAAGGGTAACCTTTGAATGTACACCTTTGAGTCCTTGGAAACACCAAAAACATGGGCACCCTCTAGGGGGTGACACGGCTATGTGAGGTGCATGTATGTGCATAAGCAATGGGGCAAAGGTTTTGTCTTCTCACCATTTTTTTTGTAGGACTAAGCTATGTTTTTGTTATCGAGTCTTAAAAATTGTCCAATCATTATCAAACAAAGACTCCCCTGATGCTATCAAGTTGCTTTGTCCTTGATAGGTCTATTAATGACTACTTCTTGTATCACAACTACTTGATTTGAACCTTTGTGTCTTTAAACGAATGCTTGAAACCTCAAAATGAGATTGTTGATTAAATTGTTCTTCAAACCTGTTAGTAAATTGGATTTTTTGTCAGACATCAATTCAGGTTGTACCTCAAAATTCAACTTTAACCTTGAAAACTATGTTAGATTGTCAAATTTTGCACTTTTCCCGCATGAAGTTTCACATTTCAAAGCACTTTCTCGCATGAAAGTTGGTGTTCTCTCACGTGGCCTAATACTCTCTCATGCGAGACTGTAGCCTCATTTGCAAAAATAGAGACCTATTTGCCATTGACTATTTGACTTTTTATCTAATCTACTTTTTGTTTGAGGTCTATTTTTTTGCTTTTCTACCCTTCACTATCAAAAACTAGTTGTTTTGAGCTAGGAATCGATCGATCTTTTCTTTGACTCATGTCATCTCTTGTTGGTTTACCTTATTTCTTTATGCCTTTTGTATCTCATGTTGCAATAGTCTTATCTTAGTTGTTCTAGCCACCTCTTTTGACAATTTGTACCAGGTTCATCTTGCATCTTGGTTGTTCTAGCCTTTATCTCCTTTGCATTGTTCTTAGAGACCGAGTCTAGCATTATCCTAAGTCCTCTCTCATTTCATATTCATCTATGACTGTCATGAATAGAAGTGGCAAGACTTATCCCATTCAGAATCCTGATCAAGGTAGAAGCGAACCTCCTAATCAAGAAATAGATCCTCCTGAATCTGTTGTGAAATCTAAACTTTGTGAGATATCTTCAATTTCCTCATTGAATACTTCAAAACATAGTCTATCTCAACCATCACCTCCAGTGTTTCAAGAGTGTTTTAATCCATTGTTTGAAGCGCAACCTAGTTTCTCATTTCAAGACCAAGATAACTCATTCTTCCAAGAGAACTCATTGTTTCACAACTTTGGAAGACCTCTTCCTCAGACTAATCCTATTATCATACCTATTGATCCTACTAAGAATAGTTCTAGCATTGAACCTAGTGATACTATTGAAGATATCTTCTTGCCTGAATTTGTTAAATCTTTTGATCCTGTTCACTCACCAAAGGTTACCGTGGTTGTGCCCTTTTGGCACTAGACATATCATTTCACTGAGAATTCATGTACTGCACAAGCCTACAACAAGATGGGAGATCCGTTTGATATCCAACCAGGAAAGTATAGTCAAACCTTTGATCAATCTCAAAATAATCAATATCATGGTCAATCTTCTAATGACCCACGTCATGGTCAAACTCAAAATGAGCAACCTCATGGTCAATCTCAACATGACCAAAATCAGTCCCACAATGATGATCAATCTCAAAGCAAACCTCAAGGCGATCGACAACCCACCTATTTCTATCATCCTCCTCCATTCAATCAAAACCAAGATGATCAACAACAAGATCAGATTCTAAGTATTTATGAGATTCTTGGGAATGAAAATGAAGTGATAAATCAATAGGATATAGATGCTGCCAAAGCTAATAAGGGTCTTATTAAAATGATGGAGATCCTTCTCCTAGAGGAGAAAGAAAAGTACTTCCTTGAGCTAGCTAAACAAGGGGCCAAGTTATCCTGAGACTATCAAGTTGAAACACTCATAGCTAAGGAAGAAGAAACTGAGACGAAAAAGTTGCAAAAGATGGTCCGAGAAATGCAAGATCAAATTAGTCAACTTTCAAGGAATAAAGACAAACCTGCTCAACAATTTACGATGGAAAGTATTTCTCCTTTCCCTTTTGACAGAAGTCTTCATATGCCACCTTTTCCCAAAGGTGTAGAACTCCCTAAATATTACAAATACTTGTGTGCAACCAATCCCCAAGATCACTTAAGGGAGTTTGGTGCATTGTCCATGGAATTCATGCACGATCAAACATATCTTATGCACTTGTTTCCTCATAGTTTGGGCAGACTAGCTATGGAATGGTTCTCTAGATTGCCTAATGGTATTAAAACTTTTGATGAAATGGCTAATCTTTTTCTCCAACACTACTCACATAATATTTAGCATCCAGTCAACATTCAGGATCTTTGCAACTTAAAACAGTGACAAGGAGAATCTTTCCTAACATTTCTCCAAAGGTGGAGAAAATTATGTATGAGGTGTCCTCACAAACTACCAGAGTTTGAGAGACTCGACATCTTCTTGGAAAATCTTGTCCTAGACTTTGGATACCAAGTGCAATTGCAAGGTCCTCTTACTTTTGATAGTATGATCAAGCAAGCAGTGCAGATAGAGGCCTTTATGATCAAGAAGGGAGAATTAACTTTGAATAAGGACAATAAACAAGGATAAAGGAAAGACTACCAATAAGAATAGAGATGTAGTAAATGATGGATTAGTGGATAATGTTACTATGAATCCTTCAAAGTCTACTTTTAATCTTACTTCCAGTATACAAGCAGCTAAGACTGTCAAAAAGACCACAATAGACAATCAACAAACTTCAAGATTTTCTAGGAACAAACCTTGGGCCTCTCAACCCAAGTGTGATTTCACCTCTTTGGGAGAGCCTCTTGATGTGGTCTATAAAAATCTTATAGAGAATTAGGTTCTTATTCCTTTAGAAAAGTATACTTATGACCCACAACCAAGACCTCATTGGTGGAATGATAATGCTTACTGTGACTATCACCAAAACATTGGTCATAAGATTTCAACTTGTCTTCAGCTGAAACACAAGGTCCAAGATTTGATCGATAGTGGTGATATTGTTGTGGATGGCCATAACAAGAATTCAGACCACCAAGCTTTTAAGGATCCTTTCCCTCCTCATGAGAAAGGTGAGTCTTCAAATGCCAAGAATACCAATGCTAAAGTCAATTACACATACACTAATAATGACAATGTTATTGGTATGATTGAACCTGTCGAGATAGAGTATTGTGATGTGATCACTTCTAGAGGGAGCAGCGATGATCCCAAATCTAAGACTCATTTTATCTTGCGTAGCTCTGCGTCTCATTTGTTCAAATCTAAACAATCTCAAGACTATGCTAATGTTGTCACTCAATCATGAGGAAGAGTTGTTTTGAAAGGTCCTGATGCTTCCACATCCGCTCGAAAGAAAACTATGGATAAGAGACCTGATACTCTAGCATCTACTCTAAGGAAAATTGTGGATAAGACTATTGTTGGCCCCACCAACAAAAACACGAAATCTATTCCTATAGCTAGCTCAGCTAGTTATAGCATTTTGGATCAACTCCAGTGAACCAATGCTCAGATTACCATCTTTGAGTTGTTGAAAATCTTGCTTGCTCATAGGAAGATTTTGGATCAAGCCCTTGCTGAGGCAAATGTTCCCAAGGATCTCAATCTCAACCAGTTCCAATCTATGGTGGGTCATTTGACTTCGCCTCACTATCTATCTTTCTCTGAAGAAGATGATCACTCTTTGAGTCACCCACATAATGCTCCCTTGCATATAGAGGTCATGATAGGTCCTAAACACATCAATCAAGTGCTCATAGACAACGGTGCTAGTCTTAATATCTGTTCCACTAAACTGCTCACTCAGCTAGGTTATGATGAGAATTGTATAGATCCTCACAAAAAGATTACCATCAAAGCTTATGATGAGGAAGAATGCAAGTCCCAAGGCTTAGTTGTGCTACCTATTCATGTAAGTCCTATTGAGAGAGATGTTACTTTCCAAGTGCTCGATATTCCTCTTGCCTACAATATCTTGTTGGGTAGGCATTGGATTCATGAGATGCAGGCTATTCCATCCATGTATCATCAATGCATTAAGTTCCCATTCCATGGGATAGAAGTCATTGTACCTGTAAATACCAATTTCTCTTGTAATACTCTTGTGCAAACCATAGATAGCTTTGTTCTAGCAAATAGAGAATCCACTGAGTTTTATGATGCTAATTTGAAAGAAATGGAACAAACTTTGAGACTTAAGGATACAAGTATGGGGGAATACCAAATGGAACCTATGCTATCATTGGCTACTCTACCTCTATCTCCATTCTCTTATGGGAGACCTTCTGAAGATAAAAAAACTTTCTAATGCTCCTCCCCAAACAGTTTATGATGGAGCCTTTGTAAGGGCCTCTATACCTTTAGAAGATGAGGATGAAGAAAGAGCTATCCAAGCCTGGATCTATAAAGGAAAAGAAATAGTTGAAATAACCACTCCACCTCCATATTTAGAGCAAGAACCATATAGTGAGGCCTTAAGATCATGAAGTGATTCCGTTATAAGAGGAGTGGTCCCATAGGAAAAAATGATAATGGCTTATTAAAACCCATTGAAGCTACATGTTGCCACACAAAAGATACTAGTGGCTTAGGCTTTAAAAAAAATCTCTTTCATTTAGGGACCAAGAAATTTGTGTCAGCTCCTGATCTTGAACTTGAACTTGAACAAGAAATTGAAGATGCCACTCCAGAAGTGAATCTAGAGGCTAGCTCTAATGAAGATACATTTCCATATCCTATTCCTCCGGATCTTGCGGCACTCTTTGCCGAACTTGATGAGCCTATCATACCTGTTCATATGGTAGAGACAGATATTGATACTGATAATGATTCTGATAAAACTTCTTCAGTATACCAATTCACATATGAGGAATGGAAAGAAAAACTAAATGATGATCCTAATTTTTAAGGTGAATGATATAGGCCACACCATTTTCAAAAGTACTTTGAACAAGAACAACTTCAGCAAGCTATTAATGCCACAAGGGATAATAATGAGTTTGATGATGTTGCTAATGAAATTCCTATATCAAGTACTAACTCACATGAATATGAGTTTGACTCTTTGTCTGATGCTACTTATGATGTAGACATAGATACTATTCACGTGTATGAAAGACTCCTCGAAGTAGGTGAAGGGTCTAGCACTAGGCCGCATGAATTAGACACCACTAATGTTAATGTGTCCTCTACCTCCAATGCAAGGTCTTTTAGGGATTCAAATGCTCCTTTGGATGAGATCTCTCTAGTTCTTGACTTTCTTGTCAACACTTTTGAGGGTTATACCATGAACGCAGTTGAACCTGTCACTACTTCCCTTTCACTCCACCATCCTGATCTGATAAACTAGAACTCCCCTTCCGAATCCAATGAAGTCCTAATGTTCCAGACTAATTATGATCTAGCCTATTGCCTCCATGCTATTGAATCTATGATGTCCTCCACCAATGAAAGCAGTGTCTGTAATCACCCAAAAATGGTCATTTAGACTATTAGCCCCTTTCTAGCATTATTCGCTAAAATCATCAATTTCTTAGTCTTGATCAAATCCTAGTTCTATCATTTTTTATTATTTTCTATGGGCTAACCATTTTATCCTAAGTCTTTATTTATTTAAAAGGAATTCCCTCCCCTTTTAATAAATAAAAAGCCCCCACTTTTCCTCTTATCCTAAGTGGCACAAATAAATCATTATTCCTATTTTATAAAAAGGGAAAAAGCACTTTTTGTCTCATATGGACACAAAAGTCAACTCTTATTTTCCCATTGGAGGATATTTGTGCACATGGATTTCTTCTCTTTCAAGCTCCACTATTGATTAAATCTTTTTCCTCTTAATCTCCATGGTCCATTCTTTCTCATTTCTTATAAAAGGAGAGCTCTCTTCTCATTTTGGCATCCATCTTTTGAATACTAACCTTATGCTGCAGGATTTCTTGGAGACTTTGGAAATTTTTGGAGACATTCTTGCATCCATCTTTCATTTCTCACATCATAGTGTCATATTTATGCTTTATTAGATTAGCTTCCTTTCTATGCTCTAGATTAGCTCACATAGATTAATTAGCTTAGATTGTAACACTTGCATATTTCCTTTCATATCTTAGCTTGCATTCTCATTTCTAGTATAGTTGCATTTTCATTTTCATTTTTGATTCTTGAGGATATTGGCATTCTTGCCCTTGTCTCCATTGAATCTCCCATTGCATGGTTTACTAGCAAGGTCATAGGCTCAATAGCTCTAGCTGAGAGCACTCTTAAAACCCTTGCACTCCATGCCTAGGGAGCTCTAGGTCATTTTTCAAGGTCTCCCATTCATGGAATCGCTTGGAAGCAAAGGCTTAGAGAAGTGCACATCTTAGTGTGTACATTTTTGGTGCCCACCGTGGTTTCTAGTGATTTGATCATGTTGCTCTTGCTTCTGCATTCCCTCTACCTGATTTTGCTTTTGATCCTGAGGGGGCAAACGCATCATATCCTATTGGCTATTCTCCAGAGCATATGCTTGAACATTCTATAAATAGCCAATAGGATATGATGTGTCTGGCCCCTTGGGCTTGAAAGCAAAATTAGGTAGAGGGAATGCAGAAGCAAGAGAAACATGATCAAATCACTAGCAACATGTGTACATTTTTCAGTGTCACTTTTCCTCAATTTTGTGCAAATAGGAGAAACACCGCTTACAAGAAATCTAACAACACCTGTGCACATTCTATTCACACCTGTGAACATTTTGTTCACGCCTATGCACATTCTATTCACACCTGTGAACACTTTGCTCATGCCTATGAATAGTCTGTTCACGCCTGAGCGCATTCTGCTCATGCCTATGAACATTTTGTTTATGCCTATGAACATTTTGTTCATGCCTATGCACATTTTGTTCATGCCTATGCACATTTTGCTCACGCTTGTGCACATTTTGCTCATGCCTTTGCACATTTTGATCATGCCTATGAACAATCTGGTTACGCCTATAAGTATTTTGATCATAGCTACCAGCTTTTAAATGATGTGTAATAGCTGTTAAATGTCACCTGATATTTTCTATTTATTTTTTCTAGTTTGCTTGTTGTTTTTAGCTTTCGTATTTTTTTGAAAATTTTGGCATTTTCAAAATCCATGCCTCTGGAAAACTGGCACCTATTTTTTAGAAATTTTCACATATGGTATCAAAAATTTAAGTGTGATATATCATTGGAAAGCTCTTTTTGAGCTTGATCTAACCATGTTGGTTTCATTTCAAATTTTTCCATTTGATTAGCTATTTTACTTGTAGATTATATTGTTTTATTGTGCTAACTCTTTGTGGGGCTAACAAGTTGTGCTTGTAGGTACCTCCATTACTTTCATAAAAATTGCTAAAAGATCACATGTCAAAGCTTCAAAGGAAAAGGGGCTACTAATTGTGTTTTGCAGGGCTGCCCAATGCCTAAAAATAACCAATTGCTTGTTTAATTACTTTCTTTTGAGTGCGGTATATACTAGTTGTTTCATTTACTAGGCACTTAAGATCTTATTGTAGGAGTCTTTTGGTGGTAGGAAATTATGCTCTTCACCCTTGTGGTGAACCAGAAATCCTGACCCACTTTGAGATTTTGAAAACAAGAGGGTAATTGAACTCTTTTTTTGGTGTGTTTGGGAGAGATTCTTGAGCTAGGAGATTATGCTCTTCACCCTTGAGGTGAACTTTAAATCTTGACACTCAAAAGTTAATCCACTCTTTGTTTAGCATCAGGATCCTTTAGCGGGCCTGCTCTTGAGCAATCAAGAGGAATGACCCAAGTGGGGACAAGCTAATACTGAGCTATTCCGACCCACTATAAACTCAAGGCTATCAAAGACACAAAACCTTGGTAGACATAGTGCTTGTCTTCACTTGATGTGAGTACTTGTGGGATTGTGACCATGAGATAAGTGTTAAGCAAGAATGCTTAAGGTACTCTTGAGGCCATGAGGTCCTAGTCCTTTTTGAGGAGCAAGAGGGGTGCTACAAATGGAAGCCCTTATTAAGAACCATAGGTAGAGGCCACCCTTTTTTTCCACTTAGTTTCTTGGTGCAAGGATTGATGCAAGTGGAATAACCCAGATCACCCCAAGATTACTCACCATCTATGTTCCTTTGGTTGTGTCATTGACACCTCCACGACAATGCGAACATCTATTGTGGGCAACCAATTTGTGTGAGGCAATGGAACATCAAGTGTGGGCCAAGTTGCTAAGAATTGAGCCTTTGTCCTTCTAGGTTAGCAAGTGCTTGAAGTGTTCTCACTGTTATATTATCAAGCAAATGTTCTCAAACATAAAAACATTGCGGTAGTCCTCATAGAATTTTTCATTTTGATATCACAATTGTTTGTCTTGGCAAGGTTGCTTTTGCTCTTGCACAAGTGTTTGATGACATGTTTGATCACCGACTATTTGCAAACTTGTCTACTTCCTAATATTATTGTGCTTGAAACCAAAAAATTATACTTACAACCTACAACATTGACCAAATTGCTTTCCAAACTAAGTTTTTCATGTTCATTGGTCAAGAGTCACACTACTTGCCTGGAAACTATTGCACAGAGTCCTTTTGCTGTCTCACTGCTGCTTGCAATCTTAAGTTGATTTGTATCACTTCCAATCTTCCTTGGTCAGTCCAAATCTCAGATCTTAGGTGTTGTGACTTGTGGCTCAATATCCAAATGAATTTAAATGGTATCAAATTGCACAAAATGACTCTTTCTCTTCTTTCTTCCGCTTCTTCCATGTCTTCCTAGTCTTCCATTTTCATCCTTTCTCTTCTTTCTTCATGATTCTTCCTAAATTCTTCATGTCTTCTTGATTCTTTTCCTCTTATTATCTAGTCTACCTTCTTCTATTTCATCTCTTCTATTCATTTCTTCCATGCTTGATTCCTCCTCTTTTGGAACCATGAATTTCAATTATCTTGTTATGGAACCTCTCTTGAGAATGGATGATCTTGAACTCATTGCTCAATTCGAAGAGTATCTTTATTCCTCCAAAAATTTCATGGATGATAAACTTATGGCAAAAGTAGAAGAAAAATCGATTGAATCAGATGCCTTTGCTAGAGCATGATCCTAGCACGCCATCCTGCTTCCAAACATTCTTCATCTTCTAATTCTTCTCATCCTTCCTCATCCTCCAAATCTTATCATGACTCTTCTAAGTCTTATTTGTATTCCTCATTATCCAAGTCTTCTTCATCCACTAGGTTTTCATTTTCCTCTTCTTCAAGATCTCATTCCTCTTCTATTTCTCCCAAGAGTATTACTCCTTGTCTCAAGGCATACCATGATGAGCAATATGATAGCCCTTGTGATACTTATGACACCTCTATTCCTAAGATTCCTCCTAGTTGTAGGCTCGTGCTTATTGGAAATGGGTCGCTACATTGGATAGATTGTGATGGTGATCCATATGATTCAAATTTTGAAAGGGAGTTTGATGATTTATGCAAACAATACCTAGATGATGCATCCACTTCTTTTAAGGAATATAAAATGTACTGCACTGATATGAAACATCACTACTATGAGAATCCTTCCTCTAAGAACTCTCATGCTGAAGATAAAGATTACACTCTCAATCAAGATCATGTTAATGTTGAACCTTTGTCTTGTGATGGTCCCCTTCCATCCCCTACTTCCTCCAATAACCATACACTTCCTAAAGCTTCCGAGTCTTTCAAATATTTCACAAATCCTTCATCTGACAAATATCCCAATGCTTTTCATGCAGTTCCCTACAGTTATCCTCAAGGGCTATCTCTTAAAGAAACTCAAGCTAACCTTCACTTGGCTGCAAATACTTTCAATAATGTTACACCTAGCGAGCCTAAGCCTTTATGAACTATAATACCTACTTTAGCTAGTCCTTCACCATCTATTCCAAAATCTTCCATGCAATCACAACATGCTTCCTTGTCCTTAGAAGTGGCTCCATGTCAAGAGGACTTTTAAAATGATAAAGAAAAGAATATAAAAAAAGATCAAGATCAAGAACCCTCCATGTCATCCAATCCTTTTCATGATGTCTCTGATATGCTTCATGGTTCTTTTGATCCTCTACACTCTTCTGCATTCATTCCACCATCTCCTAAGCAAGATCAAGCTACTACTCACACCATTGAGCTTATTGACAATCAAGATGACCTTACTTCCATTGAGGTTATTGAAAATAGTGTTGTTACTTCCAATGTTAAGCCTATTGAAAATCAAGAAAAAAATGATGCACTTATGCTATCCAAAGAAACTTGTCAAGATCAAAGTCTTCCATCTTCTTGTTCTACCACTCCATGTTCACCTCCACTTTCTACTCTTCCTAAGTCTTTTCAAGATTTGAAAATTCCTATTAAAGAATTTTCTCCTATTCAAGATGTTCACAATCCTATTGAAAATCCTAATGCTCACTCTAAAGATGTTGATGTCCTTGGCTATCATATAAATGCTGATGAATTGGTTGATTATCCTTTTGCATCTTCCACATCCATCCTTGGACTTCCTCCACCAATACCAAAGGCTTCATTTCTTCCTTCCATCTTGGGCCCTTATGTCCCTTCACTTTCCCCTCCTAACTCTCCTAATTCTTCATCCAACTTGGGTCCTTACGTCCCTCCATCTCCCATCTTTCCTCAAGATCAACATAGATGCATACCCTTGAATCCTTTTCATCCACCCACTCATCTAAACCAGTCATATCGCCCATCTTCTTACACAAGTCCCAAGTCTTTTGGAAGTAACTTGAATGTTCAATACAAGAAAAAGAAGCAATACAAGAATCCATAAAAAAAAAAGATCACCATGTCTCCTCTAATCAACATGGAGGCATAAAGTCAAAAGAGATATCTAAGAAGAAAACTACAAGACAAGTATGGGTTCCAAAATCCATCATTGAAGATATTCTCTCCAAACCATTAAAAAGAAATGAAAAGCCTAAGGCTATATGGATTCCAAAGTCTCTCTTGAAAGAGTCTAATGTTTAGCAAAAAGTGAAGCTGACATTCAAGCTTCCAAAGGCTTCCACTTCCTCTTCTTCCAGAAACATTCTTTCATTCCATGTGCCTAAACTGCAACCTCTGCTAAACATTTGCCATATTCCTTCTCGTATTCCTTCATTCACATTTCCTCCATCCTCTCGCCACCCTTCAAGGTGTGTGTTGACGTTGATCTTTCCTTCCTTTCCATCTACCCTTTCACAATCCTTCCATTCATTATCCTTCTACCTTCTATCCTTTTTCCTCATTTGCCTATTCCTCCTATCTCCCAACCTCACTTGCTTTACATAAAACTTTATCCTTCATTTTTCTCTTCCATCTTCCTTTCCCTATCAGCATCTTTGAGCATATCATTTTGAATCCATGGCATATCATGGTTTATCCTTTCAAGGAGCGTTATCTAAAAAGCTTGCCTTCTTCCAAAATAAAAATAAAAATAAAAAATTTGAAAATGTGCCTTGGTGGAAACCTGGAAACAGGCACCTTGGTAGAAAAATTAAAGAGAAATAAATTCATCCTATGGTGAAAACCACTCCCTTGTGGTGCCTTTGATAAGTACCGTGATGAAAACCTAGCAATCGGGCATCATGCATAGTTCTTCTACATATTTCATCCATTTCGTCTTCTCTCTTTGATCTTGACAATGTTGACCTATACATGAACATTTGGCTATCTTGTGAGCTATCTTATGATGATCTTGCTTTCATTCCATTCATGTTTAGCCTTCATATTTATTTTCCTCCATTCATTCTAGACTTTCACTATCCTTTTCCCCTTTGGTCTTGATCTAATAAAAAAGAGTAAAACATGATGCTATGAAGCCTCTTGACATGTCTACTAATTTGGATTGCATCCTTTCCTTCTTTTGCATTACACTTTTTTGAATTGTCCTATGCTGGTCTTTCATTGCTTGTTCAAATATTCTTTACATAAAAAATTTTCCCTAGCTTGGGTACCCTTGAGGAGTCTGCTCTTGAGGATTTCTTCCATTCATTCTCCTTCATTCTCTTATCTTCCATCTCTTCCACCAGCTTGCTAATCCTTCTTATCCTCCACCTTCCTAGACATTGGGACTACACGATGTGATCTTTCTTGGGAGTTTGATGCCCATTCTATCTAGGGCCAATCTTTTTATATACCTTATTGATCCTGAAAAAATCCAAAAAAATTAAATATTGTCAAAAATTCTAAAAAAATTGAAAAAAGTCCTTAAAAAAATCTATCAAGTGGTGAAAACCTGGAAACAGGTGCTGCTTGAGACCCTTGCACCTATGTCTATCGGTCTTGGGTGGTGTTCCTCCACTCCACTTTCTGCTTTGCCTCTCCTAGCTTGGAATTGACTCTTGTCTTAGTCTAAGGGGCATACATTGTTCTAGCTTATCTTGGGTCTCTTTGTGCGTCTGGGTTTCTTGGGCAATTGGTTCCAACGGTGTTTTTCAACACCACCCCATTTATGTTTTTCAACACTTTCCTAGCATCAAGCATTTTCTCAACACTTATCAAATATCATATCCGCAATCTTGAATGATGCAATATTTCTCACTAGCAGATGCGATACTCAAAGTTTGACTCTATGACCTACACACATGCACTTAAACACTTGACTTGCTGAAATTAGCTTTATTTCTTTATGTGCTATCTATGATGATTTCTTTGATGAGTGTTCTATCCCTAATAGTTTTCGATGGTGCCGAGCTAGAAGACTAGGGCATGAGAACATGTTTTATTTTCTTTCTACCTGTGGGTATATTTTGTTGGTCCTAACTGTCATTAGCATTTATGCTTGTTCCACTTGACATTGGGATCTACAAGGTATTATCCTTGACTGTTTTACACAAGTGCATGCTTATAGTTATCTCGACTTTCTTATGTCTTTATGCAAGCATAATCTTGCTATATTAAACTTAGGGAACCTCACTACACTAGTCATCTTGACCTACATGTCTTTGATGCCTAGGTGGGATTTCCACATTTCTATCTGATATAGATCATATTCAAATTCACATAGTTATGCTAGTGTGTATTGTATGATCTTGCGATGCTACCAAAAATGTTCGATGATGAATATTAGAGACTAATAGCTTTGTGAACTTGCAAGTAAACCACTTTTCATAATAGCTCACATTTTTAGGTTCATGTTAGTTAGTTTTGCATCTTTCATATGGAGAGAGCCCTCCTTTCATCTTTCGTGTACCTGTTGGTCAACTGTGCTCACCTTTCGCTTTGTCCTAATCACATCTTTCACTTCTTGTCTTTCATATCACATCATTTTCTCTTCATTTTGGGATCAAAACTAAAATTCGAGCTCACCTTGATCATCAAAATTGCATTTCACCCTCTTCTGCGTAGTTGGTTGACCATTTGAGGCCTGATCCTTTGATCTTCACTAGGGCATCTTCATTTCTTCATCTCCATCTCTCTCACCCTTCTAGTCTTTCATTCATTTCATCTCTCTCTCTCTAAGGCCTTGACTGGGGCATATCTTCACTACTTGATGGTTATCCTATCATCTTTCATCTTTGATTATGATTTCTAGTGATTTGATCATGTTGCTCTTGCTTCTGCATTCCCTCTACCTAATTTCACTTTCCATCCCGAGGGGGCAGACACATCATATCCTATCGGCTATTCTCCAGAGCATATGCTTGACCATTCCATTTTCTCTAATCGATCTATCTTTGCACTTGACATGTTAATTCTCATCTCAAGTTCTGATATTGTCCATCCCTTTCCTAAGTGTTCAGTACTGTCGCTACCAGGATGACCATGCAGAATTTGTTATCTCTCTGCACTTCATTCTTTGGAGTTAGATCTCTATCTTTTGCCTTCTCAGCTGATTTATTCTTCAACATAATTTTTTCGCAGATTGATCACACATTAGTCAAAGAGGGGCAAATGTAATCACCCAAAAATGGTCATTTAGACTATTAGCCCATTTCTAGCATTATTCGTTAAAATCATCAATTGCTTAGTCTTGATCAAATCCTAGTTCTATCATTTTTTATTATTGTCTATGTGCTAACCATTTTATCTTATCTTTATTTATTTAAAAAGAATTCCCTCCCCTTTTAATAAATAAAAATCCCCCACTTTTCCTCTTATCCTAAGTTGCACAAATAAAGCATTATTCCTATTTTATAAAAAGGGAAAAAACACTTTTTGTCTCATATGGACACAAAAGTCAACTCTTATTTTCCCATTGGAGGATATTTGTGCACATGGATTGCTCCTCTTTCAAGCTCCACCATTTGTTAAATCTTTTGCCTCTTAATCTCCATGGTCCATTCTTTCTCATTTCTTATAAAAGGAGAGCTCTCTTCTCATTTTGGCATCCATCTTTTGAATACTACCCTTATGCTACAGGATTGCTTGGAGACTTTGGAGATTTTTGGAGACATTCTTGCATCCATCTTTCATTTCTTGCATCGTAGTGTCATATTTATGCTTTCTTAGATTAGCTTCCTTTCTATGCTCTAGATTAGCTCACATAGATTAATTAGATTGGATTGTAACACTTGCATATTTCCTTTCATAGCTTAGCTTGCATTCTTAGTATAGTTGCATTTTCATTTTCATTCTTGATTCTTGAGGATATTGGCATTCTTTCCCTTGTCTCCATTGAATCTCTCATTGCATGGTTTACTAGCAAGGTCATAGGCTCAATAGCTCTAGCTAAGAGCACTCTTAAAACCCTTGCACTCCATGCCTAGGGAGCTCTAGGTAATTTTTCAAGGTTTCCCATTCATGGATTCCCTTGGAAGCAAAGGCTTAGAGAAGTGCACATCTTAGTGTGTACAGTGTCAACATGATAGAGGGGGATATCAAGTATCTCAGTCAAAAAATTAAAAGAAGAAAAAATAGATGCTCTGATGGTGAAAACCACTTTGTGGTAGTATCAGAGCCAAAAATAGTGAAAATAAAAGATGTATCTAAGGGTGAAAACAACTCTAAGGCACCCAAGGATGAGATACTTGATATGCTTTCAATCCACTTTCAAGAGAGGTCATCAGTATTGATTGAGCCAACACAACCAATCAATTTGGGTACAGAGGCTGCTCCATAAATTATTCATCTAGCACAATCATTGTCTATTGAAGAAAAAGAAGAGTTTACAAGCTTCTTTCAAAGAAAGAAAATAAACTTTACATGGACTTACTCTGACATGCCTGGATTAGACCCCAATCTAATCATGCATCATTTTTCCATCACACCAGGTATCAAACCTGTTAAACAAAAGCTGCGAAAAATGCATCCACATGTAGCGCTTTTGGTTAAAGCAAAGCTAGAAAAGCTTCTTAAGGATGGCTTCATAAGAACTATTGATTATGCAGAATGGATTTCAAACATTGTTCCAGTCACTAAACATGATAAATCTATTCATGTGTGTACAGATTTCAGAGATCTAAATAAGGCATGTTCAAAAGATGACTTCCCACTACCTAATATTGATATGATAGTTGACATGACAGTAGGATATGAGATGTATTCCTTGATGGATGGCTTTTTTTGGTTATAATCAAATCAAAATCGCACCAAAAGATCAAGAAAAGACCACTTTTACATGTGCCTGGGGCACCTTTTGCTAGAATGTCATGCCTTTTGGGCTTAAGAATGTTGGAGCAACATACCAGAGAGTTGTTACTAATATCTTCCATGATATGATGAATAAAATGATGGAGGATTATGTGTATGATACTTTAGCCAAAAGCATGCAGTGAAGAACTCACCTCACAAACTTGGGTCCCATCCTTGACCGCATGGAACAATTCAGTCTCAAACTTAACCCAAAGAAATGTGCTTTTGGTGTTACTTCTAGGAAACTCTTGGGTTATATAATTTATGCTAAAGGCATAGAAGTTGATCCTGAAAAGGTGCAAGCTATTATGGACATGCCTCCACCCAAGAATATTAGTCAAATGAGAGGATTAAAAGGAAGGCTACAATCTATCCGGCATTTTATTTCACAGTTGGCCGACAAGTCATAGCCATTTACTAAAACTTTGCATAAGAATGTGACCTATGAATGGAATCAGGAATGTGACAAGGGTCTTACTCAAATAAAATGGTATCTAGATAATCCACCAATTTTGATGCCTCCTATTCATGGGAAGCCACTTATACTATACATCTTAGCAACAAACACATCTTTAGGTGCTCTTCTAGCTCAAGAAGATTAGAACAACAAAGAGAGAGCCATATACTATATCAATAGAACATTGGTTGCCTATGAAATGAATTAGTCTGTCATTGAGAAGGCTTGTTTAGAAGTGGTATTTGCTTCTCAAAAATTGTGGCATTATATGCTAGCTCATACCATGAGGCTTATTGCAAAAATTGATCCACTGAAGTACCTACTAAGCAAGGCTGCCCTCATGGGTAGATTAGCAAAATGGGTAATGATACTTAGTGAATTTGACATTGAGTATGTGGAAAGAAAAGCTATTAAGGGATAAGAAATTGCTGATCAGCTGGGGGAAGCTCCTTTGAAGGATCATCAACCTTTGAGTATTGAATTCCCAGATGAATCCATCATGCTTCTCACACATCAATCTTGGAGCATGTTATTTGATGGATCATTCACTCAACAAGGATCCAGTGCAGACATTCTATTTGTTACACCTCAAAGATATTCATTACCAAAAGCATATAAAATGTTGTTTCCCTATACAAACAACATAGCTGAATATGAAGCTCTCATTAATGGAATGAAGATGGCCCTTGAATGGCATGTGGATGAGCTCAAGGTCTTTGGAGACTCACAGTTAATCATCAATCAAGTCAACGGTGTCTACCAAACTAAAGATGACAAAATAATACCTTACAAAAGGATGGTGGATGATCTTAAACAGTAATTTGTACACATTTCTTTCCAGTAGATTCCAAGGGTGGACAATAAAGTAGCTGATGCAATGGCCACTCTTGCTTCAATGTTACAAATGCCAAAAAATGACTTCAGACACAAGTTCCTGGTGGAGGCATTACACTACCCTACCTATGATATTCCTAAATCTAGGATGATTTGTTCAGTCATTGGACATGATTCATCCCACTACCACCATATCTTTTCCTACCTTCATGACCAGATCATTCTAGACACCTATACCCAGAATGAAAAGCATCACCTCATTCGTACTTCTTCATGGTATGTCCTCGTAGCAAATGACTTGTATAGATGAGGTCTAGATGATACTGTCCTTAGGTGCTTAGAACCCAATGAGTCCAAATGTGTGCTAGCTAAGGTACATGAAGGTATCTATGGGTCTCATTCTAGTGGTCTAATGTTAGCCTAGAAACTTATTAGAGCTGGTTATTACTGGCCAGACATGGAAAAAGAAGCTATTCACTATGCCAAGACTTGCAAGCAATGCCAATTTCATGGGAACTTGATTCATGCTCTTGCTCATGAACTTAGTCCTCTCATTAGTTTCTAGCCATTTTAGCAATGGGCCTTTGACTTGGTTGGTCAGATACATCCTTCATCTTCAAGAGGACACAAGTTCATCATCACAGCTACTGATTACTTTACCAAGTGGGTTGAGATAGTGCCTCTAGCTGTAGCTGACGGCAAGACCATTGCTATGTTCATACTGAACTATATCATTTGTAGATATGGCATAGCCTCATCTATTAATATTGATAATGGGGGATAATTCAAAAATAAGGACCTGATAGACTTATGCACTAAATTCAAAATTATTCAGCATTGGTCATCCATCTATTATCCTCAGGGTAATGGACAAGTAGAGGCTTCTAATAAGACAATTCTAAAAATCTTGCACCAAACAATTCATAAATCTGGTAGAGATTGACATCTCTAGATTAATCCAGCCTTGTGGGCCTATAGAACAAGTATTTGAACACCAATGGGGGCCACTCCTTTTGCCCTAGTTTATGGAGCAGAGAAAGCATTACCTATTGAGGTCAAGATTCTAACATTGTGAATCTCTCTAAGGGGCCGCATCACTTATGAAGATAATAGAATATCATGGCTTCAAGAGCTTGAGTTACTTGATGAACGTCGGAAGGTGGCATTCGATCATCTAAGATCATACCAAAAGAGAATGTCTAAAGCTTACAATAAGAAAGTCAGACAAAGGGAATTCCAAGTGGGTGATCTCATCTTGAGAGAGAACACCAAAAATTAGCAGCAGCGAGTCCAGAAAGGGAAATTTGAACCAAATTGGCTTGGTCTGTATGTCATTACTGCAGCATTTGGGTCTGGTGCTTATCGACTCTCCACCACTGAAGGAGAGCAACTCAAAGAGCCTATCAACACTCTTCATCTGAAGAAGTTCTACAATTGAGACATTCTTGGCATGCTCATGTACATACTTATTGTTCCTGAAAAAATCCAAAAAAATGATATATTGAAAAAATCCTAAAAATTGCAAAATGTCCTAAAAAAATGATCTTAGTGAAAACCTGGTAAACAGGTGCTTTGATGTATCTATTATCTTGGTGAAAACCTAGTAAACAGGTGCCTTGATAATAATCAAAAAAATTGAAAATTGAAAAAAAAAATATGAAAAAAATCAAAAATACAAAAATACAAAAAAAATGAGATATTCAAAAATACAAAAAAAATTTTAAAAAAGAGAGAAAAAGTACAAAAAAATTGAAAAAGAAGAAAATGTGCCATTGATGAAAACCTGGTAAATAGGCATCATGGTAGCAAAAATAGAATCTCTGCCAAGATGGTGAAAACCTAGTAAACAGGTACCTCTTGTTTCCTAAAGCTACATCTCATCTCAGCGTTGCTTGGCTTTTAGTTTCCCGCTTTAGTTCGCTTTTCCCACTTTCCTGCTTTAGTTCCCTTTTCCCGCTTTCCTACTTTAGTTTTCTTTTCTCGCTTTCCTGCTTTAGTTTGTCTCCTGCTTTTAGCTCATTTCCTGCTTTAGTTTTCCAGCTCATGTTCTTGTCTTCAGTTGTCTTTGAGATTTTCCTTGACTCTTCATGGATTGGAACTGGTTCACACTTGGGGCATCTTCCTGGTCTAGGGGGCATTGTCCTATCACTTTCGAAAGTTTTGTTTGTGCATCGGTCACCAACAGTTCTCACTGTGTCTGCCTGCTGATGCCTAGCTACTTTGAGATTTCTCTCCTTGAGGGTCTCTCATGTATCGATCATGAGTGGTTATCACTATGCCTGCCTACTGATACTTAGCTCTCATTTGAACCTCTCTCTTTCAGGTTCTCTTCCTTACATCAGTCATCAGTGGTCCTCACTGTGTTTTCCTGCTAATGTTTCGCTCGCATTTTATTCTCTCTTTCAAGAATTTTCCTTGTATCAGTCACTAGTGGTTCTCATTGCATTCACCTGCTGATACTTGATTCACACTCTGATATCCTCTTGAGACTTTATTTCTTGCAATGGTCACCAGTGGTTCTCACTACGTCTACATGTTGTCGTTATCCCATCGAGACTTTGAATGTTGTTTGCTTCTGATTCGACTTCAATCCGCTTGAACACAAACGTAAATGTAAACTAAAACTAAAACTGATCTTATGTTCCTCTGAAGCACGCTGAGCTTTTTCTTTGCTTGTTTGTTTGTTTTCTTTATCATTTCTCCTCAAGCAAATCTAAGACGTCTTTCTTGACTGAGAAACGTGAAGACTAGGGGCATGATCTTTCCTTTGCTTTCTGTTTGCTGGTTTAATTCCAATGATCCAAAGAATCTATCTAAGAGGGGTGTCCATCTATAAGAGCCTTCATCTCATATTGTATAGCCATGCATACCTTGACTCCTTTTATATGGACACTTTGGTGAGGTTGGTTCTTCTCCTTGTCTATTTTGAGTGACTTATTTCTGCTACAAGTAAAATTGCTAACGCTCGTCCTGCTAAGTGAACATAAGGGTCACTGCGAGCATTCTTTGGTAAAGGAAGGAACTCTTGTGTGTTTGGTGTGTTTGTTCACAAGAAACATTCAGGTCATTCTAGAAATTGTTCTTTGATGCTTATGTTAACTTGCTAAATCAAAAGGAATAGGTGTTCAAGTCATTTTGGCTTCTTGTGCCTTAATGCTTACACCTCATTCTGACAAATTTAAGACTTATGTCATATTCATATTCTCATAATTGTAATGTTAGTGAGGATTGTATGGAATCTTGTGATTGTCCCATGCTTAAATGAATTTGATGATGATAAATACGGTGAGTCCAACAACCATGTCCTAGGGTTTGCATTTTCATTCTAGGCTTGCATTTTAGCTTAGGCTTGCATCTTTCATGCTAAGCTTGCATTTGAGATGATATCTTGTTACTCTCTTGATTTCTTTCTATTCATCCAAGGTTCTCATCTTTTGTCTTAGTTTCATCTTGGCTACACAAGTGTCCGGTCCTCACTCTCAATCTTTGAAACATATTCTTTTTTATTAGTACCTATCATATATTGCTAAAACTCTGCACGAGATGGTTAGTATCACATACATTGCATTTTCATTACATTTTCAAAGTGCTCTATTTTGTGCAAAAATTGCACCCTTGGCTAAATCAATTGCTCTAAATCCATTTTCAAGATCGAGATCAAAATCTGACATCTCTAGATAGCTTGAAATCACGTTTTAAATTTAGGGACCCTTTTGGGATCAGACACTTGTGCAGTTAGTCTTTTGGCATCATCTTCCTGCTAGACCCTCATCTTTGCATCATGTTCTCAAGATCTTTTCTCTTTTCATCAAAGTCAACTCTAGTCAACCATGGTCAAACTTGGTCAACAGGACCTCTGCATTGCTCTGATTTGCTTTTGTAGCTTCTCAAATCTAGTCTAATTGCTTCTACTCTGCAACCTCTTATTGTCAATTGTCCTTCTGATATGTCATCTTTCAATTTTTCTCCTAAGGGGGCAGGATGATTGCATCATTTGAATCTCATCAAATCAATTCTTGAATCAGTCTGATCTGAATCATCAGTTCTCATTTCTAGGGGAAACTTGATGCCTCACATCTTTCTATTTGGTCATCTATCTTTTAGGTATCTGAGAAATCTAACTCAGATCCTCGGGAATCAAGCTTCATTCTGGAGATGGTTGTCAAAACATTTTAGGTATTGGGGCAATCTAACCCTAATTCCTAGGAGTCAAGCTTCTTTTTGGAGATGGCTCTCGAAATCTCTCTTAGACCATTATCTGGGCAATCTAACCCAGGTCTCGGAGGTCTAAGCTTCGTATTGGGGCAATCTAACCTTGATTCTGAAGATGGTCCTAAGTTTGCATCTGAATCTCAATCTAGGCATTGGGGAAATCTAACCCTAATTCTCATTTTCTCTCAAGACCATTGTCTTTGCAATCTAACTTGGACTTCAGAAAATCATGCTTTGATTTGTTCAGTGTCTTGGCAACCTAACCTAGACTTCCAAATTTCTTATCATTTGTCACTTCAGGCTATTCTTTGAATCAACGCATTTTTCGCACATCAATTCAAAGAGGGGAAAATGTAATACCCTAAAATTGGCACCTAATAAATTCAATTAATTTTGGTTTTCATCAATTTTACATCCCCAAAGTCCTAGTTTCCTAGGAAATTTTTATCTCTCCTACCTAACTTAATTCGACTTGATGTCAATTGCAAAACCCTAATTGCATTAATCAAATATTAAAATTAATTCCTAAAGTCCTCGACTTTTATTAGCTAAATTACCCCTATGATAAATTAATTTAATCCTAAAGTCCTAAGTACTTGGAATTAAATTAAAATCTACCCCCTTTAGCTAATTACCCATAAAAAGGAATTAATAATTACTTGTTATTTGAATGGACACTCATTTTTGAATTAATAATTCAAGATATTTGAAAAGTCCCCTATGTGGCAAATTCCATTCTTTTGATTAAGTAATTCAATGCTTTTTGTCTCAAATGGAAATGAGGGTCAGGAGTTTCAAATCAAGAACCCCTTCATTCTCTTCCTGGGCTTTTCTATTTAATGGACCTCTTTTCTTCATTCGAAGAAGGTAACTGTTGAGAGTAATTAAACTATAGTATTTTTGTGTCTCAATTTTATCAATTCAAAGCTTTATTGCATATTAGTATAATTTTCTCATTTTAGCTTAATATTGTACCTCATTTTAGAATTAATTTTCTTAATTGTTCATGGCTTAATATCATTTCTACTTTCAATTTCTTAGAATAATTTGCATTTCATATTTCTTTCAAAGCCATTCTAGATTAGTATCATATTTCCTTCAAAGTATCTTAGATTAAATTGCATTCATTCTAGTTTAAATTTAGTTTTGCTTATCATCATAGCTTTTGAAAATCCTCTATTGTAGAATCGGTCTTATGGTTGTTGGCTCTCTAATCTGAGAGCAATTAAACACCCCATCTACATAGGAGGCAATAAGTCGCATCACCATGAATTCCAGATTGAGTAATTCATACTCTCTCTCATAATTTGATCATGTGAGTAATGACTATGTTGCATGTGTAGTTGGATTTGAGGTCCCCATTCCACCACATACAATTACATACTAAATGTAATCATAATTTGTATCGGCATGCGAGTTCTGTATATCTAAGATCATCATCAACAAATCAGCTGGCATCCTTTCCTCATCTCCATCCACCCCCAAAACTGAACATAGTCCATATGCAAGATATTTCATGTAAAATCAAGGGCCTTAAACCCATAGGGAGGTTTAATGTGGCTAGGGAGAGGGGCAACATATTTACCAGTCCTAGGCATGTGATAGGAAACTTGGGGTTTTTACAAGCTCTACTTGGCTTGCATATTTCTCATTTTTCTTGTTTAGGTCAATCTTTGTGGATGACAAGGAGCACAAGCTGAAATATTTCATAAAGGATCTCCTATCAAGAGTAACTAGGGATGATTGGTCACTTTTCGTAATTTTTTTAGAAACAAGCACTAGTACATTTGACCTTATTTTTTGACCAAACAATTCAACCAACAAATAAAAAGGTTTTGTTTGGTTGGATTATAGAAGGAAAGCTTTGATTTTTTTTTAATCCATACCCGTGTTGGTCACAATTTTTTACCAATACCGTGGGGGTCGAAAGTTCGACCAACACGAGCATAATTTTAAAAAAAAGGTTTCATTTCTCATTTCATTATTCCACGCACGACAAATTTGATCAAGGGCAACGCATGAAGGAGGACCACCTGTCTGTAAGGTAATTTTCATTTCCTTACCTTAACCTAGATGTTGGGGAAGCACTATTTGGAATACAAAAGATTCACAGTTCAGAGTATGTTCCTTTTGACTTGTCTTGTTCTACTTGTGGCACTTTCATTCTTGTGATGAACAAATAGCTTATTAACCCTACAAATTCATGTATACATCTTCGTAGTGAAATTATTTTCGATGCATCCTCAGTATTTTTCATTCATTTAAATAGTTTATGTGTTTCATTATATTAGTATGCTATGAACTGTTAGATGAATTAACATCCACTGCTAGTTCATTGATGCACACTATCCTCCCGAATTCATTTAATTTGTTTCAACCTAGTTTGTATTTTCACCATTGGATTGTCTATGCTGCTAGATGAAAATCAAATTAGGGAAATATGCTTTAATTTATCCAACACTCAGAGCTGTGGAGGTTGTCGAACCGCTTCAAGTTTGATGCCCTAGGCTAATCAAATTTAGCATGTTTAGCCAGTGGGAGAAAGAAGGAACAAAAATCTACAGTCGGTGGTAGACAAAGGTCAAGAAGTCAACCATGCCAAGACATTAGAAGGCCACAAAAACTTTCCCAATCATCTGTGACTATTCCAAACACCCAACTTCAAACTAATCCATTAAATCCAAATCTAGCTTGATCACCTATGGTTTGTGTTGAACTAGTTTGAAGTTGTCCGAATAGAATTGATCACTCATTGTTTGGACTGTGAAGTGGTGATTATAGAAGATTGAGACCAAAACATAAAAGATAACTAAGGAGTATTATCAAAGTATTCTATGTTAATTAGTTGGAATTGTTTTACAAATTTGTGAGATCATAACCAACAAACATCAACAAGTTGAGATCTGCTAGAAGTAAAGGATTGCTAATTAGCAGTGTGTTGTTAGTATTGGCAATAGGGAATAACAAAGTTTCTTAGAAGGCAATTGGTGGATAGGATAGTTCCCTGAATTTGGAGGTATTCGAAGACTAAGGAATTTGTCAGAATTAGTTGAAACCACTGTTCACAGTTTAAAATGACATTCTCAATCAGTTGTGTAGTAGATTGGGCCTATTAAGCTTTAGTTGCCACCATTCTGCATCAGGATAATTGGTGGATAGGATAGTTCCCTGATTTAATCTTATTTCATAGTGCATCAAAATAATTGATCACTCCACCAAAATTATCATTGAGTGGTCTCATAAAAAGCTAAAGTAACATTTATCCATATGGAAGTAACCAACATAAACAATGATATAATTAAGGAATAAAATTGAAGTTAATAGATATCACAAATATACAAGATAAATTTAGGAGAGATATTTTCCATCAATCAAAAAAATGATCTAATACATAAAAATATTTTGCAAGAAAGTGACATGAAGAACATGATCCAAATGATACAACAACAACTATAGAGACAAATTGATTCAATATCAACAATATGGATAAGAAACAAATAAAAGTGAAATATGAATAAGAAAATATAATCCAGCTATGATTGAAAGTGGAGAAATGGTTTATTGGATATAGACCAACATATTAAGAAATTAGAGGATGCTTGTAGTAAGATATTTGAATTATAAATTAGTACCAAATTAGTTTGGAATACATTGTCAAGAACTATAAAATAGATTAACCAATAGTCACTAGAAGATCAATGCAATAGAAAATAATATCTTTGTGTGTGTGTGTAATAATAATAATAATTGTCCATAAATGTGTATAATTTTTTGAATCTTTAGGTTATGAATATGTTATTTACACACTATTCTCATTGCATCACTCTAGAGTTAATTTCTTTAACATAAATAATCTATACCTTAGGATTATGTTTTCCTATCAAAAATTACTCTACAAATATCTTAAGACCCTCTTAACTATACCAAAGTGATTTAGGATTAGTCATGAATTAAATGAGAGCTCGCACTACTTGGACAACACATTATATTTCATACACCATAGTGTACATCAAAATTCTAATAGCTCTTACATTAGTTACTCAATCCATGTCTTCTGTTTGACTAGGTGTAGATGAGCACTAATTTATAGATAGCTTCCATATGAAATAAGTTGCAAGGAAGTCAATGAGACTAACAACTGCTACAATTATGGTGGTGTTAGAAGAGTAGAGTTAGAAGAAAAAGAGTCACCATGACTATTATAGCCATTACAATATATATCGACTCAGTAATCTTTTATGCAATTGCTAAGTTGTTTCCAATTGCAAGGCTTAGCCACTAAGAGTTGGATCACCATTTATTGATATCCTTTTGATAGTCACTTCTCAAGACTCTTGGATGCATTTTTTTCTTTGGTTCTTACTATTCCTTCACATGACTGATCATCTTTTGTGCTCACTATCATGAGGAACTCTATGACACTCTAAAAGTTCCATTCCAACTTCATCAACATTGTCTTTTCCATTTGCAGTGTATACCACTACTTTTGATGCATGTTGAATGCCCTCCCATTTAGCTAGTGTCTCCTCTAATAGTCATCTTTGAATTTTGGCCTTTTCTCTCTACTTTTGTAAACAATTCCATTCTCTACCTTATCATCTATATCTACTCTTTGCTTTGATAAACATTCTTGGAAGTTACTTTGAATGTGGTGGATCATGTGTTCTACATAGTATCATTGCTTGCTCTTCTCTTTTACAGTGACTATCACTGTTCTTCACAAGAGTGCTTTTGTCACCATGACTGCCAGAGATCTAAGAATTCAAAACTCTTAGAAACCCTCCTCAAAATAGTAGAGATTTTAATTTTGCAAAACAAAAGATGTATCTCCCTGTGAACATTTTCATGAAAACTACTTCTCTTTCTTTGACATCTGCCATTCCCTATTACTTCCTTCAACAATTTACTCTTTTTCTATGTCTGAAACATGCCTTTGAATGTCCAAAGAATGCTACTATTCTTTACATGAAATCTACATTTCATCTTTCACTTATGCAAGACACTGGTGTGTACTCTATGCTTTCTGATTTACACGCATACTTCTCTCCACCAGTTATAGCCTAATCTGCCTGATGATTATAATAGTCACCAACTTGTGAAAACAATATTGTGTCTCAATGTGTAATGTAGTCCTCTCCAAATCATGCTTGAGGAGCTTATATAATAAACAACTGATTAATGTTTTTGGTTTTGATGTAAATTCTATTAAGACATTTTGACCACCAACTCACTTATGTTTGGAGTCTTCTCCATATTCCGTACTCTTGGCCCAAATTTATTTATCTCACCAATAATAATTGGAAATGAAATGTTTGTAATTCATTTCTTACCATAGTTATCTTCCGAATATGAATTAATCCCCTTCAATGATGATAAATGTTGATGGCAGTCCCAAGTATAGCCTGAATGAAATATTAATTCCTCAATGTGTTCCTCTCTTTGAGACTCTTAAATGTTTTTGTTTTAATTTCTAACTTTTTAATTCAAATTACTATTTATAAAGTTAAATCTTAAATGTCAAAGATCATATCAGATAGATTTAATTCTATTTCAAGCATAGTTAGATAACCTACAAGATTCAAAATGAAAATTGTTCATCTTACTTGGGAGAATTCTTGAGTTGTTCATAATGATTAGCAACAAAATACTTGAGAGAATAATTTTGAAATGTAGTAATCTAAACAACACATTTATCTCTATAATAAAATGTCATTCAATTTAACATTTTGCATGTTAGTTTTTATTTGTTGATTTCTTCAGATCGGGCCTATATGTTCCAAGCATTGCTCTTCTTGCAACGTCAAGAAAGACCATGTCTAACGATATCAACGCACAAAAAAATAGGGAGACAATTGCTAGACTGTGGTCTAACTTAAAAAGAAAAGGTGATGGAAAATGTTATTGTACTTGCAAAATTTGTAAGGGCTTAAAGAATCGAAGATATCTAATCAAAATAGTTGAGGAACATTGTAGGCAGCATGGTCACATTGAAGGGGGAAACAAATTTCATCCATTGGTATGTATTTTAATAATTTATAAAATACATAAGACATGATTTGATGATGACATCATGGTCATGATTAATATAAGGTCATCATTCTCATATAGGTCAACCTCCCTAGGTTTCATGTTATGGACCATGACAACCTGGAGAATGTGGATTTCCAAATGAGGGAACATGGAGGTGTGAATATAGAAGTAGAAGGTAATGATCTCATGGAAGAAGACCACAATGATCAAGAAGATCACAATGATCAAGATGATCAAGATGATCAAGATGATCAAGATGATGATGTTGATGTAGACCTTGATGTACCTATACTTGATAAGGCACACAAGCCCCTATATGAAGGCTCCCAAACAACTCTTCTTGTTGCTATATTGTTGTTGGTGAACTTGAAGGTTATGAATGGTTTATCCAATGTAGCAATGACACGTATGTTAAGGTATGTCATCTTTTTTCATTATTTTAGTCGTAATTCCCTTACAATTAACATTGTGTGAATCATGTAGCAATTAATATTTTTTAAATTAAAAAATTATATTTTTGGTCATAGGTTGATAGGTGAGTCTTTGTTACCACCATCAAACATTCTACCTTGCTTGTACCGAGAATTATCTACCATTATGAAAGATATTGGAATGGAGTATCAAACAATACATGCATGTCTGAATGATCATATTATATATCATAAACAACATGAATTTGCAATAGAATGCCCTATTTGTCATATTAGTAGATATTGATAAAATTGAATAACAAAAAATGTGCCTCACAAGGTTCTTTAGTTTATTCCCATCATTCCACATCTGCAACGATTATTTAGGTGCAATAGCTTGGCACAATTTATGGATTACCATGCACACAATAGAAGTCGAGATGACATTATGTGAATGCCTATGGATGGTTTGGCATTTAAGGAAATAGAGGAAAAATGGCCACACTTTAAAGAAGAACCTCATAATCTCAAGCTTTCATTGGCAGCAAACGGTGTCAATCCGTTTGGAGAGATGAGATCTACTTACTCGGTGTGGCCTATTTTTGTTATCAACAATAACATTCCTCCTTGGATGTCCATAAAGAGAGAGAACATAATGTTGTCACTGATTGTTCCAAGTATTTTTTTATTTAATAGTCATCTAAATTAATTTATTATAAGTAATCCATCAAAATGGTCATAATAATTATGTAATGTTTTTGTTCATTCAACTAGGTAAGTACCAAGTTAAAGATATCAATGTATATATTGAGCCCCTTATCGATGAGTTGATGGTGTTATGGAATGGAGTCACTATGTATGACATCTCTAGACCAATAGGACAAAGACAATTTCAATTCAATGCAATGCTTGCATGGACAATACATGATGCCCCTGGGCTAACACATTTTTGTGGTATGTTCTTTTTTTAACACCTCTTTTTTGGTGTGTTATAGTGCTAAGACAAAGTTAACATATTTAATCTAATTATACATAATCTTGTAGGTCTTTAGACAAAGGGAAAATTTGCATGTCCAGTTTGTGGTCCAAAGATGAAATCTCATCATTCAAAAAGTTTAGGAAAGTAGGTGTTCGATGAGAATAGACACTTTCTCCATAGAAACCATAAGTACCAAATTACCAAAAAAAATCTTTTCAATGGGAAAGAAGAGACTACATCAAAGCCACAGAGAATGACACCTCACCTATGGAAGTTGGAATACAATAAAATAAATTATCGAGGTAATGTCATTCCATTTGATGGTTTTTATTTGAAATTTATATTTTGATATTGTGTTTTGTTTATTGATGATGTAATTGATGCTCATGAAGGTCGTCAAGGCATTAATGACCAACTTTCAAAAGGACTAAAAAGTTATCCTACACAATTTAGTAGGTTGTCGTACTACAAGCAACTCCCAATCGTGCATTTTTTTGATCCTATGCATATTGGAAAGAATGTAACAGAGACATTATGGAAAATCTTGGATGGAAGGCGTGACAAAGACAAAATTGTCAAAATTTGTAGTGACATTGAAGAATCCAACCATGCAATGAAAAATGTCATTCGATCAAATAACAATGGAGACCAGATTGATACAAGTGCCCTTAGTTGGTTATTGTCGGAGCAGCAGAGCAATGCTATAAAAGAAGTCATAAAAAAAATATGATTTCCCACAGGATTTGCTGCAAACATAAATGATCTCATATCAAAGAAAAGTGAATTTGGGCTAGGGATGAAAAAACATGATTGGCATACATTTATTAAGGTAATTCATGTTGTTTTGTATTCACTATATATTTGTATACTACATGTAGTTTTCATTGCATTCTTTTATAAAATATTGATAAGATCATTTTACAAATATTGCAGTATGTTCTACCTCTATCTCTCCCATGCCACTTTACCAATAGTGTCAAATAAGTTATATATGATCTTGGAAAATACATGAGGTGATTGTCATCAAAAGAAATTAATAAAGAAGATATAAAATATTGGAAGAGAAAAATTCTTCTTCTTATGTGTGAAATGCAAAAGTGTCTACCTTCAACTTTTTCCAATGCACAAGAACACTACCTCATACATCAAGTTGAGGAGATTGAATTGTGTGGACCTGTACCAACTAGGTCAATGTGGATGGTTGAGAAGCACTTGAAATTTTTGAAAGGCTTGGTTCAACAGAGAGCACATCTTGAGGGTTCTATGGTGGAGGTATATATGGTATACCAGACCATGGTGTACATTAGTGAATATCTTCCTAAGTTTGTAGCAAAGATCCATGTAGATTGTATTTGGGATCCCAACTCCATTAACAAATTTGAAGGGGAGTACTTGATGGGAAAAGGTAGATTGACAAAAATGAGAGGTAAATATAAGATGTTATTGTAGTTAATTAATTCTTATAAATCTTCAATATAATTTATTTATAATTGGTGTATTTTTTTTATACAGTTGGTCGAGAGTGGGATGCAATATATTTGTATATTGCGAACAATCTTGATTAAATGATGGTATGGATTGAGTGATGTCAACAAAATGGTTTCTCATTAACATAGGAAGGTGTTACTTCATTGGTTAGAGAATCTCATCGTAATGTAAATTCCAATGTTATGCCAATGGTAATTGATCTAGCATATGGTTTAAGAGGTAGAGAAGTACGTACAAATTTATTAATGATCATGACTCATATGTTCCGTAACAACTCATGATGCAAATAATTTTCACACACTTGAAAAATTGTAGGTCAAGCACCACAAAGCTATGTACTATCATGGCCACAAATTTTGCATTAAAAAGTTGGATGACACGATGAAAACTTGTGATTCTAGGATAACTATAGTTTTTGAGGTCACTAATATATCATCTAGAAATGACATACATCCTCAACAATCTCAAAATTGATACTATGGCATCTTGGATGATATAATTGAGTGAGACTTTAACTCCTTCAAAGTAGTTCTATTCGTCATCAAATGGTACAGGCTATGACCAAATCAAAATGATCCAGATAGAACTATTATTCAACATGATAATGGATTTATAATGATTAATACAAGGTCGTTTGAGCCATTTGGAGATGAGCCCTATGTTCTTCCAAGCCAATGTGAGCAAGTGTTTTACTCAGAGGTTCCACATAAACAAGGTTGGTCATTTGTTGCTAGACATGATCCAAGAGGAAGGCTGATAAAGTATAATGTTATAGAAGAAGAAGATATTGAAGATGATGAAGATCAAGATGATGGTGATGATGATGATGGTGGTGATGATGATGATGATGATGATGATGGTGATGGTGATGATGATGATGATGATGATGGTGATGGTGATGATGGCAATGATGATGGTGATGATGGCAATGATGATAGTGGTGATGATGATGATGATGATGGTGATGATGATGAGATGGATGAAGAAGATGATCAATGACATGATTGAAATGTACAAAGTATATATGTGATTTAATTATTTATATATATTTATATTGGTTAGTATATATGTTTAATATTGATTTATTAATTTCAATTATAATGATTACATATTTATTGTGTTCAATTCTAATGATTACAACATATGTGATTTATAATTACCAATGTTTTTCTTAAGATGCTCAATTAATTGTTTTTGATACATGTATATATTGTGTTTGATTATCACCCTTTTTGCAAATAGGCAATTGACTATAGACATTGTCACCCCTTCTGTTGACGATCTTGCATTCCATATATAAGGTAAATTTGTTCATGTTTACGATGTTGCATATTGTTCATGTTGTCTTCTAAGATATTTGTAGCATATGTATCATGTAATTTTTAGCTAACTTAAGATAAATTATTAACATATGCAGGAAATTTAATCCCTTTGGTGTGGATCATGCACAGTGACATGGATCAGTAGGTATAAGTCAATAAATAGACATAATTTTCTTACATTCTTCTTGTTTATCACTGAGCACATATGCTATAAATAAACATATTATATAATCATATAATGTATATATAGACAAAGAATAACCGTATAGACATATAATTATATAATCACTTTCAACTTAGTACATTTTATATCTCCCACGTATAGACAAAGAAGAACAGTACGTATGGGTCATGACTTGATTATTCTATATATATTATTTAAATATTATCAAAATTCTATTTGAAGCGGGGACGTCACAATATCTCATTTGATGGATTGTGGGACCCACCAAATAGGTACTTGTTAGATCTATCTACATCGAATGAGGGAAATGAGGGAATGGTAGATGAAAGTTCTACATGTAGTATGGCTAAAATGGGGAGATCAACTAGAGGTCAAAATATTAGAAAAAATTTGATAAACTCATGTAATTTTTCCTTGCTAAAGGGGGTTCATGTTCTTATGATGATGAGACCAAAGGTGACATCAAGGTGCCCTTTCGGTAAACACATATTGAGAAAGAATGGGTACCCAATGAGCTACCTCCAATTTACACTAATTTTTGTGTTAATGAGAGGATATATCGCATAGCTCCATCCTCATTACATGGTTTGGGCCTATTTTCCATGGATGGGATAAAGATATGTTACAACAAAGCTGTTGAATTGTTCAAGTATGTTAGTCCGTGTTACAATTACAATGATTGGATGCAGATTGTTCAATATAAAAAAAGTATGCATAGGTATGCACTATCAAAAAATTATATACAATGAAAAGAAAATGATCAAAGTAAAAGATTTTCAATGTACATTAATGGGAGACCAAAAGAAACAGGTAATATTGTGGGTTTTATAAATAGTACGCGACCTTCCTCAACTAATAAGCAACCCAATTGCATATTTGAGGCCCATGAGGGGAATCAAGTTTTTGTATGTACGATAAAATCAATAAGTGTAGGGGAAGAACTACTAATAGATTACCATTTAAATCGCATAGATACAAACAAAGTTACTATCATGAGGGTGGTAAGTACTATATACCATTTTATTAATAAATATTTTTTGCTAAGTCTATTGCTTTCAGTTTGCTGAAGTTTTTATATTTAATCTTTGTCATAGGATGATATGGATCCCCCACATGATAGAGGCCACGAGGATGCTCCTCCCACCCATTCTTCAGCAACTGTAAACCTTATTGAAATTGTACAAATTAGATAGATGAAAAATGTTATATTATTACATTATTTTATTTAGGGTTTTGGAGTTTTTATGATAGTTTTACTAATATTCCTGTCACAATTTGATGTTCAGGATAGGGGAAAAGCACCTGTAACAAAAGAGGCAATAGCTACCCCTTCTGATGATGATATCATAGAAACACCTAATATAATAATTATGTTGAGGAAAAAACTTAAAAAAATCAATTTAGAAATTATGAGCATTTTGGAGGAAAATCCAACCGAGGAGATGTTGAAGAGGCTATTTGAATTGATGGTGCAAGAACATCATTATGAAGTAAGTAGTAATGAATCTTTAGTTATAACCAAAGTTCAATAAAGGTTTATATTTTATACTCTTTTATGTTGTGAAGTAAAATATGTAATATGTGTTCTTGTTACTGGATTTTTTGGAAACTCAAGTACTTGATCAAGGACAACGCGGTGAGCTGGTAGTAGCAGAGCTCCGGCTGCCTCAAGTAAAATAATCCTTTAGTTGACAAGTTACAAGAAATGTTTTCTTTGGAACATTCAAAAACTTCTTAAGTTAACTCTTACTTTTATTATTCCAAAATGTCTTTGCTAACAAAGTATTGTTCAGGTCATCAAGTACAGGTGACTCCTCCTAGGAGGTTGATGGATGTCCATCAGAGATTGCCAAGTGCAATGTCAGCAACAAGGAGCATGCAAACATTGACACCTTCACGGTCTATGCCTAGTAAATCCTTGTTTTTCTATATTTGGTTTTGTGTTAATTATGATTTGATAATTTGTACTTTAATCTTGGGTGCATCACATAGTGGATTAATTTTGTGGAGTGGAGATACACCAAGGCTATCTGCTATGCTAGATATAGATTGGAGTACATGTATTGGTGATAATTCACCATCATTTCCTGGATCTACCCATCTTTCTAGCATGAGAGTTATGCAAACATCATTGTTGACTGACGATAATGAATTGATGCCTTTAAAATGTCCTAAGCTTCCAGGTACTTTAAAATTATTATTTTTTATATTGTAATATGCATTTAACTATTCATAACAAGTTTTGGATTGATTATCCCATGACATTTTTTGCAGGAAATGATTCATTTTATAAGACGCTTTATGACCTCACACTCAAGATATTCGGGCCCACCATACGTACAAGGTGGAACATCATAAGTGAACTAACCCTATCCCACTATTTTTTTTTCATATCATTAATTGGTATAGTATTTTTCCTTTCATTTAGATCTTTTCTTTTACTATATTCAAGGTACACAACTTTAGTTAATTTTTCTATCTAACAATTTTGTGTTTTTTGTTAAAAGGTGGAACTTGCAAGACAAAAAATTAAAAAATCAGCTCATTAAAGATTTAGAGCATGAATTTGGTAGTAATATTTTTGAGGAGAAGAAAATTTTAGAAAAAGCTTGCAAACATCTTAAGACTGTGAGGGAATCATATAAAAGGAGCCTCATATAGAACCCAAAGTACAAGTGTCCTCCCTTTATTCCAGTGAGGGATTGGAATGAGTTTATTTTGGATGCAAAGGAGAAAGGGGATGCTCAAAGAGGAATTACACTAGCAAATGAGAGAAGAAGGTATTCAATAGTATTAACTACTAGTACAATGTAATTATGCACTAATTAGTGATCTTTATATCTATATCATCTAACATATTTCAAACTTTTCATAGGTTGCAAGACACATCAAAGGAACAAAGGCCAGGCTGCAAAAGATTGGCCAGCATAGACTTGGCTCTGGTGGATATTCCAAAATTAAAGCACGAATTGTAAGTAGCAGTAAATGAATTGTAGAGAAAAATTATTTATAAAATGCAAATAATTTTGTTTAATCAAAAAATGCAGGGCTCTGAATTTAATTTAGAGGCCATGGTAGAACATAAAAAAATTGCCTTCAAGGAAGGCAATCAAGCCATGGCTGAACGCCTACACCAAGCTTCCACTGGCCCAACCCAAGAGTCTCCTCCATCATGAGAATAGGTAAATATGCCAAAAAATATATTAGAAATTGAATACTTGAGCAACAATCTATTTGATAATAATGTGCATGACATTGCAATGCAGCCTCTTAATCGTAACACGGATCAAATGCCACATGATGAAGCCCCTAATGTGCATCATAGTGTCAATGGAGGTGCTCATTTTCTATTTAAAATTAATTATTTAATTATTAATACAATTTAACATCTTAAATTGAACTTGGTGTAACCTTTTTTGTGTATATTTTAGAGCATACATAATGTCATCTTGAACGAGTGCCAGAGGATGTTCAGAGTGATCACCATGTAGATCATGTGGCACATTCAGGTAAAGAAAATCTATGTTTTGTTCTTTTAAATTAATTATGTGTGAATTGAACTCATGACGTTGTTGTTATTGCAACGGACCCCCCTTTGGCACAGCAGCCTTCTGTTCCTGAACAGATGAGGAGGAGACATGCGTTGCCATTAGAATCAGTAGAGGAGGGGAATGATGAGGACATTGATCTTCCTCTTAGAAATTACATGAAAAAAAATAGCAAGAAACCCAAAAATAAATGATTATAATTAACATTTTTTGGTAATGAAAGAACGTTGTCTTAATGGATGTAATTTTGTACTAGTAATTTTGATGAATGATGTGTTAATGAATTATTCATGAATGTTGTGTGTTAATGAATGTTATCATGTGATTATAATGATTGAATGTTATATTTCAAAAATGGATGAATGAATGAATGTTATTAAATGTTAATGGGGAATTTAGAGTGATGTTGGGGGGGGGGGGGGGGGGGGGGGAGGGGCCAAATGAGTTTACACCTTCACATGGTTGGCCTTGTTAATTAGAGAATATTAAACTATTCTCAAAACCAAGTGAAGCTCAAACTTTAAAGATAAGCTTAGAGTTAATAGTGACAGCCAATTAGCAAGTTGAAATGAAGTTCATTGTTACAGGTATCTTGCATTCTCAATGTTTGGAGCATTATTAAAAGCACTTTTATAAACATTTATTATTGTTATGACCTCTATGCATATCGACGCTCTATCACTGGTTTTTTGCACACTTTACTAATCACTGTTATGTATTGCTAACGCATTATAGAAATGTTGTCTTTAAGCCCACTTGACCATTATTTTTGCAATAAGGTTCTTGTGATTGTCACTTGATGTCCGTTTGGCCTCTAATTTTCCCCATATGATACTTTATTGTGTTCCTATTAGGTATCTTTTTTTGCTCTTTATGACAATCATTTACAAACTCACCATGCTATATATTCATGATGAAAAAATAATAAAATGATACCTATGTATTATGGTTCTTGTCATCCCTCTCTAAAACGTGACCCCTTTGTCAAAACAAAGACTCCATCTCTGTTCTTGAAAACATGCCTTCATCATTTATTGGGACAGTGCTTTAACATAGTTCCTAGATAATTGTGATTGATTTTTTTTATCATCTTTGACCGATCTTGTTGACTTTTCTACATCAAGAATGGTGAACAACTTATCTTCCTCATGGATCCTATCATTTTATTATTTTGTATCAATGTTTGTTCACTATTGACTTTGCATAGAAAAACCCTTGAACAATCACTATTTTTTCACTTCCATTACATCTTTGTCATGCATTCATTGTTATTGCAACATTACTTACTACTGTTCTTACTGCACTCTTCACATTCTAAAACAAATCACTATTTTATAACCTTGAGCACATCTTTGTTCTTTGATTATGAATACCACAATGTTCTTTGACAGTGTACACATCACTATTTTTTGAAACCTCTTTGTTCATTGTAAATCCATCTATAAACATTGATTTGTGTGTATATGTCACTATCCTTTAGACATTAAACCATGGGAATGATGAGGACATTGATGAGTTTCTTGTCCTTTTGACAATGACTATCAATTCTCAACTAATGAAAATTTAAACAACTAATTAATGAATGGTCTTGTATTATTACCTTTTTAGTTTTTAAAGAACAATGTCATGTTTTAATATTGTGTAGTTTTTTTCTTATGTCAAAGTATTCTTTTACTGTTCTAACATCGCTATATGCTTTTGATTTGTTTATCTTATTTCTTTGCAGTCCTTGGTGCACTTGGGGAAAAGTATGATGAGGCAATGAGAAGAAATGACGTGAGGGCAATTGTTGTTACTGGTATGTATGCCCTTTTAATATCAACACTCAGTTTCTTATTTTATATTTCCAAAGGTTCATTGCATTACATGATCTCTCTTAAGTTTCCAATTCATTATGTTTGTGAAGTCTTGTCATTCTCGTATTTCAATGCCAAAAGCACAACTTGGTTATTTCATGCTTGTACTATGATATTGCCATATCAAGTAGAGCCTCATATTCATAATTGCACAATTATATCGACATATTAGACACAACACTATATAACATCATTTCTATCATCATAGGGAGGTTCATTGTATAGCTTATATCGATACTTCAGGAAGAGCATAGATCTCTATGAATATCTGCAAATTCAAATATCTTAACTTTGCATAATTCCTAAAGTCATCAGATACAACAGTGATTTAATATCATATCCACATTATTATTTATAGATTATACATATTAATCAAGATAATCTTAGCATTACCTATATATAGACCTAATCACCTTGCATATATCCAATTGTCAAATTAGAGATAGCAATGATATTGTCATATATATCTTATCAATTGGATAAGCTTAACATTTATAAGTGGTATCATAGATCATAATTCATAGTGTTAATTGAGACTTGGAGTGATGTGGAGCTTGAAAACTAAAGGTGAATAAGCCCAATCAGACTTAATAATCTAAAATTTCATTCATCATAGGTTTCATTGTGACAGCCTATTGTATGGATGCTAAAAGAGATTTATAATCTTGTGATATCTCAATGATGAGAACATCAACAACATCACCCCTTGCTGCAAACATGTGCTCATAGGTCCTCCTAGCTAGCACGATACCCAGTACATGTGTGAACACTTTGTTCTATAGTTCCCGATCCTCTTGGTGATTATAAACTCACCCCCTTCAATTTTAAGTAATTGATGTATATTGTGGCACCATTTGGTTCTGTTGAATGTGACTGTCACCACAAGTTTCTCAGCTTCACATAGCATAAACAACTTAGCCACCTCTTTTTACTTCCAAATGCTGAGCACCAACACCAAAATCTATGGTAACATCTAAATCAATAGTCACAGAGGCTCGGTTACTCATGGTTCAAGAGAAATCCACTATCTTCAATTGTGGGATCACTCTGTAACCTGATTCCTTCATTCGTAAGACTTGACACTTAGCTTTTTACAATCACTTTCTACTAGATAAGCAACCACCATCATTCTAATTAGGATTGTTATTGAAAACTGAACATAAACTAGACAGCATTATCAAATCCTTTAATTCTTAACTCCAAAACAAACTGATTCACATGACTGTTACGTTCTTTCATTAAAACCTGATAATAAGAACTAGTTCATATCCAACTAAATAGAGATCTTTCAAAAATGAAAATAATGTAGAATTTGAATACAACAAATTTGAGAATAGTGAACGTAAATGAGAAAGGATTAAGAACTAAAAAGATCTAAAAAAATATTCAAAGAGTGTAATTATCGATACTAATTATGTCATGGAGTTGACAATTAAGTTGTCAACTTCACGATGATTACAGCTTTTTATTATATCAAAACATTTTCCTCTACCCAATTCGTAACAACCATTAATAATACTAAGAGTACCCAACCAGTTACATCCAAATTGACACTAAATGGCTTATCAATCCATATGACCATAGAAAATAACCACTTATAATCTAGAATCTTCAAAATATTGTCGGATTCCCATGATTGCAAAAAGTAATCAAGTGTAAGATTCCCATGATTAGTTAAGGGCTAAAGAGACTGATTTATTGTTATAACTTGCTCATTGTGGGGAAACTTTAAACACTTATTGATGATAGAAGGAATAGCTTTCATGCCATTGAGCCAAGGATGTCCTAATTTCACATAAATTAAGTCCAAGGTAGGGATAATAGAAAGGGTAACATCTAAGGACTTAAAACCAACTTTGACAATAAGGGTGACCAAACCTAGGATGGGACAAGTGAAACCATCGTGCACCTTAATCACAACATTAGATTTATCATATGTATCATGGTCGAATTTTGGGGAAAAAAAATGTTCTTCAATAATAACTTTCACAATGGATGTTGGATCTATGAGCACTCCTTAAGAGAGATTATCTTTAATCTTTGCAATATTGTATAATGGTCCATCAAGCGCATTAATGATCTATCCCTTGAGTCAAAATTAATATAGGATTCACACTTATGCTTAGTTTTCTCAATTAGATTAATAACATTATTGGCAACTTCATTAGTTATATCAAGGAAATTAATGAAACTTGAATCCTTCCTTAAAATTAATTAATGAAATTATTGACATGCAGTATGTTTTTCTTGTTTTTATCTTCTTTTGTTTGTTTCTAGATTTAAAATAGAAAGAAGCATGCAGAACCAAAAGACCTATCCAAAAGGAAAGCTAGCAATGTCTAAGAGAATTTCAGACATGAGGAATAATTATTCACAGGTATGAACAATTTAATAATCTGTCTTTGGTTAGTTTTTTGTGATATGAAATATGTTACAAATTCAAAATTGAAAAATCTTCCATCCTATTGTAGGGTTTGACAAATGGATTGTATACTTAATATGCTTTGATATTTTATATGCATCTTTTCATAGACATACATGACAAAGATGATGATAAAATATTTGAGGATATTCCTTTTCTTTCTAATGATTATCATGAACCAAGTTCCTATCTAGAAGGAATGATAACAATATCTAGTAGAATTTTAGAGAGGGTGAATAAATAGTCATGAGGATGAACAATTTCATAATTTCATAATTTCATAATGTTTTATGTGATAATATTGGTATGCTTAATTTGATAAGATATATATATATATATATATATATATATATATATATATATATATATATATATATATATATATATATATATATATATATATATATATATATATATATATATATATATATATATATATATATATATATATATATATATATATATACATATATATATATATATATATATATATATATATACATATATATATATATATATATATATTTATATATTTATATATATATATATATATATATATATATATATATATATAACCAAAAATTATTCTTGGTCAATTTTTTGATGTATAAATAATAGTTCTTTCAACAAGAATGCTATGTGTTCGATATCTATTCCGACCAAATGTCATTGAACTTTAGATGAACTCTCTTTGGCACTTTGACAAGGATGCTATGTATTCGACATCTATTCTTACCACATGTTGTCGAAAGTGTGATGGGATTTGGTCGCATAGATAAAAGGTATGATCCAAGTTGAAGAAATTGCTTCGAAGATAATTTGATTGATAATTCAACCACTATGGACGTCATAATTTTGACGATGATTTTCCTATCGTATAAGCAACAAAAAAAAGTTTGACAACAATTTTGGTCATTTGGTCAACCAATTGGTATCAAAAATTTGACTAATCCTCATCAAAAAATAGGCTAAAATTTACTAGTGAAGATCATAATTCCTGGCTAATTCAAACAAAAGGTCAACATATAGAAAGACTTCAGGAACTATGAGCTTATCCATGCCTAATAACCATGCATTGCATATTGGGATTGGTCTAAAGTAGTTATTATAGAAATAATTCAACAAGAGAAAACCAAAGCAGGAAGGGGTAACAAGGTCCCTACAATTTGACATAATATCAATGAATACTTCATCACTCACCTTCTTATTTTGAGTAGAACCAAGGAGCAACATGATAAATTCTTTAGAAAAATTTGGCTTCCCTTTCTACTCATCTCCTTGTTCCTTTTCTCCTTCATTGGATGAGGCTCACTTGGACTTAGGCTGACTCATCTTTACAATTTTTTAACGATGCTTGCCTCGGCAAATTTTCTCTTCACAATTACACATTGCAATAGCTCTATTTTCACAAGTGCCCTTTGAAAACTGATAAGTGTAAATGCAAGAGTTTCTTGTATATATATCATTGATCATTGAATGGATGGAAATTGCAAAAATCATAGAAAATATTCCCTAAGTTACCTCAGCATTCACTTCTACGTGAAACCAAATTCAAAGCCAGGTTAGTTGTAAGGTGAGAAGTTGACAAGCTACATTCAATTTTTGGAAAGAAAGCAAAAATATAATGATTACTATTTTATGGTTTAAAAGCCCTTGAAATTTGATGAAAACCCTCACTTGAAATCTGATTCACTGGATCATAACTTTTTCCATCTCATCATGGTACCTTTTCCATGTCGGAACTGCCCTTTTTCTTTATATTTTATGATATCTTAACCAGGATTTTTCTAGAGATTCAATGACTGAAGGTGCCTCATGATCTCTGAATACTTATCTTAACCTTGGTTTGATCACAAGATCTAGTGACTGAAGAAAATCTCTAAATCTCACAACACTCATCTTGACTGGGGTTATCTCTCAAGAACAAGTGACTAAAACAATTCTTGTAATCTCTCAATCTTTTCCTTAACCTTAGTTTCAATATGAGATTCAACAACTGAGGCATCTCCTGGTCTCTAGGTGTTTAACTTAACTCATGCTCGATCACGAGATTCAGTGACTAAAGTATTCTCATAATCTCAATACATTATCAATAACCATAGTTTCATTCAGAGAATAAGAGAGAAGCCTTTATCTCCAAGTCACTAGATATCTTTCTTATCCTTGGCATGCTCCTGAGATTAAGCGCCAACCCTTTATCTTTATTATCATCTATGGTCACCACTGAATCTCCAGATGTTTCAAGATTTGACCGTTATTTGAAGAGAATACGATATAACTATCTTCTTATTACATTAAGCCTTGTCACTGGATCTCCCAGTGTTTTTCCATTAAACACCAGCATCATGAGATTAAGAGATCACCTTATTCACTAAGTTGCCAAACAAATTGTCTTAACCCTCAACTATCTGGAGATCACGAGATAACATAAACTATCAGTTACCTTAAGCCTTATCACCAGATTGCCAAATGGTTACAGACTTAACCGCCAGAACTGGGGAACAAGAGAAAACCATTTTTGTTGGATCGCCAGAATGTTTCACATAACCAAAACTTTATATGAGATTCAACGTTAGCCATTGATCAAGATTTGCATCAACGATGACCACTAAAATGCTAAATATCTCATTAATTTATCATGAAACTATGAGAGTGGGAGATAATTGCATACTGCTAAGCTTTGAACCTTTTCTCTAGATCTCTAGATCTGTCAAACTTAATCGCCATCTAAAGAGACAAAGAGATAACCACCGTGCTGGATCACTGAATGCTTAGAGAAAACTGTCATAAATCATGAGACTTGGAGAAATATTTGTTTTTGAATTGCCAGTTATTTCAACTAACCACCAAATATTCAGATATCAAGAGAAAACCTCAAAACAAGTTAAACTCGTAGCCTTGTCGTCCAATCTCTTAATCAAATAAGACATAACATTTCCATTATGAGATTAAGAGACTCAAAGAGAAAAGAAAATAGCCATGATCATTTTGAGAACTTAAGTTCCTAGAAAAGTAACTTTGAAAACATAAGATCTAGGGCACAATTAAGAACACTTTCAAAAATATAACCCTACCAAAGGCAAACAAGACCTAGGGTAAAGAAAAGTAGACATTTTTTCACATGGTAATCTTGAGACTCGGACCCTTTTAGAAAAATCTTGCACGCACATACAAAAGAAGAGACATAGGCACAATCTAGATTTCACAAGAACAAGAAAAGATACTTCTTAGAAAACCTATAAATTACTCCAACAAGTAGTAAGAGACAATACTACAAAGCCCATTCTAAGGTTATGTAGAGAGGAATTTCAAGATGTGTTCGACACATATAAGGTAGCAGAGTTCTTGGAGCCTATGGACTTAAAGGAATTTTTAGTTCAATATGAAAAGACAAAAGATTTTTCTAGAGGACAACTACCACTAGTTCACCTTGCAAAGGCCAGAACTACCAATTTTTATGTTGGGCCACATACTAAGGAGCCTTTTCTAATTGATTATTTTTCTCTACATTTGAGGACTACTTTCTATTCCTTGTGTCAATTATTTGGGAGGATCATTGGGTCTATAGTTCCCATTGAATACATGTATATGGTCATCCAAATACAACATCAAAATTTTACAACAATTTATGACTGTGTCTTATATTGTAGAGGTGATTCATGAAGGATTGGTAAATTTTAAGAAGGGAGGAGTGAATCACTTATATTGGTACTCCTTGTTGATGCACATATTTCTAGGCAATAATGTTAATTACTTTGAATAATTTATGCCCCTAACAAGAAACATGGAGGGTGAACCTTTATCAATGCAAGTATTGAGTACATTTTTTTCAAAGGAAAAGGAGGCTTCTAGTTATGTACTTTTTTACAATTGCTTTGCATCAAAGATTAGATAAATATTAATGATGAATCCATCAATCTTACCAAAATAATTGCTTGACTTTTTGAGACCCAAAGAGATAATTGAAGAGCTTGGAAATATTCATAATTAGGGAGACATTATTCCTTATAATCTCACCACTATAATTAGAGTAAATGGTTTTGGTGACATGCCTTTTGTAGTTCCATATTGTGTAAATTTGAGAATAGGATTTGCTGAAGTTATGAAATAGATTGTCGAGATTTAGGAGATGGAATTAATAGGAAAGGGAAAAGGGACTATCTTCCTTTATGTCATGATTTTTCATTTCTTTGTTGTTAAAAAAGGAGGATAGGTTAATTTCTAGAAGGTATTACAACCTTGTAATATGGGGGTCAATGTTTCTAGGCACAGTGACCCAGATAAATTTTATAATTCTTTTAGAGAAAGAATAAAGATGACAGAAATCTCTCATAAATTTAATTACCTTGGGGATTGTATCACAAATATTTATGATAAGGAGAAGAAAGAGGAAAATAAGAATAAATGGCTGGGATATAAGAAATTGTGGGATTAGGTAAATAAATTAGAACCCACATATGATCCCCTGCATACTATTTCCCTTTTTTATGAAAAAATGAATAATATTTTTAATTACTTCAATGATTGTGTTACTACCTTAAGGATAATGTTAAATAGATTTAACTCATGTGATACACTAATTGGGTCATTTTTTGTGCCTCCATGGTCAACACTTGTAGTTCCACATCAGGGAGAAAGAAAACTAGAAGAGAGACTTCATGAATGTGTTCCTTTACATCCTAATTCATGGAAAAGGGTTAGGGGTGAGCTTACAAGAAATGACTATAAAGAGGAAGAGAAAAGGAGGAAGGGAAAGAAAATAATAACATACAAAATTAGGTCTTCTCCATCTCCCCCTAAGAAATTTAAAGGTGTTCACATTTCTGAGCCCATAGACACATCTATCATAAGGGATTCTCCACTTCCCTCCTCATTACTATTATTTTCAAAATCCAAGGAAAGGGGTGGGAAACAAGACCCAATTATTGTTAAGGATGTACCTTGTGAATCCAATGATTCTAAAGAAGAAAATCACTTTTTTGTTCTTGAAGATGATTTACAGGTTGGTATGCCAATGGAACCCATTACTCCTCTCCCTAATTTTACTACTTTAGAGATACATGAAAAGGTCCATAGGGATATGAGGTGACCAACATGTGTTTCTTTCCTTGAAGATGAATTTTTTTTCAAGACCACTATTTTCCAACAACCATTATGGAAATTGAACTTGGATGAATATCATAAAAGCTGTGAAGAAATAAAGGCTCATAAGGTTGACAGGTCTGTAGAAGAAATTGATTGGGAGGTAAAATTAGAAATGTAAAACGAATTTGGATTTATCATCCTAGAGGAAGGAAAGAAAATAGTGCAACAATCGGGGGTGTTAATTCTACCAGAATGTAATATTGTTGATGTTGTAGGCTTTCATGTTGTAAGGAGAAGTATGAAACTTCATGGAAATGAGGTAGAGCAAGCTGATCTTTCTATGAAGGGTTCATATTAGAGAAATGATCATGCTACACTAGCCATTTGGTCCTTGTCCCCAACCAAAAAAAAACCAAATATTGCAAATATCAATCCAAGTGTGAGGGGAAGTATTATAATACAAAGGGCAATGGATTTCGAGGAGGTGGATGCTACAAAGATGGTGATGGATACTACCCAGATGTCACATAATGTATCCAAGAAGAAAAAGAATAGTTAGAAGAATATAGATTGAGATGTGACCACCTATTTAGGGAGTATGATAAGGTATCAAAGGAATGTATTGAATTGGAGGCTAAATTTACATCATTAAACTAGACCATTGCCGAATTACAAGGTTAAACTCCTATAGGTATCTCTCTCTTTCCATCCTCTTCAACACCTAGGTTCATGGATAGAGATACTTCTCCATGTTCCCCTATTCTATAAATTACAAAAGAAATTGAATATTCAGTTGATGCTTCTATGGGGCAATTAAAAGATAAAATAAAGAATTAGAGAGGAAACTTGTTGATAGTGAGAAGGATTATGTTTCTTGAAAGAAATAAAAAAATTTAAGTTGTCCTCTATCACTTAAATAAGAATGTTGAAGAAAATTTGGTGAGTATACATTCATGTTATTCATTACTATATGAAATTGTGCACAATTTTGACAGGGATAAAGAGATTGATAAACCATTATATGATAAATGGATACAAAGGGATGAATCCTTAAGATTGGTAAATTTAGGCTCAAAGTACCATAAAGAGAATCCCCTCAATATTCAACCTACTTTCCTTTTTGTTAAGACTTTGAAGGATTTTTAGATGCTTCTAGAATGCATTGAGGGTAGGATGAGAGAATTAAAAGATAATTTTAATGGAATGGAGACACTCCTACCAAGAATAGTTGATCAGGATGGAAGATTGAAATCCTTACAGGCCTAGAAGGATGAAGCTAAAAATAAATTGGAGGAAAAAGTGGATAAAATTTGTGATGATCTAGATACAGGAAACTTAGAGGAAACTATGTTCAGAATCATCAGCACGAGTATATTTTTTAACAATTTTGAAAAATATGTAAATCAATGTTTTTTCAAATATACCCTATACAAGAGGATGTTAGATGAAGTGATGATTTTTGATTGGCCTATAGATGAAGAGTATGATTATTTGGTTATAATCTATGTTTAGGAATAAAGGGATAGCGTGTGGTTCTAAAAGTTGTTAGTTTGCTAGTACATTACCTTTTTGAAGCATCAAATGTCATCTCTAGTCATTTTCCCTGTAATTGATCATCCAAAAATCTGATATTCATCAAAAGAAATGTTACAAGAATGTGTAAGAAATATTTTTTTACAAGTGGTTGTCAGTTTTATTTTATTTGGGTTGCTTTGCAACAATTTTTTTGACAAGTAGTTGGATGACATGTGTCTCCTCCGGCTCATAGCTTCTTACTCCCTTGTTCTATAAAAGGGAATCCAAATGAAGAAATAAGGGTTCTATTCTAAACCTTTTAATAGGGTCTATTGTTTAGGTTTGTTAGGTTCAAGTGATTTATTTTTTATTTAGAGTATTTTGTAAATATTTGATAGAGAAAATACAAAGAGTTAGTGTTTTTTATTACAAGTTTTTGAGTTAAATTGCAGTATATCTCATTGTATGACTAGACTAACTTCCAAATTAATCAAAATACATACATTTTTCTCCTATTTATCTCTTGTTTTTTAGTTCTATGTGTTTTGTGTTAATTTCATCAAAGGTATTATTGATTCATTGTATTGTTACGATGTATGTAATTTGATTTAGGCTTTCATTCAAAGAATTAATTAAAATGCTTGAGTATTTAAATTACAAATTCATAGGGTTCATTCAAGGATTTTGATAATTAGTTTTTGATTGAGGTAACGACAAGTTTTTAAGGGATCACAAAACCCTTTACAATCTAGAAGTAATATAAAGCATTAAGAGAAAACACAAAACAACATCTTCCCATAAGGAAGCAGTAGACCCAAAAAGGGTAGGCCCCAAGATATTACAATCAGTTCCAAACATAAAAGATCAACAAAAAAGAAAACTTCCAACATACTGACACCCAAAAAATACACCCACTAGCACAAATTAGTCCAATTTATTAAGGAACTCCTCAGAGTCCACCAAGAGGGTCTCAATCTTATGGATAGATTCCTTCAGGCTTGAAAGATCCTTGGGTAGGGAGGCCATCTTCTTCTTTGTGCAAGATTTGGTTCTATAACCAGGAACAACATTCTACTCTTCCTATTTACCATTATCATCAGCAATGACAATGGTCTTGGTGTCTGATTGGTTACCTTCCAGAAAAGCATACAGAGCATTAAGATTATTTACTATGGATTTGATTCCCTTGTTGTTGAGGTTTAGCAACTTCTTGAGCATGATATCAATATTGTTGGCTCTTTCAAGGATGGGGGTTATCTTCTCCTCGATAATGCTATTAATCTTCTCTTCCAGCAAACTAGTATTCTCAAAATCCTCAATAAAAACATGTTTACCTTTACTATTGTACATGGCAGCATCATTTCTCATTTTATCCACTGTTTCATTAAGAACCTCATTCATAGCATCTAGGGCTCTATACTTAACCTTCAGCTCTTTTATTTCATGGAAGGCCCATTTGTCAAGGTTGAAAGACAAGATGGCTCTGCTTCTGGCCACATCCTAGGACACTCATATTGGTAATTCTTTTTATATTGAAATAATGTTCCTCCAGAGCCATAGTATCCTCTTTACTCTGAGTATCAGTATTATTTCCCTTACCAGTAAAATCCTCACTATTGAGGTCCTCTGTAGAAGTTTTTTGACAAACATTTGTAGCCCATTTTACAGTAAATCGATAATGTAGGTAAGATTCTCTAGAAGGGTAGGTTCCTTAACATTCTCATGCATTCCCATCTCACCAATTTCCTCATTTCCAGCAGCATTCTCATCCTCATCAGTTTCTCTGTCGAGATTCTCCTCTTCCACATTTCCTTCCTCTTTGTTGATACCATCCTCCTCCTAATAATTATTTTAAACAAATTGGTCCTGGTCCAAAACATTTAAAATATCCTTAGAGTTCTCCTGGTGGGAATCCTTTCCAGAGTCTTCTATGAGCTCTTTAGGGTTTATATCTTTAGTAACTTCTATAGGGTGTGGCCTTAGCACTAGGGTATTATCCTCTTCATCCTTATCAACCATGAGGGAGGCTTCCTTCTCCAAAATCTCCTTTTTTTGGGCTCCTTTGTATCTAGGCTTTCCTCTTCAAAGATATTTCCTTCATCATCATCTTCAGACTTCGTACCCTCCACCTCGTCAAAAATAGAAAGGGGCTCCTATTTCTTAGCAAGAGTAGCCTTTATTTTCTTAGAAGAAGTCAAGCTTGTTTTCTTAGCAGAACTGGCCTCAACAAACTTATGTTTCTTCTTACTTATCTGCTTGGGAAAAGGCTTAGGAACCTTATCTCTTGTATACTCATCAATGAGAAGAATCAACCCTTCATGAAGGATGGGAGAGATAGACTTGATTTTTTTATCCATGATACTATGGTTCAAAGAACTCAACAGGAAATAAGGAAAAGAAACCCTAGAATTATGGCAAAAATAATTCACTAGGACAAAATAAAAATTATAAACCCTAGTAAATCTTCTATTTAAAGTGAATTATTTTATGATCACCCTCAATAAATGCACCAAAATGAGCTTGATATTGTTAATACTGACAAAGTCGACACTACCCTTAACAAGCATTTCCTTTTCCTTGACAGTTTTAGAAAAATTCTTATAGGCCTTATTACCAATTTTCCTATCTTTGTAATAATTCATACCTTCAAGTGGGAGGCCCGTAATTTCTACAATCAGATCTAGATTCAAAGGGAAGGACTAACCCCCAATGTGCACCACACCATTTTACCAACTAGAGGCAAACTCCTTAGTTATGTCTTTTTTCGTTACCATGCAGATACTTGATATATTTGTCAATCTTTTACTTCTTGATGTTTTTCCAGACTATTTTCTCCTGAACCCATTTACACTCTGAAGGCTCTACTCTCTTTAGATCCCCTCCCATATCTTCCATCATACACTTAGGATCCAAAGAAAAATCATAGAATTGTGCTTCAACAAATTAAAACTAGACTTTCTCAAATAGAACATGCAAAGCACTGAATAAAACAACTTAAATATCAAGAATCATTTTGAACACCCATAAAGCATGTATAAAAGGACTAGTCTTAATGATCTTGCACTTCATTTGCCATTTCATTTCATGAGTTCTTAAAATCTACATCATATCACTCAATATCAACATTACTTCATATGATTCCCTCCTTTTGGTTAATCTTATCATAATAAATGAGTTTATTAATATCATCATTAATATTGCTAGTCCCAATCCACTTGCAGGTGATATCATTTGTAACCCCAATATTAGAAAGCCCATCCGCAACATTTTTGGTTTTGCGGTAGTCATGGGTTAAGTGAAATCTTCCAAATTTGTGATAAATATAATTAATTTTTTCTATTAAATGCTCAATTGTCCATGAGGGTTTAGAAATGCCTTTGATATTATTGATAATATTAATGGAATCTCCCTCCAAACATAAGTTCTTACAACCCAACTCATTAGCCAACATAATTGTATTGAGAGCTGCCATTACTTTTGCTTTGTGATTAGATTGGACTCCCAAAGGGAAAGTAATTTCCCAAACATAATTACCAGCCCAATCTCTTATTATACCACCACTACCTGCATAGCCTGGATTACCTTTGGAAGCCCCATAAAAGTTTTCTTTGAGCCATCCTTGTAGAGGAGAGGACCACATGGCATTATCTCTTGGATGAGGAACTTTAGGATCAGTATTGCTAAATTGCCAATTTTTCACTTTCTCCACATTCTCTTGAGAGGAAATCAAGGAAGGATAGCTATTGATAATAATATTGAAATTTTCCTCCAGCCCTCTGCATATTTGATTCCCAACCAATTAAGTTTTAGCATACTTATCCCATAATACTATGTTATTTCTCTCATTCCAAATGTGTTAGCTCAAATGCGAGAGGATCAAATTCCAAAAATATTTAGCTATTTTGTTTGAATACGAACAACTCCATTCAGTAATAAATTCATGGTAATAGAGGGGGAAAAACCAACAAAGGTTCTATTTTCTAAGAATTATCTCCCAGACTTTGAGGGAGTAGGAGTAGTGAATCATATTATGATCGCAAGACTCAGCTTCCTTCATACATAAGAAGCATCTATTAGGAAAATAGAAACCTCTTTTTTAAATATTATCTAAATTCATAACTTTATTTTGGGTTAAAATCCATAAAAATAAATTAATCTTAGGAATTAGAAATTTATACCAAACCTTAGAACACAATGACCTAACTCCATCCGCAATAGTCAGCTTACTGGTAGAGGCAATAGAGTAACTGCAATCTGAATTGGGAGCCCAAATTAGTTTTTCATGAAAATTCTCATTAAAAAAATAGGTTTGTAGCACAATATGAAGAGGCTAAAGCTTTCTATCAATTTCTCCCAAATTGATCCATTTATTTCCTCTCCAATAATTGCTAACCTTCTCCCCAAAATATTCCTTACATCTTTCTATAGCTTGGCTCCACTCTTGGCTATTTGACAGATGGTCCGATTGAATCCAACAGTCCTCCCAAAAGTCAATTTTCCTACCATTTCCAAGCTTTCATCTAGCACCTTCAGAATCATCTCCTTAGCATTGCATATACTATTCTATATATAAAATCTATTAAAATTCTCTCTAGATTGGATGAAGTCTTCTAGAGAAGGATAGTTAAACAAATATTTATTCCTGATGATAGAATTCCATTCTTTGCTTTCCCCATAGACTCTCCAAATTTGTTTATCTAAGAGGGCTATATCAATGTTTTGGATAGCTCTCAGCCCAAGCTCCACCAAAAAATTTAGGCTTACAAACCCTATCCTAAGCCATTAAACTTATTCTTTTCTTATCTTCCACCCGTGACCACAAAAATCTTTTTTGGATTCTTTCAATCATCATTGCAAATTTATAGGGTAGCTTCAAGAGGCTTAAAAAGTAGCCTGGCATATTTTGTAGAGTAGACTTCAATAGTTGAATCTTACCTGCATTACTTATAAGGACTCCCTTCCAGCCCGCCAACTTCCTATTAAATCTTTCAATGATGGAAAACCATAAATCATCGAGAGATTTAGCACTAAAGAAAACCAAGGTAGGATGAGGGAAGGACCCCAACACTGCATCCCAAAAATTTAGAAATATTCCTTTGTCTCACCTCAAGAGTATTAATGAAAAAGATAGAGCTTTTTTTTCAATTAATGAGTTGACCAGAGGCTGAAGTATAAATAGTTAGGGCATTCTTCAAGTTTTTGACTTCCTTAATAGTAGCTTCCCCCATAGTGATAGTATCATCAACAAATTTCTCATGGGAGAAAAAGGTTTTGGACGATGAAGGTTGGAGACTAGTTATCAGACCTTCTCCCACCATCTTACTAATATATCTACCCAAAAACTCTGCCAGAATAGAAAAAAGGATTGGAGAGATAGTATCACCTTGTCTAAGACCCCTGGAGATTCTAGAGAAGTTGGAAGAGCCCCCATTAAAAATAACAGATGATGAAATTATGGTCACCAACTATATTATAAGTTTGATGACTCCCTTACCAAAGCCAAAATCTTCAAGAGTTTTCAACAGAAAATTCCAGTCCACTCTATTGTAAGCTTTTGAGAGGTCAAGCTTCATAAGAAAACCTTGTTTCTTGGCCACTTCCAATGAATGAATATTTAATTGAAAAAAAATAATGGAATCCAAAATTTTCTACCATAGAATAAAGCCATTCTATTGGGGGAGATAATCGAGGGAAGAATAGCCAACAACTTCAAGGTAATCACTTTAGAAATGATTTTATAAAGAGAATGGCTAATAGGTCTAAAAGAATCAACAGTATCAGTTCCAATATTCTTAGGAATCAAAACCATAAATATTGCATTTAGTTCCCTAAGAATTTTTTAGTCCCAAAAAAATCCTTTCCCATTGCATTCACCTCTTTCCCAATAATATCCAAAAAGTGCTAAAAGAAAAACATAGGAAAGTTGGTTGGGCCTGGAGACTTCTCACCTTCAAAGGAAAAAATAGCCATCATAATTTCCTTATCAGATAGGATAGCTTGAAGCCTAACATTGGTTTCTTTATCAATCAATGAAGGGATAGCTACTTCAATTTTATCCTGATTCGAAGAAGCCAACATAAAATATTTAGAAAGGAGAGAAGAAAAATAGTTAATAATTTTCTTTTTGATATCCTCCTCCTTAACCATCTTGTTTCCATGAGAAGAAAGGCTTGTAATTTTTTTCACTACCTTGTGTTTCATAGAGGTCATATGAAAAAATCTAGTATTTTTGTCCCCAGATTTAAGCCATAAACCTCTAGATCTTTGTCTCCAGAAGGTTTCATCCTTAGATATAATATTATGATAATTCGCTAGCAAGGTGTTTTCAATATCTAAGTTCCTCAAAGATGCCTTCCTCCTAGATTTGATCATGTACCTCTTTAATTTCAATTTTCACACGACTTTTAGATAGGAAGATATCTCCAAAGACTTCTTTGTTCCAAATCTTAATCTTTCTTTTTATAGAGTACAATTTCTTCGTGACTTTGTTCATTTCTCCACCTTCCACAGAATAGTTCCACCAGTCCCTAATGATATCCTTTAGATTGGTATGATCCATCTACATTTTTTCAAACCAAAAAGGAGAATTACTTTTGTCATTCAAAGGATTAGTTGTAAAGGATATTGGGAAATGATCAAACACAATTATCAGCATAGAAGAAAGGGAACAAGAGTACCTTGAGATCCAATCTAGAGAAATGAGAGTTATGTTGACACTAAAAATTTTAGGTTCTAAAAGAATGAAATGTCAGGGAAGTATAGTATACATTTTTCATGTTTTATAAAATTTCCCTATGTTAAAAAATTAAAATGATAAAAAGGCATGTATGTTTGTCACTATTCTATTTTCATGTATTAGGTTGTTAATTATTTTCTTTCAATTTATTTAATGTATATTCATTTTGAAATAAATAATTATTCTAAAAAATGATGAATAAAATAAATTAAGTGAAAAAAGGTGGCGAGAGGAAGTTGAACCCTCGACCTCTCAAGCCAACCTTTTTTCCTACCTATCTACCCTCCTACCCCCTAACCAGTTAGTCTATTTGTTTTCTTTGAGAGAATTAGGAGGAGAAACTAATTTATTTATGTTTTCATGTACAGGTGAAAAGACATCATAATTTTTTATACATGGAGTAATCTTTTCTTTAATCACTTTTCAAATCAATGTGAAATATTATTTTCTCATGAATTATTTATTTTCTGATTTTAGGAAAAAAGAATGGGGAGAGGGAGTTGAACACTCAACCTCTCAACCCATCCTTTGTCCTACCTAATGACCCGACTCTACCCCTACCACACTACTACATTTGGGGCCAAATTTTGACAGAAGTTTCCGACAGGTAACTTTTTATTACGAATTTGGTGTTTTTTTTTGTAATAGGCCCTGATGATGTCATTATTCTGATGGGTGTTTAATTGACCATCAGAATTCTGACAGATCCGGAGTATAGATTAAAAAAAAAATTGAAATGGCCTCATCATTTTTATTTTGATTGGATAGAGGGAGTGGGAGAAAAGGAGTGAAAGTTGAGCGTGGGAGAAGGTATGTGATTTCTTCATCTTTTGAGCCTCTAGCATCATATTCGAATGCATTTCATTTTATTTGATCATGAATGCTCTCTAAAATGACCACATTCTACTGGTGTTGTGTCATAGCCAGTACTTTATCTCTATTATTTGATGTTATTGGTGCTTGTGCTCAATGATATCGATTCATTGTATTCAAATGTTTGGATTCACGTTTGTTGATATTACTGGCATATATGTTTAATGAAGCCATTGTAAATTGTTGTCACTGAAATGACCGTATTCTACTGGTGTCATGCCCTAGCCCATGCTTTAACTCCATTATTTGATGTTATTGGTTCTTATGCTCAAGGATATCTTTTTTTTTCAAATGATGACTGCAGTTATCAAATGGACAGCCCGTGAGCTTCTAGCTAGGTGCCATTTGTATTGATAGCTTAGGGCATCAAATGTATTATATCATTGATAGCTAATACTTTGTTAAAAGGAAATAGGAAAAAGAATGATTTTTATTTAGTTTCTCTATTTTGATCCCTAAGTGGCTTACAACCCTAGAGAAGTATATGCAGATTTACGGATGCAGTTGCAGGATACATAGAAGCCAATAATTCACAATAAATCCATACATCCAATTTGAATAGAAATTAATACAAAGAACTAGGGTTCTCCAATGGCCCAATCATCTGGACCTTGATTTTCCCCTCAAGCAGTAACCCTTCAAAACCAGGTTATCATGCAATCAATGAGTGATCCTTCATTCTCCTGGTGAGCTTCTAGCTAGGCACCATTTGTATATTTGATAGCTTAGGGCATCAAATGTATAGTGTATCATTGATAGTTGAGAATTTGTTAAAAGGAAATAGGATAAAGAATGATTTTGATTTAGTCTCTGTATTTTGATCCCTAAGTGGCTTACAACCCTAGAGAAGTATATGGAGATTTATAGATGCGGTTACAGGATACATAACAGCCGATAATTGACAAGAAATCCATGCATCCAATTTGAATAGCAATTACTACAAAGAAATAGGGTCCTCCAATGGCACAATCATCCAGACCTTGACTATCCTCTCAACCAGTGACCCTTCAAAACCAGGTTATCATGTAATCAGTGAGTGATCCTTCATTCTCCTGGTCTGCCCTACATCCAAACATATTGGAAATACACAATACAATGATAACAAGTCTTTCACAATCCCCCTTCCCTCAAGGAACACTATCAACCATCCCTTCCACATAGCATTTCACTATTTTATGAGTGGATTGTGTTAGCTTATGGTGACTAATTGGGAAAGTACTATCCAGGAAAGTACTGTACACTTTTCCTCCCGACCTCACCGGGGTTCGGGGCCGGGCCGGGCCCCGAGCGGGGGTTTGGGGGTGGCAGCCCCCAAGAGCAGGGGTTCGGGGGCGCAGCCCCCGAGGAAAAAAAAAATTTTGAGGCCGACTATTTTTCGGTTATTTGGGCTGACTACTTATAACTCATTCTAACCCTAAAGTGGGAAAATATTGTATAATATGGCTTAGGGTTAGGGATTTTTCATTATGTATGATTTTAGTACTTGCGGCAAAATTGGGCTGTAAGGGATTACGGATTGTAATCAGGTTGTAATCACTAGATAATAATAATATTGGACTCGCTATTGGTGGACGTAGCCCAGGGATTGGGTGAACCACGTTAAATCTGTGTGTCTTGTGTTCTATTCTGTGTGGTTTATTATTTTCTGATATTAGTTATATTTGCAGATAATTGTTATTTTTGCCTTGTTAATCCTAACAAGTGGTATCAGGGCGAAGTTATTTCATTTGTTCTTTCATCTATTCTCTGAAGTAGGTCTCACGAGTTAGTGGGAGAGTCTCTCGGTTAAGTGAGAGAAATGGCAGATGAGGGTAGGGTGAAGGTTGATAAGTTTAATGGGCAGAACTTTCAGTTATGGAAGATGCAAATGGAGGATTATCTCTATCAGAAGGATCTATGGCGGCCACTAGAGGGAGTAGCCAAGAAAGAGCAATCAATGTCTCAAGAGGATTGGGATATTTTGGATAGGAAGGCACTGGGGAGTATTCATCTATGCCTGGCACAATCGGTGGCATTCAATATTACTGAAGCAAAGACAGCTAAAGATCTGATGGAAACCCTAGCGAAGTTGTATGAAAAGCCTTCAGCTTCAAATAAGGTATTTCTTATGAAGCCTTTATTTAATATGAAAATGGTAGAAGGTGGATCAGTTACTGATCATTTGAATGAGTTTAATACAGTTACAAGTCAATTAACCTCAGTTAAAATTACTTTTGATGAAGAGGTTAGGGCTCTCTTGATTTTGTGTTCTTTGCCAGAAAGCTGGAATGGCTTGGTAATGGCTGTTAGTAATTCTGTTTCTGGTTCTAATACCCTAAAGTATGATGATGTTATTGGTGTTATATTGAGTGAGGAAATTCGTAGGAAAAGCTCAGGGGCATCCACATCGGGTAGTGTATTGAACACAGAAAGCAGAGGCAGAACAAGAGATAGAGGAAACAACTTTGGAAATCGTGGGAAATCAAGAGGAAAATCAAAGGGAAAGAGGTCTGAATCTAAAGGGCCAAATGATTGTTGGTACTGTGGAAAACCAGGTCATAAGAAGAAAGATTGTTGGTCTCGGAAGAAAGATCAAGGAGACAAAAATGATGGAAACAAGGAGGCAAATGTGGTAAGTAACAAATCTGAGGAGGATGCTTTGCTCTTGTCCTTAGAAAGTATTGATGATTCATGGGTTTTAGATTCTGGGGCTTCATTTCATGCTACACCCCATAGAAGTTATTTTATTGATTATGTTCAAGGAGATTTTGGGCTAGTTTATTTGGGAGATAATGAACCCTGTCAGATTGTTGGAAAGGGAAAAATTAAGATTAAGTTGCAGAATGGGAATCATTGGCTACTACAAGAGGTAAGACATGTTCCAAGGTTGAGTAAGAATTTAATTTCAGCAGGGCAACTGGGTGATGAGGGTTGCACAGTTACTTTTAATGATAAAAATTGGAAGGTTTCAAAAGGTTCCTTAGTAGTAGCAAAAGGTGTGAAAGTAGGCACCTTATATCTTTGTACAGGTCATATTGTTCCTTCTACTTTAATTATTTCAGAAGATAATGAATGTTCAGGAATAGTGGCTGCAGTTGAGCAGGAAGAACATCAAACTGTTGCTGTAGATTCTGACACAGCACTGTGGCACAACAGACTCGGGCACATGAGTGAAAAAGGTATGAAATTACTTCATTCAAAGAAAGTTTTACCTGGTCTAAAATGTGTCAATATGGATTTCTGTGAAAGTTGTGTTTATGGAAAACAAAAGAGAGTTAGTTTTGTGAAGAGTGGGAAGGAAAAGAAAAATGAGAGATTAGAGCTTGTGCATACAGATGTATGGGGACCAACTCAGGTATCTTCCCTTGGTGGCTCTCTGTATTATGTTACATTTATAGATGATGCAACAAGAAAAGTATGGATTTATTTCCTTAGACAGAAATCTGATGTATTTCAAACTTTTAAGAAATGGAAATGCTTGGTTGAGAATGAGGCTGGTAAAAAGTTAAAATGTCTCAGATCTGATAATGGTGGTGAGTATTGCAGCACAGAATTTGAAGAATATTGTTCCTCTAATGGTATTCGTAGGCAAAAAACTGTACCAAGGACTCCACAAGAAAATGGAGTGGCTGAACGCATGAATAGGACAATAATGGAGCGTGCAAGGAGTATGAGGTTGCATGCTAGGCTGCCCAAAAATATGTGGGAAGAGGCAGTGAACACTTCTGTTTATTTAATCAATAGAGGCCCCTCTACTCCTTTGGACTGTGGTATTCTAGAGGAAGCATGGAGTGGTAAGAAGGTGAGTTATTCTTTTCTCAAAACCTTTGGTTGTGAAGCTTTTGCACTTATAGATTCTGAAAATAGAACCAAGCTAGAAGCTAAGTCAAAGAAATGTGTATTTGTTGGGTATGGCATTGATGAATTTGGTTATAGGCTTTGGAATTTTGAAAATCATAAAATTGTAAGAAGCAGGGATGTCATATTCAATGAGAAAGTATTGTACAAAGATCTGTTGCTACAACATGAGAAGAAAGAAAATGACTATGTAGTACTGGATGATACTCCACAAGTTCATGTTCCAGTAGTTCCTTATGCTCTGCAACAACAGCAACAACAAATACCACACACCCCAGTGAGTGTTAGACGGTCAACAAGGCTAAGTAGACCTCCAGAAAGATTTTCTCCATCTTTGTATTCTATTTTGTTAACAGATGCTGGTGAACCTGAATGTTATAATGAAGCTATGCAGGTGGATACAAAGCTTCAGTGGGAGTCTGCAATGATAGATGAAATGGACTCTTTGCTGAAAAATCAGACATGGGATTTATGTAAGTTACCTGCAGGTAAAAGGGCTTTACAAAATAAATGGGTTTACAGGATAAAAGAAGAGGATGGAGGTACAAAAAGATTTAAAGCCAGATTAGTTGTAAAAGGATTTGCACAGAAACATGGTATTGATTTTGATGAGATATTTTCTCCAGTTGTTAAAATGACTTCTATTCGTACTGTTTTAAGTATTGTGGCTACTGAAGATTTGCATTTAGAGAAGCTTGATGTTAAAATAGCCTTTCTTCATGGTGATTTGGATGAAGAAATATATATGGTTCAGCCACAAGGATTTGAGGTCAAGGGTAAAGAGAATTTGGTGTGCAGATTGTAGAAAAGTTTATATGGCTTGAAGCAAGCACCTCGGCAATGGTATATTAAATTTGACACTTTTATGAATGGGCATGGATATAGTCGGTGTCATTCTAACCATTGTGTTTATTTTAAGAGGTTGGATGATGACAGCTACATTATTTTATGTTTATATGTTGATGATATGCTTGTAGCTAGGTCTAACATGGATCACATTAAGGGGTTGAAACAACAGTTAGCAAAATCTTTTGCGATGAAGGATTTGGGGGCAGCAAAACAAATCCTTGGTATGAAAATTTGTAGAGATAGGAAAAATAGGAAATTGTCTCTATCTCAGGCTGATTATATTGAGAAGGTGTTGCACCGTTTCTCTATGGAAAATGCCAAAGCTGTCAGCACACCTTTGCCTAGTCATTGGAAATTGACTAAGGATATGTGTCCCAAGACACCAGAAGAAGAGACTAAAATGTCTAAGGTACCTTATGCTTCAGCAGTAGGGAGCTTAATGTATGCTATGGTATGTACTAGACCAGATATTGCACATGCAGTGGGAGTCGTTAGCCGTTATATGAGTAACCCTGGTATTGAGCATTGGAATGCAGTCAAATGGATTCTCAGATATTTGAGAGGCACATCCAGTAAGTGTTTACACTTTTGGGGTTCTACTACTACTGTACAAGGCTATGTTGACTCAGATTTGGCAGGAGATATAGATAGCAGGCGGAGTACTACAGGTTATATATTTACTATTGGTGGGACAGCAGTGAGTTGGATTTCTCGACTACAAAAGGTGGTTGCTTTATCCACTATAGAGGCAGAGTATGTTGCTGCTACAGAGGCAGTCAAGGAGATGATATGGCTTCAATTCTTCATGGAAGAATTGGGACATCCACAAAAGGATAATTTTCTACATACAGATAGCCAAAGTGCCATTCATCTTGCAAAGAATTCTGCTTTGCACTCAAAGACAAAACACATACAGTTGCGGTACCATTTCATTCGATCAGTTTTGGATGATGGACAGTTAAGGCTGGAAAAGATTCATACTGATGATAATCCAGCAGATATGTTTACAAAGGTAGTAACAAGGGAGAAGTTGAACTCATGTTCAGCTTCAGTTGGTCTTCTAGACTAAACAAAATAAAGGAACAGCTGAGTCCAAGGTGGTTCAATCTAGTGGGAGCCTCATGTGGGTAGCGGTATTGCTACAGGATCAGTCTCCAAGTGGGAGGTTTTTTAGTATAGTGTGGATACTGATCAGTCACCAAGTGGGAGATTGTTAGCTTATGGTGACTAATCAGGAAAGTACTATCCAGGAAAGTACTGTACACTTTTCCTCCCGACTATTTTTCGGTTATTTGGGCCGACTACTTATAACTCATTCTAACCCTAAAGCGGGAAAATATTGTATAATATGGCTTAGGGTTAGGGATTTTTCATTATGTATGATTTTAGTACTTGCGGCAGAATTGGGCTGTAAGGGATTACGGATTGTAATCAGGTTGTAATCACTGGATAATAATAATATTGGACTCGCTGTTGGTGGATGTAGCCCAGGGATTGGGTGAACCACGTTAAATCTGTGTGTCTTGTGTTATATTCTGTGTGGTTTATTGTTTTTTGATATTAGTTATATTTGCAGATAATTGTTATTTCTGCCTTGTTAATCCTAACAGATTGTGCATGAACAGTTAACATTAAACAAGGAGAAAACTCCTCAACACATCTTGGAAACCATTGAATTCAATAATAAATGAAACCTAACACCAACACTATTCCTTCCATAGTTGCAGGATACATAGCAGTTGATAATTCACAAGAAATCCATGCATCAAATTTTTATAAGGATATCCTACTAATCAATAGGAATTTTCTTGAGATGACCAATGATTATGCATTTTGATGGTAGTGTGCTAATTCAAAAGGATAATATAAATCTGGAATAATTTTTTCTGATTTTCTCAAACTATAAATGTGTTTAAAGGGAAAATATTATGTGGAAAACCCACAAACCAAGCTAGCAAATGATTGTACATCAAATTATTCCTATATTCATTCAAGTATTGCTATACTTTAGCTACTTGACCTTGGAGCTTCATCTAGAGGAATGTGTAGCTTTAAGATAGAGTTACTTCTTGGGCCTTATAACAGGGTGGAATATGATCAAGATTTGTTTAGGTTGTATCTTTGTTAGTCCCATTGTTAGGTTCTTATAGTTCATGGTTTGAATCTATTGTGGTTGTGTAAGGGATTTGTAGATGCTTTTTCTAACATAATTATTGGACATCATGATTGGAACAACTAGTTGTTGGATATTGTACACATGAATCATATCTGTCAATAGTTATTTGTGTTCAAGAATTCGTTGATCAATCTTTGAGATTTATTGTCCCAGCTTTAAAAGAGTGATAAAAGATATAGTGAGTGCTACCTTTTCCAAGTGTTTTGTGGGTGCCATTATCTTCTAGGAGTAATTGCTAGAACCAAATTATGTTCTTTGCCTCTAGTAAATATTGCAGACACAACCATCTTCTTGGTGAAGGGTTTCTTCCATCCCCATGAGGCACTATTGCATGGTTTCCATTCCCTTGTAGTATACTGAACCTAATTTAATACAAGTGTGCACTATTTTGGGTTCCATAATTTATGGCCCCTACACTGTGGTTGTTAGCTTAATTAAGATAGGCCTACCTTTGCATATAATAAGAGGCCAACATGAAACAAACATCCAGAGGTTAGGGGGTTGTTCCCTGTCCATAATTTATTATTTAAGTGCTAAGTGATGATGGGTATATCATGTAATTCATACCTAGTGTGTCTCTTTATTTCTCTCCACATTTCACATTAGGAGTACATGTTATAAAATACTAATGAAATCAACTATAGGTCAAATCTAATTAAAATTGCAATATAAAGATTAAAATAGATCTTGAAGAAATATGGGAACCATTTTTTACAGATATTGTACAAACGAAGAGAATACTCCAAAGAGGAAATGCTTCAATGTGGAACAATTGAAGGACAATATTTTACTTTTATAGGAACATCTACAATGTTTTTGATATATTTTTGAGATAACAAAACCATAGAAAGAATAGCATATAGAAGAAAGTAAAGAATAATGATCATACTTTGAGATATTATGGAAAATTAATGGAAAGAATGCTTGGTGGGGTTATCATGCAATCAGTGAGTGATCCTTCATTCCCCCCTTCCAGTGACCCTTCAAAATTGGGTTTTTATTTAGTTTCTCTATTTTGATCCCTAAGTGGCTTACAACCCTAGAGAAGTATATGTAGATTTATGAATGCAGTTGCAGGATACATAGCAGCCGATAATTCACAATAAATCCATGCATCCAATTTGAATAGAAATTAATACAAAGAACTAGGGTCCTCCAATGGCCCAATCATCTGGACCTTGACTGTCCCCTCAACTAGTGACCCTTCAAAACTAGGTTATCATGCAATCAATGAGTGATCCTTCATTCTCCTGGTGAGCTTCTAGGTAGGTGCCATTTGTATATTTGATAGCTTAGGGAATCAAATGTATATTGTATCATTGATAGTTGAGAATTTTTTAAAAGGAAATAGGACAAAGAATGATTTTGATTTAGTTTCTCTATTTTGATCTTTAAGTGGCTTAAAACCGTAGAGAAGTATATGCAGATTTACAGATGCAGTTGCAGGATACATAGCAGCTGATAATTCACAAGAAATCCATGCATCCAATTTGAATAGCAATTAATACAAAGCAATAGGGCCCTCCAAAGGCCCAATCATCAGAACCTTAACTGTCCCCTCAACCAGTGACCCTTCAAAACTGGGTTATCATGCAATCGGTGAGTGATCCTTCATTCTCTCAATCTTCCCTGCATCCAAACATATTGGAAATACATAATACAGTGATAACAAGTCTTTCAAAATCCCCCTTCTCTCAAGGAACACTATCAACCATCCCTTCCACATAGCATTTCACTGTTGTATGAGTGGATTGTGTAGGAACAGTTAACATTAAACAAGGAGTAAACTCCTCAACACATCTTGGAAACCATTGAATGCAATAATAAATGAAACCTAACACCAACACTATTCCTTCTATTCACTTCTACCAAGAATAAAGCATTTAATCCATTCAACATTACATATAATCATTAGATAGTTACATTTCCTAACTGTGTAGAGGAACAGTCACGACCAAAACAATCAAAACTACTTTCACCCTTGCACAAGCTATTCCTCACTCTTAATGAGTTATAAACATGCCATTATTTTAGTTTTGCTTGCGAGTTATGATAATTTTTGTAAACATGTCATTGGTTCAGTTTAGTGTATTCATTTTTGTCAAACAAATCTTCATTGTCTTCTGATTGTCTTCTTTATATAGTAGCATGTATTAATTGGTTGACAAATAAAGAAGCATTTAGACAATCGAAAGACAATCAGAAGATTTCACTGATTAAGAGTGAGGCCTTCTTTAGAATCTCATATAAATTTGGCCAATTAAGATGAGAAGAAAAACATAATTCATTAGTTAAATTTTTCAATTTCATGTATTTTTTCTCCTATTTATTAGGTGCATGAGTTGAAGGTTGAATGTAAGAGTCTTATAATGTTGTGTTACCTTAAATCTCAAGTTTTTGATACTCCTATGATGATCTTTCTCAACAAGTATTTTATTCTATTTTTGTTTTTTGAATAACATATTGGGAAAATACAAAATTGTGTACTTCTAAAGGATAGTTAACACAAAATTGAAGCATCAAACAAGACTTGATCAAGTTGCAGGTGGAACGTGCACTCAAATAGTAAGTAATGTAGAATAACAAAATAAGTAATCTGTCGTGTCTACATTTTTTTATTTTCTGAGATTACATCCATGTTATATATTCACATAATGGTTCAAAATTGAAATTTACAATTTGATAAAAGTACTGACGGGTGTTGTTCCTTGCACCCTCAATCAACAACTTGCCTCCATTTTATTTTGATTTACAAACTACTATATTATTTGAATATCTTTCTTTCTTGCCACAATAGGAAAGAGTTTGAGGTGGAAGACTACAATAATAGAAGTGTTTCAATTTGGTATACTATACTACAACATCATTTCATAACTAAGTTTTCAATTTCTATATATAATTAGGTTATAGATAATCTAAGTGAAGAAGCATCATGTTAGACAATCCAAGTGAAGAAAGTAATGGGGATGCAATCAATAGATTGTGGTCGAACTTGAAAAGAAAAGGCAATGGAAAATGATATTGTCCCTGCAATAATTGTAAGGTCTTAAACATTAGAAGATTGCTAATCAAAATAGCTAAGAGACATTGTAGGGATAATGGTCACATTGAAGGAGGCTTTGATTATCATGAATTGGTAATTTTTTCATTATATTTATTTAACAATTAATATATATATGAAATACACCTGATGATGAGATCATTATCATGGTTTATTTGTGTTCATTTTAATATAGGTCGACCTCCCTAGGGGAGTACATGATATGGACCATGGAGGTGTGAATATTGAGAATATGGCTTTGGAAGTGGAGGATCATGGAGGTGCAAATATTGAAGCTAAAGATTATGATCCCATGGAAGATGACAATGATGCACCAGATGATGGTACTAATACATTGATCCATGACACATTTGGTATTGGCGGAATGGATGATGATGATCAGGATGATGTTGATGTCATCCATGATATACCTCTACTTGAGAAGGCAGCCACACCCCTTTATGAAGGCTCCCAAACAACTCTTCTCTCTGTTGTATTGTTGTTGTTGAACTTGAAGGTTATGAATGGTTTATCCAACACAAAAATGTCATGTATGCTACGGTATGTCATATATGTCATTATAGTAATTAAATGGTGAAACATGTACCATAAATATTGTTAATATTAACAACATATATTTTTTTCTATAGATTGATAGGTGATTTCTTGTTACCACCATCGAATATTCTCCCTTGCTCATACTGAGAATTATGTGCCACTATGAAAGATATTGGAATAGAGTATCAAGCAATAGATGCTTGTCCCAATGATCATATTAGTTATCATAAAGAACATGAATTTGCAATAGAATGCCCTGAATGTCATATGAGTAGATATCGAATAGATCAAATAACAAAAAAGGTGCCTCACAAGGTTCTTTGTTACATCCCCATCATACCACGTTTGCAAAGATTATTTAGGTGTAATATCTTGGCACAATTTATGGATTACCATGCACGCAATAGGAGTCAAGATGACATTATTCAAATTCCTGTGGATGGTTCTATATTTAAGGACATAGAGGAAAAGTGGCCACACTTTATCGAAGAATCTCAAAATCTCAAGCTTTCAGTGGTAGTGGAGGGTGTCAATCCATGGATGTCAATAAAGAGGGAGCACATTATGTTGGCAATGATTATTCCAGGTATTTGATCATTTAATAGTTATATGCATGTAATTATAAATCTTGTAGTAAAATGGTCACAATAATTATGTAATGTTGTTCATTCAACCAGGTAAATACCAAGTTAAAGATATGAATGTTTATATTGAGCCTCTTATTGATGAGTTGGTGGAGTTATGGAAAGGTGTCACTATGTATGACATCTCTAGACCAATAGGAGATAGACAATTTAAATTCCATGCAATGCTTGTATGGACAATACATGATGCCCCAGGGCTAACACATTTTTCTGGTATGTTATGGTGAATTCAAGTTGCACATGATAATTCTAAAAATAAAAATTCACATATTTAATCCAATTGTATCATTACCTTGTAGGTCTTCAAACAAAGGGAAATTTTGCATGTCCAGTTTGTGGTCCAAAGATGAAATCTCGTTATTCAAAAAGTTTAGGAAAGTAGGTGTTTGATGAGTATAGGTACTTTCTCCACAAAAATCGTAACTATTGAATTACCAAAAAACATCTTTTCAATGGGAAAGAAGAGACTAAATCTAAGCCATGGAGAATGACACCTCACTTATGGAAGTTGGAATATAATAGAATTAATCGTCAAGGTACTACCATTCTACCTAACGGTTTATGTTTGGAATTTGTATATTTTTATTGTGTTTTATTTGCTGATTATGTGATTGATGATCATGAATGTCATCAAGGAAACACTACTGAGCACCTTCCAAAGGGACTAAAGAGTTATCCTACTATGAGCAGCTACTTGATGTGCATTTGTTTGATACTATGCATATTGGAAAGAATGTAACGAAGACATTATGGAAGATATTGGATGGAAGGTGTGACAAAGAAAAAATTGTCAAAATTTGTAGCGACATTCATGAATCCAATCATGCAATGAAAAATTTCATTGAATCAAATAGAAATGGAGAATGGATTAATACAAGTGCCCTTCCTTGGTTATTAACAGAACAACAAGGTGATGCCATAAAAGAAGTCATACAAAAAATTTGATTTCCCACGGGATTTTCTGCAAACATAAGCAGTACCATATCAAAGAAAGGTGAATTTGGGCTAGGGTTGAAAATGCATGATTGGCATACCTTCATCAAGGTAAGTCATGTTCTTTTGTATTTACAATATATTTGTAAACTGCATGTACTTCTCATTGTATTATATGAGAAAAGAATGACATGATTATTTTTATAATTGTTGCAGTACGTGCTACCCCTATCTCTCCCAGAGAACTTTGACAATAACATCAAACAAGTGATATATGATCTTGGAAAATACGTGAGGTAAGCAATGATATCTATTCAATTTGTTGTATATATATTGTAAAGTCTCATGTTTATATATTTTTGTGTCTTGAATGTCTTGTAGGTGGTTGTCATCTAAAGAAATCCATAGAGAAAATATAAAATACTAGAAGAGAAGAATTCCTCTTCTAATGTCTGAAATGAAAAAGTGTCTACCTTCAACCTTTTTCAATGCACAAGAACACTACCTCATACACCAAGTTGAGGAGATTGAAATGTGTGGACCCGTACACACTCGGTCAATGTGGATGGTTGAGAGGCACTTTAAATTTTTTAAGGCTTTGGTTCGGCAAAGAGCATGTCCTGAGGGTTCTATGGTGGAGGGATATATGATATACCAGACTATGGTGTATGAAACTGAATATCTTCCTAAGCTTGCAACAAAGATCCATATAGATCGCATTTGGGATCTCGACACCATTAGAAAATTTGAAGGGGAGTACTTGGTGGGGGAAGGTAGAATGAGGAAAGTGAGAGGTAATAAATTATAAGATGTTATTGTAGCTGTTAATTAATTCTTAATCTTCAAAATTAATCGGTTGTAAGTCATCTATTTATTTTTTGTATAGCTTCTCGAGAGTGGGATGCAATACATTTGTATATTGCAAACAATCAAGATTGGATGATGAAATGGATTGAACGATGTCATCATTTAGGTTGCACATTAACATGGAAAGTCGTGTCTTCATTGGTTAATGAAGCTTATTGTAATGGAGATCCAAATGTTACCCAAAGGGAAATAGATTTAGCACATGGTTTAAAAGATTCCTAGGTACATATAAATTTGTTAATCACTCATACATTTATGAACTCTCAATGCATTAATTTATACATGTTTTACATATTTTTGCAAGTCAAAAACTACAATGCTATGTTTTTCAATGGTCATAAATTTTGCATCAATAAGTTGGATGACACAAAGAAAACTTATGATTCTAGGATAAGTGCAGTCTTTCAGGTGACTAATATTTCATCTAGAAATGACTTACATCTTTGAGAGTCTGAAAATTGATACTATGGCATTATGGATGATATACTTGAGTGTGACTTTAATTCCTTTAGATTAGTTCTCTTCATCATTAGATGGTATAGGCTATGACTTAATCAAAATGATCCTGATTAATACAAGGTGGTTTGAGCCAGTTGGGGATGAACCCTGTGTTCTTCCAAGCCAATGTGAGCAGGTATTTTACTTAAAGGTTCCACATAAATTGGGTTGTTCATTTGTTGTTAGACATGATCCAAGAGGAAGGCCGATGAGGTATAATGTGATGGAAGAAGATTGTGAAAAAATAGAAGATGATGTAGATGATGATCACGAACAACAGTTAGTCGATGATGTTCCTGATGCAACTTTTCTTGAAGAAGAAGATGATGATGATGATGATGATGCTACTGATGATGCTACTAATGATGCTACTAATGATGATGATAATGATGATGTTGTTGTTGTTGATGATGATGATGATGATGATCATGATCATGATGATGATGATGATGATGATGATGATGATGCTGATGCTAATGCTGATGCCAATGATGATGACGATGACGAAGATGAAGACAATGATGGTGGTGGTGATGATGTCGACATCAATGATGATCATGGCGATTAGTTGGATGAAGAAGAAGATGAATGACATGAATGAAATGTACAGTTACGTGATCACTGCTTAATCTATTTAATATTGATTTCTTGATATAAATGTGCAGTTATGCAATCAATGCTTAATCTAATTAATTCGTGATGTACTTACTATGGGATGCTTATGGTTTTTAATGTACTTACTATGTGGTTTTGAGTATATGTATCATGAGTTTTGTAGCTAACATTAGATAATTGAATTACATATGTAGGTACCCAGACTCCTTTCATGAGCATCCCACACATTCTCATGGATCGACAAACTAACCTCGATGTTGATGATGTGACTAGATCAAGTAAAGAGCTATACAATTATGGCCTGTAAAGTACTGAAATACTTTAAAATGTTTAAAATTTTTTTAATTATAATAAAATGTTTTTAATTTAACCCTTTTATATGTTATTGCAGATGAGCCCCCTTTGCATCAACAGAGAACTAGGTATGCATTGAGATCTAATTAGAGGGTAGATGATCATGATGATGATATTGATACTCATCTTACAATTATATCTTAAAAATTAGAAATCAAAAGAAAAAAAAGAAATGATTGTCATCTATGCACCTTAATTGATAATGACTAATTTTTATATGCCAATGAATTTAATTATGTGGTAGTGAATGTTCATAAATTTTATAATGTGTTAATGAATGTTATCGTGTGATAATTAATGAATGTCACATTTTATTAATGTGTGAATGAATGTTATTGTGTGATAATTAATGAATGTTACATTTTATTAATGGATGAAATAATGAATGAATGTTCGATGTTAATGGGGAATTTAGAGTGATGTTGGGGGGGGGGGGGCAAATTAGCTTCCACCTTCACATGGTTGGCCCTATTTAGTACAGAATATAAAACTATTCTTGAAACAAAGTGAAGCTCAATAAGTTTGTTCCTTATATAGGGTCTCAAGTGTAGCTTTTATCCCACTCTCAACATTTCAAGGCTTCAAGTGGTGTTCTGATATTGGTTTCTCCATCTCCCACTGACATCTTTTCTTTCTCCTAAGAACTCTCACCGAGCTATGATACATGGATGAGCAGAAGATGTCCTTTACAGGATACACATATATAATATGGTAGATCTAGGGAACAAATATACTACAACATAGAATGAGTCAACTTGAATCTATAGTTTCTTCATTCACAATGAAAATTCAAATTACAAGCCATATTTTAGATTTAATATTCATATTTATCTTCATCATGATCATAGCCATCACGGTCAACATTTGGTTCAACTTCATTTGAACCACACTTCATGTTGGATTATACCATATTGACACTTACAACTTGAAGAAGACAAATGATTAAATAGAAAGAGAGGACCAACTAAACCATCTTGTGGTCAGTCTATATCACATTGAGAAACAACATCAAGACTCGAAAATCAAAACAATCAAAAGTTTCCTCAAGACCATGAATGATCAGCAACATTCCATTAGAAAACAAAACACTAATCTATATTATCATTAAGCCATAAAATATGTTTTTAAAGTTTAGAAGCATATCACAAGAACTTTCAAGAAACATAGTACTATCCAAGGACCAAAATGAATACCCTCCAAATGATTATGATTATGTTGATGTTGATGTCTATAATTTATGTCTAATGATTATGATGATGTTGATGTTAATGTCTATAATTTATTTCACTTACTGATGCTTGCCTAGATTGAATTTTGAATTGCCAAGCTAGAGAACGCTTTCAAAGTTTAGGGTATGTTCTACATGATACTCTTAGTTACATCTCAAATGCAACTCAACATATTTTTAATGCTGGGCAACCCACTACAGAAACTCATCTGCGGGTGAAATTTAATGCTGTGAATCTTGGCATTGTTAATGTTATTACTTTTCCTCACGTTTCATATTTGTGAAAATATTTCTTGGCACTATCTTATTCCTATTACAATGTTCTTTGTTGTGGGGTAGGAGGTCAATCTTCATTGTCTTCATTGTGGGGGACAGTGAAGATTTCTCTGACAAATAGCAAGTCTTCTTTAGTATCTTATAATAACATGCTAAATTGATAAAGGTGTTATGGGCATTTAATCTACAATTACTAATAGACTAAGCATATTATTACTATGCTTAATGTTCCATTTAAATGCATTTAACACAAAAAACAAATTTACAAAACTGAACCAATGGCATGTTTACAACAAAGATGTGTTGAGGAGTTTGCTCCTTGTTTAATGTTAACTATTCCTCCACAATCCACTCATACAACAGTGAAATGCTATGTGGAAGGGATGGTTGATAGTGTTCCTTAAGGAAGGGGGATTTTGAAAGACTTTTTATCATTGTACTATGTATTTCCAATATGTTTGGATGTAGGGCAGAATGGGAGAATGAAGGATCACTCACCGATTGCATGATAACCCAGTTTTGAAGGGTCACTGGAAGAGGGGAATGAAGGATCACTCATTGATTGCATGATAACCCCACCAAGCATTATTTCCTTTAATTTTCCACAATATCTCAAATTATGATCATTATTCTTTACTTTCTTCTATATGATATTCTTTCTATGGTTTTGTTATCTCAGAAATATATCAAAAACATTACAGATGTGCATATAAAAGTAAAATATTGTCCTTCAATTGTTCCACATTGAAGCATTTCCTCATTGGAGTATTCTCTTCATTTGTACAATATCTGTCAAAAATGGTTCCCATATTTCTTCAAGATCTATTTTAATCTTTATATTGCAATTTTGATTAGATTTGACCTATAGTTGATTTCATTAGTATTTTATAACATATACTCCTAATGTGAAATGTGGAGAGAAAGAAAGAGACACACTAGGTATGAATTACATGATATACCCATCATCACTTAGCACTTAAATAATAAATTATGGACAAGGAACAACCCCCTAACCTCTAGATGTTTGTTTCATGTTGGCCTCTTATTATATGCAAAGGTAGGCCTATCTTAATTAGGCTAACAACCACAGTGTAGGGGCCATAATATTTTCCCTTTAACCACATTTATAGTTTGAGGAAATCAGAAAAAATTGTTTCAGATTTATATTATCCTTTTGAACTAGCACACTGCCATCAAAATGCATAATCATTGGTCATCTCAAGAAAATTCCTATTGATTAGTAGGATATCCTTATAAAAATTTGATGCATAGATTTCTTGTGAATTATCGACTTCTATGTATCTTGCAACTATGGAAGGAATAGTGTTGGTGTTAGGTTTCATTTATTATTGAATTCAATGGTTTCCAATAGGTGTTGAGGAGTTTGCTCCTTATTTAGTGTTAACTGTTCCTACATAATCCACTCATAAAATAGTGAAATGCTATGTGGAAGGGATGGTTGATAGTGTTCCTTGAGGGAAGGGGGATTGTGAAAGACTTGTTGTCATTGTATTGTGTATTTCCAATATGTTTGGATGTAGGGTAGACCGGGAGAATGAAGGATCACTCACTGATTGCATGATAACCCAGTTTTGAAGGGTCACTAGAAGAGGGGAATGAAGGATCACTCACTGATTGCATGATAACCCCACCAAGCATTCTTTCCTTTAATTTTCCACAATATCTCAAAGTATGATCATTATTCTTTACTTTCTTCTATATGTTATTCTTTCTATGGTTTCGTTATCTCAGAAATATATCAAAAACATTGCAGATGTGCATATAAAAGTAAAATATTGTCCTTCAATTGTTCCACATTGAAGCATTTCCTCATTGGAGTATTCTCTTTGTTTGTACAATATCTGTTAAAAATGTTTCCCATATTTCTTCAAGATCTATTTTAATCTTTATATTGCACTTTTGATTAGATTTGACCTATAGTTGATTTCATTAGTATTTTATAACATATACTCCTAATGTGAAATGTGGAGAGAAAGAAAGAAACACACTAGGTATGAATTACATGATATACCCATCATCACTTAGCACTTAAATAATAAATTATGGATAGGGAACAACCCCCTAACCTCTAGATGTTTTTTTCATGTTGGCCTCTTATTATATGCAAAGGTAGGCCTGTCTTTAATTAGGCTAACAACCACAGTGTAGGGGCCATAATATTTTCCCTTTAACCACATTTATAGTTTGAGGAAATCAGAAAAAATTGTTTCAGATTTATATTATCCTTTTGAACTAGCACATTGCCATTAAAATGCATAATCATTGGTCATCTCAAGAAAATTCCTATTGATTAGTAGGATATCCTTATAAAAAATTGATGCATGGATTTCTTGTGAATTATCAACTACTATGTATCCTGCAACTATGGAAGGAATAGTGTTGGTGTTAGGTTTCATTTATTATTGAATTCAATGGTTTCCAAGATGTGTTGAGGAGTTTTCTCCTTGTTTAGTGTTAACTGTTCCTGCACAATCCACTCATAAAACAGTGAAATGCTATGTGGAACGGATGGTTGATAGTCTTCCTTGAGGGAAGGGGGATTGTGAAAGACTTGTTATCATTGTATTGTGTATTTCCAATATGTTTGGTTGCAGGGCAGATCGGGAGAATGAAGGATCACTCACCGATTGCATCATAACCTACTTTTGAAGGGTCACTGGTTGAGGAGATAGTCAAAGTCCCCATGATTGGGCCATTGGAGGACCCTATTTCTTTTTATTAATTGCTATTCAAATTGGATGCATGGATTTCTTGTGAATTATCTACTGTTATGTATCCTACAACTGCATTTGTAAATTTGCATATACTTATCTATGGTTGTAAGCCACTTAGAGATCAAAATAGAGAAACTAAATCAAAATCATTCTTTGTCCTATTTCTTTTTAACAAAGTCTCAACTAGATCTATTAGATTTCCACAATCCATATTAATGCTAGTATTAGTTTCTGGGTTCGATTGTGTATAATTTTTTCAATCAACGTTTCAGATCATACTACATGATCCATCATATCATGTTATTTTCTCTCTAGCATCCTAATGATGGATCATGTAGTATGATCCAAAACGTTGATCGAAAAAATTATACACAATCGAACCCAGAAACTGATACTAGCAAAGTCTCAACTATCAATGATACAATATACATTTGATGCCCTAAGCTATCAAATATACAAATGGTACCTACCTAGAAGCTCACTAGGAGAATGAAGGATCACTCACTAATTGCATGATAACACAGTTTTGAAGGGTCACTGGTTGAGGGGACAGTCAAGGTCTGGATGATTGGGCCATTGGAGGACCCTAGTTCTTTGTATTAATTGCTATTCAAATTGGATGCATGGATTTATTATGAATTATCAGCTGCTATGTATGTTGCAACTGCATCCGTAAATCTGCATATACTTCTCTAGGGTTGTAAACCACTTAGGGATCAAAATAGAGAAACTAAATAAAAATCATTCTTTGTCCTATTTCCTTTTAACAAAGTATCAACTATCAATGATACAATACATTTGATGCCCTAAGCTATCAATACAAATGGTGCCTACCTAGAAGCTCACGAGCTGTCCATTTGATAACCACAATCAACATTTCAAAAAAATGGATATCCTTGAGCACAAGCACCAATAACATCAAATAATGGAGTTAAAGTAAGGGCTAGGGCACGACACTAGTAGAATGCAGTCATTTCAGTGACAAAAATTTAGAATGCGGTCCTTTGGTGTTTATTAAACAGAATAGAATTTTTAGCATATTATTATCTTTCTATTTCTTTGTTGTAAACATGTCATCGGTTCAGTTTTGTAACTTCACTATTGTATGAGTGGATTGTGCAGGAACAGTTAACATTAAACAAAGAGAAAACTCCTCAACACATCTTGGAAACTATTGAATTCAATAATAAATGAAACCTAACACCAACACTATTCCTTCCATTCACTTCTACCAAGAATAAAGCATTTAATCCATTCAACATTACATATAATCATTAGATAGTTATATTTCCTGACTGTGTAGAGGAACAGTCACGACCAAAATGATCAAAACTACTTTCACCCTTGCACAAGCTATTCCAAACTTCAAGTAAAATGAGAAATATGCTATATCAAATCATTCATATTCATACTAACCATTTGAAGGATCATTTTGTCAATGAACCCTCTGACTGTACCCCTATGGTAGAGAAAGGAAACCTCAAAATAGAGAAAGGAAACTTAGTAAAACCAGTCTATGCCGATGTTTGTGAGGGTACAGTCATGATAAGTGCCTCTCAAACCTCTCCAAACATGTAAGATTGTCTTTAAATACTTTATTGATCTCTTCTAAACATTAACCAAATCAAACCTACATTTGAATCCACACACAATAACCCCAAAATGAAAAGTTTTGAATCATTTAATGAAGCTCAGTCACTAGTAGCGTATGGATAGTCAAACCAATAGTCTCTAAAGCATTCAATAAGTGACTAGATTGTATTTAATACACACTAGTCCTTCCATTCACTTCTACCAAGAATAAAGCATTTAATCCATTCAACATTACATATAATCATTAGATAGTTACATTTCCTGACTGTGTACTAGAGGAACAGTTAGGAAATGTAATTGTCTAAATGATCCAAACATTTGAAAATAGTGAATCAATATCCTTGAGCACAAGAACCAATAATATCAAATAATGGAGATAAAGCATGGGCTAGGGCATGACACCAGTAGAATGTGGTCATTTCAGAGAGCATTCGTGATCAAATAAAATGCAATGCATTTGAAATTTGCAGTCGAATATGATGTCAGATGCTTGAAAGATGAAGAAATCACATACCTGCTCTCGCACTCAGCTTTCACTCCTCTATCCAATCGAAATAAAAATGATGAGGTTGTTTCCCTTTTTTTTTTCATAGCCAAATCTTCCTTGTACCACACGAAGAACATGCCATTGGTTCAATTTTGTAATTTGTTTTTTGTGTAATTAGTAATTGGTAGATTAAATGCATCTAACACCTTTATCAGTTTAATTAGCATGTTATTATCATATCAGATAAATTATGTTTAAGAATTGTTGGGACTGGTCCTTTTGCGTGTATTAAACATAATAGAATTTTTAGCATATTATTATCAATTTATTTCTTTGTTCTAAACATGTCATTGGTTCAGTTTTGTAGATTTGTTTAATCCGTTAAATGTAGTTTTCATGAGGAGGGGTCTTGTTCTCAGAAGATTGATGAAGATTGTGCACCTCAAAAACCAATTCATAAGGTACCAATCATGTTTCCTATTCGCTTATATTTTTGGATTGGTAAATCTCCTTATAAGTTTCATGTCCTTTCTTTTGATTACTATGGATGAGATATATATCTTACATTTAACATTCAACTTCTTTACATTTTAGAACATGTAGTGTGTTTTTTGAGGATTTTACCAAATCAACTTTTAACATAAACTGAAAACACCAAACTGATATCTTGCCCTTTCAACTTGACAAAATATTTGCATTTGACCAATAACTGCAAGGAACTGAATGATAAATCCACATACCTGTATCTTTGTAAAATACCTGGAACATCAAAAAGATGGCTAAGTGGCTACCGCCATGATTTTTATCTACTGAATATGGGAAAAAAAAACACCAAAAAAAATTGAATAGAAAACATGATTGGTCATTTCAGAGAGCATTCATGATCAAATAAAATGCAATGCCTTCTCTCGCGCTTGATCAACTTTCACCCGCTCATTTTCTCCCACTCCTTTTCTCTACAAATGAAATAAAAATGATTTGGTCGTTTCAAAATAGTGAATCGATATCCTTGAGCACAAGCACCAATAACATCAACTATTTTTATATGTGGGTACCCTAATGTTGGCAAGAGTTCTTTTATTAATAAGATTACTCTGCAAGCTTGAAGAAGCGATATATTTTGGCAAATGAAGAGTAGAAAGACAATGATATTCCTAAGATCATGGATGGACACAATGTTGCAAATAGAATGGGAAGACATCTTTCTAGACTGGCCCTGGATCCTTCGATAATTGGGGTAGGATCCAGACCCAGGCTAAAAATATATCTTCCTTTCTATTGTGGAATTATCCCTTCTTTGGCCTGCACTCATTCCTCTTCTCAAAAATTGTTATCTAGAAACTTTGGATACTATTTCTCATCCATGCATGAAATGTGCTAGTGATTGTATAAAATTACTTTAGGCCTCCAGTATTGATGAGATGTACAAGTGTAAAATGTTTTTGCAAGACTAGGATCAATTTGTGCAGTGTACATAAATGCAAGGCAGTGATTATTCTAGATGATCGATAGGTAGCTAGGACAGTTGCTAGGACTAAAGATAAAATAGCTCAAGAGACCATCATAGGTTCTCTCTTTCTTCGATCTATATTATTGACAGAATGTTTTATCTTTCATTAGCTCATCAAATCTAGGGATTTGAAAGAATTTAATAGAATATTTTCATGACAATGTATATTATTTAAGTTGACATTGCATGAATTTATCTACTTCGCACACTTGTAGACTATGAGGATGGCGATAAAGAATCATGGTCATGGCCATGCTTCTTTATCGCCGTCCTCATAGTCTACAAGTGTGCAAAGTAGATAAATTCCTACAATGTCAACATAAATAATATACATTGTCATGAAAATATTCTATTAAATTCTTTCAAATCCCTGGATTTGATGAGCTAATGAAAGGTAAAACATTATGTCAATAATATAGACCGAAGAAAGAGAGAACCTATGATGGTCTCTTGAGCTGTTTTATCTTTAATATGCATATCCATTGGTTTTTCGACACTTAATCATTGATTCCAACAAAAGTGCTACGCATTCAACAGATAAAATGTCAAAGAAAACTAATTTACGACAATAGTTCTGACAGTAATGCTATACGTTTGACAAGGAATCTGTCAGAGAAATAATGAAGGACTGTCGCTCTTTCAACATTTCAAGTGTCATAAATAGAAATTTTTCAATAGACGGTTTGACATTAATTCCATATCACCGACAGGTATATCTGTCAAAATTAAGTGGACACTGTCACTATGCCAATAGTTATAATGTCAGAAAAGATATATTTTTGATAGTTAATAGGTATTGTGTTAGAATTCTGATGGATAAACTGTAGAAAATGCCATAACGAAGCTATTGCTAAAATGCTAGTTTTTGACGTGATATGGTGTCGATAAACCGACGGTAACATCTTTTGTCACAATTTCCTACACAAAAATGGTGACGGACCCATCTGTCGAAATGCCAACAAATTAGCATTGCAAATCTGAAAAATGGCCGTCAAAATTTGACCCCAAGTGTAGTAGTGCCAATTACTCTATGTTATTCCTTCAGAACGTATGTAAAAATAAAGATATTAATATTAGATTATTGATTTCTTTTTAATAATTTAGAAATAAATTATTAGGATCATAAAAGTAATTGATTTTATTTTATACGTTGTTATATATCTTTATGAGACTTGGATTTATTTCTAATGTTATTGTTTCATCTCAAAGTACCCTAAAAACCCTAAAGTTAAAAATATGATAGGGTAAATAATTTGATAAATATTATTATGTTTAGGGTTTTGAGATATTTTTTGATATTAATTTTTAGTTTTCATATCCCTAAAGGTAGTTTTTTATTTTCACCCTATTGTATTCTTAACGTTAATAATTTTATCTTGAAGGGTGAAAAGGCTTAAGTGATTTTACATTATTATTGTAATTTAGTTGTGAATAAAAATTAATTGATTTCTCACCTTCTTGTTTAGGTTTTATGTTTTGAAATATTTTATTTCTAAAAAACCCTTAAATTTGTTTTGTTAGATGGTTTTATACATTAAGAGTTTTTCATAACACTAAGGTTGTTATTTTGTAATAGAAAACTAATACTTGCCCTTAAATCATTTATTTTGATTATTTCTTAATTGTTAGGGTAAGAGCCCCTCTTTCAAGATGAATTATAATTTTTTACCCTAATGGAAAGGAATGTTTTTATTACGTGTTTGTTCAAAAGGTAATTCTAAAGTGAATATATTAAGGTTAATATGTTATAAATTTTGAATTTAAAATTATAATGCCATATTTCTATTTAATATTTTAAGTGTATTTTATGCTTTAATAAATATAACTCATTTTTATTAATAAAGTGGGTGGCTTATAATTAATATTTTATTTACACTTTATTTATCAAATATATCTATGTGAGTTATATTATAATTTTATTATGTTTTATTTTCAAATAATTATTAATTAATAAATGAATAATAATGGTATTTATGAAAACCTAATATATTATGAATGTAATGATTTTTTATTTTAGGTTTTAGGACTATCTAATGTTAGGTGTTTTTGTGTAGGAAACTAAACGTCGGATTATTATGCACAAAGCACCTAAAGTATATTAAATCAAGTTAATTGTATGGGAAATATTTCCCTAAGAACCATTATTATGGTTTAATTGTATTTTTAGGGTTAGTTGCCAGGATTAGGTCCTATGAAAGGGCATGTCTTTTCATAGTGAACCTTTAGGAGATATATTTATATTAATTCAATTTGTAAACAATAAACATCATCACATCACGGCAAAAAATTGGAAAACTCTCCCAAATTACAGATTTGAACCTAATGTCCAAATTTTCAAGTGCAAATGATAGATAAGTGTTTATGCTTTGAGGTTATATAGTTTCTTATTTTTCAATTAGTTTTTTAGATTACTCTGTGAACTAGGGTATCCTACTGTGTTCTTTCTTTGATTCATTTATTTGTGGTTAATTTATACAATTCAAATAGTAGTTGCATGGTCTGAGAACCTGTTATTGTTCCTTTCAGGCTCTTAATTTGGGTTAAAATCGATAGGACTAATTGTATAAGTTATTTAAATTTTTGTTTCAATTGAAGCCTATAGGATGATGGTCTCGCTTTACACGACTGAGTTACCTTAAAATTGTCTCTGACTATACGTATGACTGAATGTAATTGACTCTATTCCCAATTTGGCATCAGGCACTGATCTCATTTCATTTTTAATTGTCATTTTGTTCTTTCTATAGTTTACATATTTAATTTGATATCTCTATTTATAAAGCATTATATTAGGTTTTAAGGATAGTTTCATATCTTAGTTTGGATATCACTTTTTTTTAGCAATTAGGAGATTAGGTTATTTTCCTCCAAGGATTATTAACCCCTTTGGGAGGAATTGCCTTTATCTATGCATACGTTTGTGTAGTTTGAAAGCACTTTTGGATTCAGGCCTACTAGCCTTGACTTGATCGAGTCAAAATTGTAGAGGCACTTGTTTGTGCCTGACAGTTGGCCTCAAAATGGTCCAGCATTTTTGAGCACCAACAAATTGGTGACTCTACTAGGGATGCTATCAGTAAAGGACAGTTTTAGAATCTTTGTTTACTATTACAGAGACTCTAATGGGATAAAGGAGTTGGAACAGTTATATATTCTGCACGATAATGTGGTGGTGACTCTACAATCAATTTTTAGTGAAGTGCGATAAAACTAATGCGAGGAAGAAGATCTTTTCATAAAGCAATAGGCAACCATATTGAATTAGATTTCAAGAATCAGCCAAGGAAACTCAAAAATCCTGATATGGAGATATCACATATTGGTTCTAAACAATCCCTGGAGGAACCATATGAGAACAAAGATCCTCATCATAGTGGGAGTAGTCAAAGTAGTGAGGAAAATAATATAAATCTTTTTCATTCAAACATCAATCAATGCAATTACCAAAATGAGGAAGAAGATGGTGAAGTTGATATCTAGATGCAACAATCAATCTGACAATTTGCCGAAAATATTCATGATAAGAAAATATTCGCAAAGAATTTTAGAAAACAACTAATCAATATTCTAGAATGTTTTGGATTGCAGAGAGATGATATTGTCACTCCTCCAGAGAGTATAAAAGGATCAGAGAAACTCAATGAAGGAGAAAAGGTTAATGAAGGGGAAATAAATCAAAATATCAGAACATTAAAGTACACTCCCCCACATAAAAAGGATGTTGAGTGTATTTTGAAAAACTATAATAATCCATTCTTTGATACAAATGAGGGAATAAGTTTGATTGGGCAATGACAAAATAGTGATTCGGATAATTGGAATCACAAAAAAGGTTTTAGTTTGATGAACCAAAACCATTTGTGGAAAAGTACAGAAATTAGAATGGGAAAAAATAACCATGATGAAGGTCATTGGAAAAAAGGAAGTGACAGCGAACATCATAATCAAAACAATAAAATGAATTCCCTGAGATATGATCAACATACATAGTCTAATCACCAGGCTAAATTTTATCAGAGTAATCAAGATCAAGATCATGATAATGAATGTGATTTGTAGGGACAACTTGTGCATAGTGGAAACATCTACAGTTTATTCAATAATGGTGAACACAATCATTCCCAGTATGGTGGAGCCGGTGGACAAGAGCAGAGAAATAATGATCATTTTGGTCATAATTTTAATAATGTTGATCAAAATTATAATGAGAATCATTATGAAAATGAACACGGACATAAAAATATTAATAAAGGATATTTACATGCAGAGGATGAATATTACACAGAAAATAAAAATGATATGCATGGTAAAAATGTCTGTAGTTTATCAAATAATGATAAACATTTTCAAAATGCTAGTTATGTTCAAAATCAGCAAAACAGTGGTGAGATGGTGGGTAAATTTAATGATTATATGGGAGAAGAAAATGACTTTACCTTGCAGCCAAGTGATTTTAATAAAAAAACTTATTTTAATCAATGCAAATATTTGCAAAGAGAAGGTGAATATTGTAATAATAATATTCAAAATGGTGAATGTGGCTAGCACGTTAAAAACAAAGGTGAAAGTAATTATCATGTGCTATCTCAAATTAAAATACGAGATGGGCATGATAATGTTTCTATAAATAATATATGGAAGCATTCATATGATTCTAAATATGTGCAGAGGGATAAGTATGAGGGGGAATTTGTGAATATTCACGCTGAGCAATATAAAAATAGCTTTTGCGGATTGGCAAATAGTACTTGTCAATTCACGCAGCCAGAAGATATCTCCAAAAGAACTCATCAACAATAATTTAATACATGTAACATGAATCACAGACATAGTAACTTGCAGCTAGAAGTTTTCAAACAGCCCCATAATTTTTTTGCGTAGAGTACCCATGCGCACCAACAAGATACTAATGTGTATTACCACCAATGAACGCACCAACCTGGAGATTCACGTGAGGACCCAAATAGTAGTTATGAATTTGCGCAGAAGCATGGAGAGAAAGAAAATGATTTTTTATTTCATCTTGAAGCCCAACATAGATCTCAAAGACTAAATACTCAACCTAGGCACCAGCTTACGCAGCAAGTTGATCAAGCTAGTCAAACAAATAACAATAAGCAACAATACTAGCACAATACACAAAGCATAATATACAATAATAATCATATCTTGCATGATGATATGCATCACACACAGCATAATAATATGTGTCAGCCCACGCAAAATAAGGAGGAATTCTGGAATGCACAGCAAGTAGGGAATGCATATTGTTTTGCGCAGGGGGGGAAGAAAATGTGAGAGGAAAATTTTACAAACATCTTACTAATCCACACAAGAAGCCAAATAACTATCATCAACTTGCACAGGATTGTGTGAAAGGGAGTATGAACAATGAGTCGAATCATAATAAATGTCTTTATAAACAACACTAGCACGTTAAAGACTCAAATGAGCAGCAATATGATTTCAAACTTGCACAAAAGAGGGGCTATGAAAAGGAGGAATATATGAAAGATAATATGCCCAATGATAAATTTAACGATAAATTTGATAGATTGCTGAATATACATAATGAGAATCACACACAACATCCAGACGTGCATCATCAGCATCTATATTGTGAACAAAATCATTTGTAGCATGACAAATTCAACCAACGTGCGTAGGCAGAAGGTGATTTTTGCAAAAGGAATGTTAGCATATATTATAATAATAATGGTCAGGGTAATAAAAGCATCTGCCAGAATGATGATTTTCATAACCAAGAGGAAGATGATAAGGTTTATTACTAGCACGCTGAGGAAAATAGAAAAAGATGTGTATATGGTAAAAATAATAAAGAATTACATTATTATGATAATAATTTGTTGCATCTAGATTCACATACGCATGAGAGGAAAATTAAAAATAATGGTGAAGGAAGAACTCATGTGAATAATAATAATTCCCAGCATGATTGGGGGAAATATGGCGAACATGTAAAAACTGAAGATAAATATATGCCAAATAATATTTACCAGTTTAGGCATAGTGAAAATGATTATGATAATAAAAATATTCACTTTGATTTTGAAAACATAAATAAAGATGTTTATTCACATCAAGATAATTATTTTTATAATGGAAACATTAGTGTGGGAGGAAATAAAGTATATAGTCGATATATTGAAGCTAAAAATAAATATAACCATGATCAAAGTGCTAGAGAATATACATATCTAGGAAACCATGTACAAAGCTAGGGTGGTGCACAAGTTTTTAATACTTATACTGATGATATAAGCGGTGAATTCAATAATGTGGAAATTACACACAGGGAAGAGGGGAAAATTATCATATTAATACACAACCTGTAAGAAATCCTACACAGCAAAATCATGCACAAACAATGCAGAGTTCAATGCATCCAAGTGGAGGCCAAAATTATGCACAACCATATGGTCTGGGCAAAAATCAGCAATCTGGGAATCTTGTACAATAGAAACATCAACAACATAGAGGATGGGCACAAAATCCAATGAGTATGGCTCAGCAACCTCACACAGGTCAGCATGGTTACCAAGCAAGTCAACACCAAAGAGGTAATCCTATATGCCAAAATCATTACCTTCAAAATAATGACCAAAATAGTAATCAAATTAATATCAGATATCAGGAAATTAATGAGAGATATAAACCATTGGATTTTTCAAATATAATATGTTGTCCTGACCTTATACCTAACAAGTTAAAGGCTGCTATCCCTAATTTTACTGGCGATGGATCCCAATTAGGAGAACAACATGTCATTAATGTCAAAAATATTGTTTATGAATTTGATATTACTTATGAGGATGTGCGTATGAAAATGTTAGTACATTCACTCAAGGATAGTGTAGATGAGTGGTATAGAAATTTGCTAGATAGATCAATTACTTGTTGGCAAATCTTTGTTGATCAGTTTATTGAAGAGTTTGGGGATCATAAAGACCATCTTTTACAACTCATGAATTGACCAGTATAAGGAAAAATATGAATGAAATAGTGAAGGAGTTTAATAAAAGGTTTAATAGGGTGTTGAATAAGATTCCAAAAGATATCTACCCCATTGATCCTTTTCTAATCACTTTTTATTTGACAGCCTTTGATGTCAAAATGAATTATGAGATAAGGTCTCATAACCCAACAACCTTACAACAGGCTTTCAAAATTGCATTAAATATTGAAAACAATAGAATATTTGTCGGGAGAGTTGATAAAAGAAATGATCCCAAGCTATTCAATCCTATAGTCTTGGAAAAAAGCAATGAGAGTGATAAGATGGATGAATTAGTGAGTTTGATGAAGAATTTGCAATCAAACAAAGGTCATTTTCAAGCAAGAAGGCATGATAGAAATTTCAATAGGAATGATAGGTACAAGTTGCAGGACATGACTTATCATACATAATGGAAAGATGGAAAGCCTTTAAAAAAGAAGACTGACACTCCAGACCCTCTTAAGAAAAATAATCATTTTATAGGGGATTAGCTTTGGTGTGATATTTGCAAAATCCCTCACCCTCAAGAGCAATTCCTTATAGCACAAAAGTTTCTAGAGGAGGAAAACCAGGGATATGAAGAGAGGCCTATGATAAATGTTCTTTCATCTACACCCTTTTGGTCAAGAGATAGTGATGATTCAAACGGTGAATACATGCCAGATGAAAGTTACAGGAGGTTAGGTTACCAACAGGAACATCAAGTCTTTTCAAATAATGATGAGAGTCCAGGTATTAGAAGGAAAACAAAAGAGGAAAGAGAGGCTTACACTGTGACAACAATGGAATAGGTTCTTAGCAACTATCACTTAAGGAACAGGAATGTGAACTCAGGCAATGAACAAGTAGTAGGGATGTACAGGATTTCAAACAAGAATGTTGAGATAAAGAAGGCAAAGATAGATGTCCCTAAAAGGAAAGTTGATTAGACATCAAAGATAAGAAAACCCATGGTTAAGAAAAGAAATGGTAAGCAAATTTCAAACTCTATTTCATTCATGTCTCAAGCATTATCTCAGGTAAAACTTTCTATCCCTCTAATGGAAATAGTTAAATTAACTGATTGCAGGAATGAAACAATCAAGATAATAAATGATGTTGTTAAAAAAGATTCAAAGGAACAAAAGGATAATGAAGAATTACTAGTTATTTACCAAGGAACTTCTGTTAATGAAGATGCTACTAAAGTAGATCCTTTCTTTCTAACTTTGTTGATAAACAATAAATTAGTCAAAAATTGTATGTTAGACTCCGGAGCAGTGGTTAATATTATGCCTCATGGGGTAATGAAAGAATTAGGAATGAATGTGGATACTACTTATGGAAAATGTTATGCTATGGATAATAGGTCGGTTCCAGTTATTGGAATAATGAAAAATGTTGAATTTAAGTTTCCTTCATGTCCTGAAAAATTTTATAAAATAGATATTACTATTGTAGAAGTACCACCTAGTTATGGAATGTTATTATCTAGACAGTGGTCCAATTTAGTATGTGGAAATGTTCAATTAGATCTATCTTATGATTCTATCCCAGTGAATGATAGGGTTATAAGGATCGACAAGGAACCAAGATCTACTTACATCATTGAAGATATTGATCCAAGTCAGGTTACGCACTTTTTCCATACCGAAATGGAGAATTTCCAAGTAAGTATTCATAAAAATCTCATTGAAAATACTAGTCCTATTGAAATATGTGCTAAGGAAAATAGTGATTTCATTTGGAAATGGTTTTCGATGGATCATGTAGAAAAAGTGGTAATGGAGCAGGTGTAGTCTTCATATCCCCAAATGGGAAATCCTTTAAATATTCTTTTTTGTTAGCTTTTGAATGTACTAACAATACTACAGAATATGAAGCACTCCTACTAGGTCTAAAAATAGTAGGTAAGCATGGTATCAAAATTCTTTCTATTTATGGTGATTCTGAATTGGTTGTATCTCAGATTAGGGATAATTTTTTTACTAAGAATCATACCCTAAAAAGGTACAAGAATGAAGTTTGGGATTCCATAGAATGTTTTGATGCTTTTTTGATAACATGGATAGATAGGTCTGAAAATATTCTTGCTGATTTCATGGCTAACCTAGCAGTTAAGAATAATGATATTCCATGTGAAGATATTACACAGGTAGAGATCAAATCAAGGCCAGCAATACCTAATAACGTTCATAATTGGTAAATCTTTGAGGACAATAGAGACATCATAAAGTTCCTTGCATGTGAAGAAAGGTACGAAGATCAGTCTATTGATTTAAATGCTTATGTTGAAACAATAGATGAAAAGGATACTTTATTTGGAAAAGATGTAATTCAACTTAAGACTAATAAAATTTCTAAAGGTCTTGTTGCATTAGAAAGAATGTTTGATAATAAGGATTCTAGTAGTAGGGTTAAAATGGAAAATACTACTATAGAGGAAGTAGAAAACATAAATTTAGGAAATGAACATACTCCTAAAGAGGTTTTAATTAGTAAAAATTTAACTCCTAAAATCAGATCTAATATTGTTAGTTTATTGAGAAAATATAGACATGTATTTGCTTGATCCTATGACGACCTTAAGGCTTATAGAGAAGACTTGTCCCAACATGAGATACCCTTAAGACCTGATGCAAAGCCCTTTAGACAAAGGCAAAGACCATTGCAAGCATTTAGAGAAAATTTTCAAAAGAGCCCTTGAATATGGAGTATCCTTAAACTCAAAGAAATGTCATTTTGGGGTAATTGAGGGTAAACTCCTTGGTCACATTGTTTCTAGGGAAGGAGTCAGAATAGACCCAAAAAGGATTGAAGCAATTGATAGGGTTCAGATTCCTAAAAATGTTAAGGGGATTCAATCTTTCTTTGGACAAATCAACTTTGTGAGAAGGTTTGTCCCAAATTTTTCAAAAATCATAAAACCTATTACAAAGATGTTAAAGAAAGATGCAGTTCTAAATTGGACATATGAGGCCTTAGAAGCATTTGCCAACATTAAGAAATCAATCAAAGAAGCACCATTTTGAAATCCCCAAATTTTTCCAAACCATTTCAGTTGTTCTCCTTTGCTTCTTTCCACACCATCACAGCAGTCTTGTTATAGAAAAATGATGAAGGATATGAGAAACCAATAGCTTTCTTTAGTAAAACTTTACAATCTTCTGAGTTGAACTATGATATACATGAAAAGTAGGCTTATGCATTAGTTAAATTAGTGAAATCATTTAGACCTTATCTGGTTGGAGCTAAGATTGTGGCATATGTACCTAATGCGTCAACTAAGGATATATTGAGGCAATCAAAAGTCATAGGTAAAAGATGTCGATGGATCAATTAGATTCAGGAATTTGATATTGAAATTCATATTACTAAGTTAATCAGAGGACAAGGATTGGCTAAACTTATGGTAGAAACAAATTTGGATGCAGCACAAGTAAACCAAGTAGATTTGGAAATTGCAGAAATGAGCATTGAACAGTGTCCATGGTACACAGACATGGTCTACTTCTTAAACCATATGAAGTGTCAAGAAGGTCTAAGTGATAATCAGAAAAGAACTGTAAAGTTACAAGCATCAAGATATGTACTGATTCAAGGAGACCTATATTGGAAAAATAATGATGGTATCCTCCTATTTTGTCTAGACACCTATCAAGCTAAGTCAGTTATTGAAGAGTTACATGATGGGGTATGCAGCAGTCACTTCTCAGCTAAGACAACGACTCACAAGATATTGAAAGTCGGGTACTACTGGCCCCATGTTTTCAAAGACTATTATGAATATGTTAAAAGGTGTGAATCTTGTCAGAAGTTCTCCGGGAAACTGAAATACAATAGTGCTTTACCGTTTATCCCTTTACAAACTGAGGAACCTTTCAAAATGTGGGGAAAAGATTTAATTGGGGAAATTGTAGATGCTTTGAGTGGAGGTCACAAGTGGATATTGGTTGCGATAGATTACTTTACGAAATGGGTTGAGACTATACCTACGAGACAAGCTACAAGCAAGGTGGTCATCAAGTTTTTGACATACAACATACTTACCAGATTTGGAGTACCTTGCAAGATTCTTTGTGACAACGACATGTGTTTCAGATCTAAGGAATTTTTAAAATTTTGTGGAAAATATGGCATCAACCTATCATACTCATCTCTGTATCATCTGCAAGGGAACAGTCAAGCATAATCAAGCAATAAGAATATACTAAAGATTATCAAAAGAATGTTGAGTAATAACAAAAAGGCATGGGACTCAAAGCTAAATCTAGCTTTATGGGCAGATAGAGTAACAGTGAAAAGATCGACAGGTTTTTCTCCTTATGAGTTGGTTTATGGAAAACAAGCAAGGTTACCGTTGAACAATCTCCTACCAGTTTACAGGTTCATCCAGGAAGAAGAGCTTGAGGATGTAAATTTTATGGAAGATAGGTTGAGCCAGTTATCAAAGCTAGATGAGATGATAAGAATAGAGCAAGAAAGGAATCTTCATCAAAAATGACAAATTAAGACCCTTCATGACAAAAGAGCATTAAATAGGCCTTTCAGAGAAGGTGATTGGGTACTAAAATGGAATACAAAAGACCAAGACAAAGGAAAACATGGTAAGTTTGAAGGATTATGGCTAGGACCTTACATGGTCATCTCAAAAGCAAGTGAGAATTCATATTATCTACAGGATACTGATGAAGTCATTCAGGAGTTCCCAACTCATGGTCAGTATTTGAAGCCATTTTTCTCTTAAAACAGGAAGTATTCTCTAACTTGTATGTTATTCTTTTTGTTTTGTTTTATTTAAGCCTCATGTTTATTTTCTCATTATGGTATGCTTTTCCAAAGATGACTAGGATCTTACTACATCTAGGCATGAATGCATGTCCCAAATAAGAACCACTGTTGACACTGAAAATTTTAGGTTCTAAAAGAATGAAATGTCAGGGAAGTATAGTATACATTTTTCATATTTTATAAAATTTCCCTATGTTAAAAAATTAAAATGATAAAAAGGCATGTATGTTTGTCACTATTCTATTTTCATGTATTAGGTTGTTAATTATTTTATTTCAATTTATTTAATGTATATTTATTTTGAAATAAATAATTATTCTAAAAAATGATGAATAAGATAAATTAAGTGAAAAAAGGTGGCGAGAGGGAGTTGAACCCTCGACCTCTCAAGCCGACCTTTTTTCCTACATATTTACCCTCCTACCCCCTAACTAGTTAGTCTATTTATTTTCTTCAAGAGAATTAGGAGGAGAAACTAATTTATTTATGTTTTCATGTACAGGTGAAAAGACATCATAATTTCTTATATAGGGAGTAATCTTTTCTTTAATCACTTTTCAAATCAATGTGAAATATTATTTTCTCATGAATTATTTATTTTCCAATTTTAGGAAAAAAGAATGGGGAGAGGGAGTTAAACACTTGACCTCTCGACCCATCCTTTTTCCTACCTAACTACCTGACTCTACCCCTACCAATTACTCTATGTTATTCCTTGAGAACGTATGTATAAATAAAGATATTAATATTAGATTATTGATTTCTTTTTAATAATTTAGAAATAAATTATTAGGATCATAAAAGTAATTGATTTTATTTTATACGATGTTATATATCTTTATGACACTTGGATTTATTTCTAATGTTATTGTTTCATCTCAAAGTACCCTAAAAACCCTAAAGTTAAAAATATGATAGGGTAAATAATTTGATAAATATTATTATGTTTAGGGTTTTGAGATATTTTTTTATATTAATTTTTAGTTTTCATATCCCTAAATGTAGTTTTGTATTTTCACCCTATTGTATTCATAATGTTAATAATTTTATCTTGAAGGGTGAAAAGGCTTAAGTGATTTTACATTATTATTGTAATTTAGTTGTGAATAAAAATTAATTGATTTCTCACCTTCTTGTTTAGGGTTTATGTTTTGAAATATTTTATTTCTAAAAAACCCTTAAATTTGTTTTGTTAGATGGTTTTATACATTAAGAGTTTTTCATAACACTAAGGTTGTTATTTTGTAATAGAAAACTAATACTTGCCCTTAAATCATTTATTTTGATTATTTCTTAATTGTTAGGGTAAGAGCCCCTCTTTCAAGATGAATTATAAATTTTTATCCTAATGGAAAGGAATGTTTTTACTATGTGTTTGTTCAAAAGGTAATTCTAAAGTGAATATATTAAGGTTAATATGTTATAAATTTTGAATTTAAAATTATAATGCCATATTTCTATTTAATATTTTAAGTGTATTTTATGCTTTGATAAATATAACTCATTTTTATTAATAAAGTGGGTGGCTTATAATATTTTATTTGCACTTTATTTATCAAATATATCTATGTGAGTTATATTATGATTTTATTATGTTTTATTTTCAATTAATTATTAATTAATAAATGAATAATAATGGTATTTATGAAAACCTAATATATTATGAATGTAATATTTTTTTATTTTAGGTTTTAAGACTATCAATGTTAGGTGTTTTTGTGTAGGAAACTAAACGTCGGATTATTATGCATGAAGCACCTAAAGTATATTAAATCAAGTTAATTGTACAGGAAATATTTCCCTAAGAACCATTATTATGGTTTAATTGTATTTTTAGGGTTAGTTGCCAGGATTAGGTCCTATGAAAGGGCATGTCTTTTCACAGTGAACCTTTTGGAGATATATTTATATTAATTCAATTTGTAAACAATAAACATCATCACATCATGACAAAAAATTGGAAAACTCTCCTGAATTAAAGATTTGAACCTAATGTCCAAATTTTCAAGTGCAAATGACAGATAAGTGCTTATTCTTTGAGGTTATATAGTTTCTTATTTTTGAATTAGTTTTTCAGATTACTCTGTGAACCAGGGTATCCTACTGTGTTCTTTCTTTGATTCATTTGTTTATGGTTAATTTATACAATTCGAATAGCAATTGCATGGTCTAAGAATCTATTATTGTTTCTTTCAGGCTCTTGATTTGGGTTAAAATCAATAGGACTAATTGTATAAGTTATTTAAATTTTTGTTTCAAGTGAAGCCTGTAGGATGATGGTCTTGCTTTATAGGAGTGAGTTACCTTAAAGCCGTCTTTGACTATATGTATGATTGAATGTTGTGTGTGAAAGTTTAACACCTTCATGGAATTAAGATCTAATAGCATCAATTTAAACTAAATACAATGCAAATCTACTTTAAAATGAAACTATAATCTATATTATCCCATGGTTCTCTAGAAAGAAGTGGTAAATGAAGCTCTCAGCTTAAATCCTCACTAGTGACACTTGTAAAATGAGAAATTATACTGCTATTGTGCTTTTACAATGCTTCTATGATGATTCCATGCTTAATCTAGCGCAAATTGACAAACTACAATGATAATTGCTCTAAAATGCTCAAATTGCTCTTAGAATGCTATTCAAATGCCTATAATAACAATGCTTTGCACATGAAATTCCAAGATAGAAATGCTCTCCAAAATACTCCATATTTATAGTAAATGTCCAAGGGTAGGGGGTGGAGTGAAGTAATCATGGTTATCCTTGGGTTGAGTCAAAAACTTTGCATTGTCCATAAATGGGGAGACAAATGAGGGGACAAGCCTTTAAATGGTTTCAAAGCTTTGGACAATTTAAATGTTTGACTGATTTATGTATTTTTGTCCTCAATTTTAATTGGTTGATCACTTTGTTGAAAGAATTTAGGAATATTTAATTCAATTAATTAATTAAATTTAGCCATGTAAGGGTAATAGGTTCATTTTGATTTTTGATTAAAACAACTATACAATTAATTGATTAAAATCAATTATATAGTGTTTTTGGCCCTTTTAAGCTTCAATTTAATCATTTAACATCATTATTTAATAGTTCCTTTGTTTTAATTGATTTTATTCAACTTTATTTAATTATGTCCATTTTATTGATTTTTAATCCATTTATTGATTTATTGCATTTTGAAAAGCACTTGTCCAATTTTGTGTGTCTACAAATGCCCCTCTTTGAATTGATGTACAAAGAACATTGATTCAAAGATTCCTTGAAGTCCTGCTCACTAATTCACTGATATGCCACTGATATTGATTGATTGCTGCCTCTGATAATACAAAAAAAAATTATGATGCCCCACTGATTCCCTGATGTTTGATTGCTACTTCAATTTAATACCTTGATGCCCCCTCAGAAATTAAAACATATTAATTTCTTGATTTGAAAAAGATTTATGATGATTGATTTAGAATATGTTTTCATTTCTGAATATTTTGATTACATGCCATGATTTGAAGAATATGCCCTAGTTTGTTTTAATTACTCAATATAGGTTCACCTCTATTTTCACCTCCAAAATTAGGTCAAAACACCTTAAATAGGTTAATAAACCTTGTTTTACTATTCATTTTTACTTTTCATCTTTGGTAATTTTGCTCTGATCCTCCGATGAATTTTGAGATGGTTGTGCCGATTCGGGAGCATAGATTTGAGAGGTGCCAGAGATATGCGAGGCCACCTAAGTATGGAGCTTCGGTAAGTCATTCCCAACTCTGTCTTTACATTTATGATGCACTTATTAGCATTTATGGCAATTTCCTTGTTTCATCATTGCATTGAATATGCCAAATGTTGCCTAGAAATGTTTTAATGCCGTGTAGACTAATTTACCATCGCCTCCACGCTTTCTGTTGTCACTTCCGTGTGTTTTCTTACCACCTAGGAAATTTTCACTCTCGCCTATCAGCAAAATACGCATGCCTAAGGCTATGTTAAAATGCCCCTTTTCATTTAGGTTATCGCGTATACAAACCCTAACAAATTTTTTGTCGCCTAGGGTAGGTTATGCTATCGCATTACATGATTCACTATCATGTAGCAAGTAAATTTTTGCCTAACACCAGAATAATGTTGCTTAACCTATTTTGGTTATCACCTAAGATAGAATGTCGCTTGGCATGATAAAAATCATGCCTAGTGAATTTTGAAAAGAATTTCACGTATACCTGATTGCTTTTGATGCTAAATTTAATAACTTTTGATGATCGATTGGAATGATTAGATTAGGTCTATTGATGTTTAAAAAAACAATTAGTTTAAGATATCAGAATAGTAATATCATGAAATATGATTGGTCAATCCAAATAGGATAGTTAGTGATAGGATAAATCAATCAATGTGAAAATTGATATGATTTTGATACTACTTAGTTCGTTCTTAGGATAAAAAGACATGAACAAATGGTTCTAGGTGTGATTACTTTGATACTTTTGATAAGATTGACTTGAAATAATTCCTCAATATGACATACTAATATGATTCCCTTTTGTTTTTCCAACAGGCTCACTTTCCTACCTTACACATCTATTCAGTTGCATCCTGGGTTATTGACTTAGGTCAATCACTCACAGTTGCTGAGTATCAAGTTATTGAGCGATGCAGTTTGAGTTTTCTACTTGATCTCCCATGGTTTCAGCTAAACCATGGGTTACTAACTATAGTAGCGGAGCGATGGCACTCTGACCACAACACATTCCATTTACCAGATGGAGAGATGACGATCACGTCAGAGGACGTGTATCAATTGTTACATATTCCTTGCAGAGGAGAGTTGGTCTACTATGACTCTGTTTATGATTCTATTGTCTACCAACAAGTGTTCAGGGACAACACTATAGGTGATGGTGATAGCATTACATGGCCTCAGTTTGCTTCTTTTTTGAGATTACCAGTCGTACTTGGTGCCTTGATCGGTGGTTTGCTTCTTCCTAACCAACCTAGTTATGGTTTCTCTATTGGTTGGGGTAGGATTTTGGAGGACTTGCTTGCACATCCTCGATGATTTGATTGGGGTTCTTGCATCTTAGCCCAGTTATATCATGATCTACACAAGGTGGTTTATCAGGCGAGTGCATCATTGTCAGCTGGTGCTATTGTTCTACAGTTATGGATATGGGAGCATCTTCCCATTACTAGGCCCATTTCTAATAGGAGAAAGCCCCGTGGTTATCCTTTTACTTTCCTATATATAGGCATGGTTACTCAACATCACTTGGGTCATCTGGACTACTAGCGCTGACAGCTAGATGATATTGATCAGGTTCAATGGTGTCCCTCCATTAGTTGTGATCAATGGAGAGAGGATGAGGATGAGTTATCTTATATGTTTGCCCCTCATTGGATGATTGGGTGCACTACCACTACTATTGAGTGCTTATTCTTTGGTAGAGTTTTGAGACAGTATGGTAGGATATAGGTTATGCCTCAGGGCAATGCGCTATACACTTGAGTACAGGCAGAGATATCTATGTGGGGTTCTTGCATTGACTACCAGTTTGCCTTAGATCAAATTGCGGGCATGACTATGTGTAGATGGGAGATGCTGATAGGTATTGTAGATGTTGGGACTTCACATGAGTGTGTAGATTGGTGGGCTCAAAACATGTTTCCTCAGTTTACCAATCTAGCAGACCCTATTCTTGGATGACATGATGTTGGTCATGTCATTGGTGGTGGTGATAGACATAGGAGAGGACAAGGACTTAGAGATCCTCATGGTGATAGATATGATCGGGGTGATGTCAGAGATATATAAGTTGATGCAGGCCTAGCGGTTCATCCTAGAGCAACAATTAGGCAGGATAGAGCTCATAGATAGTAGAGAGCTCGAAGACAGACTCATGTTGATGTTGCTAGATAGATTCCCAGAGGTTTAAATCCTTTAGTGTAGTTGCAGTGAGTAGCTTTGGCACATCAGGATGATGATCAGTAGGATGAAAGTGCTCCTTAGGATCAGGCTCCACAAATGCTTCCACCAGGCCCTCAACCACAGGATCATGGACAGGGTGAATAGGATGGTCGCATTGATTCATTATCTCGAGATATGCAAATATTGAGGATAGATATGTCCACTACTGTAGGGAAATTGGATCAGGTTGCTTCCTTATTACAGTAATTTTTATCAGTCGTGGTAGTGCTAAGACAGGACGAAGTGAGTACTTCTCAAGTTCCTCCTCCTCCACCAGATGGTAGAGATGCAGGTGCCACAGGATCATGATTGTCTGCTGATAGATTCATCCATCATTGATGTCCTCTATTCCATACTTCATGTTACTTGACTGATCGAAACATTTGATGTACCCCTTTTGATGATATTGTACCTTGATATACTTGATGTACTAATTTGATGGATCATTGATGAACACTTTTTTGATGATATATGATGATATACTCCTTGGATCATCTTGATGAGTTGATTTATGAGATTATCTTTTATGCATCTATATGATGTGTTTATGCATTTATGATTTATGCTATGGATGCAATTATCTTATTTTATGATATAAATAAATGAGTGCAATAATGTATGGATTTTGATGAGATGCTTTTCTATTTTGTCAATGTATGGATGCAAAATGTTTTATGGAAATGCATATGTATGGTTCCTATGTTTTTTATTTTTAAGTATTTAGATGAATGTAATGCGAACTCTTATTTTTATGAATGCATGATGTATGGATTTCTTTTCATTTATTTTGATATATGAGTAATGAATAATGATTAATGCTATGCATGAATGCAAAGATAATCTCACTTGCGTTGTTTTTAAAATCAAGGATTATAATGAATGTTTGAATTTAATCTCCCCGATTTCTTTGATGTTTGAACAACTCAAGTGTTTTATTGATGTGCCCCCCCCTTTGCCCTTGGAAATTAACCATAAATAAATGCAATTAACTTTCCATGATAATGTGATGCAATTAATCTAAGCATGATAATGCAACCTAAGTGTCACCAGTTTTAGCAAAGAAATGCCATGAGGATAAATTTTCATCATTGAGCATTTTTGGGACCGAAAAGCTAGTACAATCACCACTGACCACATCATGATGATATGAATACTACTTTTTATCACTTTTTGGTAACCTCATTTTGAACCATGTACAACCCTCACTAGTTGGATGACCAAACTATGGGAGTCTGAATACCGGTGTCAACGGATTCAATGTTGCAAGTGGATTTTTGGTATTAACATATGGAAGATCTAAATAGCCAAGGGATCCGTTTGTGTAAACAAGCAAAGGTTAATCCTTCCTCTTATGAGATAGTCCTCAATGGTTCTTTGATGACCATGTCATTAGATGAATTCCCATAAGTGGATGAATCTTCCTCAAAACAGTCACTCAAAGGCAAGAAAATATCACGTCTTTATCATGGCCAATCTAGTTGAAACATCATTGATTAGCTAAAAGAAGTGATAAAAATTCAATTTCCTAAAAATTTATCAACAGAAAAGTTTAAGTGTGTTGCCATGTTTCATGATTTTCAAAAAGTATTTCCAAGCATTCTGATCTTTAAGATGTTTTGTCAATTTTTAATCCTAAATAATAAAGTCAATGAAGGCTTATGGAGCAAGTTGCAGGATCAAATACTTGGGTGGTAAACAATGATAGCCATCAAATGTTAATGAAAATCGCTCTCTCTAAAGTCCTGATAAATTTCTCTCTAACATGACTGATTGTAGCACTTATTGAATCTGTATGGTACCAAAATTCCAATCCTTGCCTACCCCCAAGTGATAAATGTGATCATGGGACAAACTTAGGGTTGTAGGCAATGCAATAATGTGACTGAAAACTTTATTATGACTATGTACAAATGACAGATGCAATGAAGGTTTACAAATGGGATGTTGAAAATGCAATATGTACACATGTGACTAGGAAAGACAAACTTAAGGGAACCAAAGGTGCTTGTTTACCAAGTTTTCACCTTTTGGATGGATCAAGCTCTTTTTTCTATTTTTAAAGCTTTTTCCCTTTTTTTGCTACCAAGGTGTCTATTTGCTAGGTTTTCACCAAGGCACTTTTTCTCTTTTTTTCAATTTTTTTGTATTTTTTCTTTTTTCATTTTTTTCTTCTTTTTTCATCATCAAGGTGCCTATTTGCTAGGTTTTCACCAAGACAACATCTTTTTTGAATGTTTTTGATCTTTTTTGTTTTTCCAATGTTTTTGGTATTTCCAGAATCTCTTTTGAACTATGTACAATAAATATGATGCTCTCTCATCTGATACTCTTTATACTCTTTCATCTGACTCATGTGTAGAACCTTTTGAGATGAATATTGTTGATGGGTTCTTGGAGTTCCTCTCCTTCACAATCTAATAACTTATAGGTGCTTGTGCCAAATGAAGATACTATGATGAATGGGCCAAGCCAATTAGCTTCCCACTTGCCTTTCTTCTCTCTTTCAACTTGATTCTTTGGGTTCTCTCGCAACACCAAGTCTCCTACCTAAAAGACTCTCAGTTTGATATGTTTATTATAGTTCCTTAAGATTCTATTTTGATACACTTTCAGGTGTTCATAAGCTTGTGTTTGATGCTCTTCAAGTAACTCTAATTGTTGAAGTCTAGCGACTCTATAGTCTTCATCTGTGATCAATCCTTGTAATGACACTCGTAGAGACAGGATTTCAACCTCTAATGGTAGAACTGCTTTGGCCCCATAGACTAATGAGAATGGTGTGGCTCTCGTAGGTGTTCTTATGCTAGTTCTATATGCCCACAATGCTGGATTAATTTGCACATGCCAATCCCTTCCTGATTTATTGACCAACCTCTTCAAGATTTTCAAGATATTCTTATTCTTGGCTTCACCCTGCCCATTTCCCTGAGGGTAATAAATTGATGAGGAATGATGTGTGATATGAAATGTTGTACAAATTTCATCCACATCCTTGTTTTTAAATTGTTTTCCATTATCTATTATTATGGCATGTGGAATGCCATATCGGCAAATGATGTGATTCAAGATAAACATGGAAATTTGTTTACTCGTAGCCGTTATCAAAGGAACCGCTTCAACCCACTTCGTGAAATATTCTGTTGTGGTTATGATGTATTTGTGCCCATTTGAAGAAGGTGGGTAGACGATGCCAATTAGATAAAACCCTCATTGGTAGAAAGGCCATGGTGTGACAAATGGGTGTAACTCCTATGCCGGTGCATGTATCATGTCACCATGATATTGACATTTACTGCATATCTTCACAAAGTGGCAAACATCCTTTTCTAATGTCTTCCAGAAATACCCTAAGCGAAGGATTTTCTTAGCTAGGTTTAGCCCACTTGAGTGTGACTCGAAAATGTCATCGTGAACCTTGTGTAAAGCTAACTTAGACTCTTCTTCCTCTAGACATCTAAGTAATGTCCCATCAAGACCCTTACGATACAATGTTTCAAAAAGGATTAGGTAACAGGCGGCTTGGCATATGAAATTGCATTTTTGAGCTCGGGTTTGGTCTAAGGGTAGCACTTGGTCTTTGAGATATGTGTATATAGGTCCGTACCAAGGGGAGTCATGTCCATGTAATAGGGAAACAATTTGGGTTTTAGGAAGGTTGAATGCCGGTTTCACCAACTCTTCCACCAAGAATTCATACTTCTCATTTTGATCTAGTTTTTGTAACAAGGAAGCCAAGGTGGCCATGGCATCAGCTGCTCTATTTTTCTCTCTAGGAATCTACTCAAAAGTGATCAAGGCAAAGTATTTCTTCCATCCATCAATCATAGTACTATATGGCATCAACTTTTCATCTTTGGTGTTATATTCATTGTTGACTTGATTGATGATGAGTTGAGAATCTCCATTAACTTGTAGCTCCATGATGTTCCACTCTAAGGCCATTTTGATGCCTATGACTAGTGCCTCATATTCCGCTATATTATTTATGCATGGAAACATAAGCTTGTAGGACTTTGGAATGGTGTAACCTTGCAGAGTAACCAATAGTATGCTGGAACCAGAACCTCCTTGAGTACAAGAGCCATCAAAGAATAACTTCCATGTTTTTGCTTCTATGTTGACAATGGCGAAATCCAAAAATTCCACTTGAATAGTTTGTGTAGAAGTTATGGGATTCTCAACTAAATGATCTACTATCACTTGCCCTTTTATTGCCTTTCTATCAACATACTCAATGTCAAATTCACTCAATATCATAACCCACTTGGCTATCCTACCCGTTAAGGCAATTTTACTTAACAAATACTTGAGAGGGTCAATTTTGGCAATTAACTTGACCTTATGCATCAACATATAATGTCTCAACTTTTGAGATGCAAACACCACTACTAGGCAAGCCCTTTCCATAAATGTGTAATTAAGCTCATATTTGATCAAGGTCCTACTCAAATAGTAGATAGCTCTTTCCTTTCCTTGTTCATCTTCTTGTGCTAAAAGCACTCCTAGTGATCTTTCGGTAGCGGATATACATATAGAAGAAATACTTTGCCCTTGATTGGTGCAATGAGAATAGGTGGATTTATCAAATAGGTCTTCAATAATGTGAAAGATTGATCACATTCCTTGTCCCACATGAATATAGTATCCTTATGTAGCAATCTGGTGAAAGAATGACATTTTTTGGCCAATTGAGAAATAAACCTTCTTATGAATTGGATTTTGCCTTGTAAGGATCTCATTTGGCTGATGTTCTTAGGTATCTCCATGTCTATGATGGCTTGTACTTTCTCTGGGTCCACTTCAATTCCTTTAGCAGAAACTATATAGCCTAATAGCTTGCCAGATTGGACACCAAAGGGACATTTCTTTGGGTTTAATCTAACTTTGAATTGTTCCAATCGGATGAATATCTTCTTTAGAATTTGCAAGTGTTCTTCTCTTTTGTCAGACTTTTCTAGTATATCATCCACATAATCCTCTAAAAAAGTGTGCATCATGTCGTGGAAGATAGTTGTCATAGCCCGTTGATATGTGGCTCTGGCATTTTTAAGACCGAAGGGCATGACATTCCAACAAAAGGTGCCCCAAGGGAAAGTAAAGGGTATGTGCAAGATCATGAGGGGCCAAAAAGTGGCGATGTGAAAAATATTCACTTTTCACTCGTCCAAAAGTGCATGAAAGCGCTTGTTGACTTTTTAGTAGGCCTGGGGGTCAGTACACCTGGGCAAACCTGCCACCAAAGCACAAGCCTAATCGGGTACCCGATTTTGCTAAGTATGAAAAAATGGCGGGGGTATATGAAAAATTTGAACTTTTGAAATCGGGGAAATCGGGTACCCGATTTTCCCAACTATGAAAAAATGGTGGGAGTATATGAAAAAATTGAGCTTTTGTATATAATGTTTAAATATGTATTATATACATAATTATATATTAATTTATATATTTTATATTATAATATCTTAGGGGTTTTAAATTGTATGTCATATATATTTTAAATTATATAAATATATGTACAAATTATATATATATATTATATATATATATATATAACATTTAAGGGGTATTAAGCGGTATTATGTAAATTTTTTAATATATAATATATATAATTATATATTAATATATATTTTATATTAAAATATTTTATATTATAGTATCTTAGAATGTTTAAATTGTATGTCATATATATTTTATATTAATATATTTTTTATATTAATATGTATTGTATATAAATATATTTAATGAACTTATATTATATTTATATGAACAAAATATATATATATATATATATATATAAACTTTATAGATCACAATATTTAAATTGAATGTTGAAAGGGGTTACCGAGACTTCTTAGTGGTCCTAGTATGCCTTATGACATGTTAGGAACTCTAGGAAGTCCCCATGAGCCCTTTTGACACATTGGAATGCTCGAGTGTGTTTGAAGGGGTTGCTTCAAACACACTTGAGCATTCCAATGTGTCAAAAGGGGTTATGGGGACTTCCTACAGGTCCTAACAAGTGTGCAAAGGGGTAGCTTCAAACACAATCAAGAATTCCAATATGTCAAAAGGGATCATGGGGACTTCCTAGGGGTCCTAATGCATGATAAGGCATACTAGGACCACTAGAAAGTCCCCATGACACCTTTTCACACATATGAACCCTCCAATGTATCTGAAGAAGTTGTACGACCCCTTCAGACACACTTGAGGGTTCAAATGTGTCAAAAGGGGTCATTGGGACTTCGTAGGGGTCCTAGTACCTCTTATCACATGTTAGGACCCCTAGGAAGTCCCCATCATCCCTTTTGACACATTAGAACTCTCAAGCATGTCTTAAGAGGTCCTACGACCCCTCAAGACACACTTGAGTCTTCCAATGTGTAAAAAAGGGTGATGGGGACTCTCTAGGGGTCCTAGTATGCCTTATAATGTGTTAGGATCCCTATGGAGTCCCCATGACCGCTTTTGACACATTGGAATGATTAAATGTGTCTTAAGGAGTCATAGGACCCCTTAAGAGACACTTGACCTTTCCAATGTGTCAAAAGGGGTCATGGGGACTCCCTAGGGGTCCTAGTACACCTTGACACATGTTAGGACCCCCAAGAAGTCCCAATGACTTCTTTTGACACATTGGAATGCTCAAGTGTGTCTTAAGGGGTCCTAGGACCCCTTCAGACACACTTGAGCATTTCAATGTGTCAAAAGGGGTCATGGGGACTCCCTAGGGGTCCTAGTATGCCTTATCATGTGTTAGGACCCCTAGGGAGTCCCCATAACCCCTTTTTGCACATTTGAACACTCAAGTGTGTCTTAAGGGGTCCTAGGACCCCTTCAGACACATTTGAGAATTCCAATGTGTCAAAAATGGTCATGGGGACTCCCTATGGGTCCTAATATGCCTTATCATGCGTTAGGAGCCCCTAGGAAGTCCCCATGATCCATTTTGACACTCTGGCATTCCAATGTGTCAAAAGGGGTCATGGGGACTCCCTAGGGGTCATAGTATGGCTTATCAGATGTTAGGACCCCTAGGAAGTCCCCATAAACCCTTTTGAGACATTGGAATGCTCAAGTGTGTCTTAAGGGGTCGTAGGACCCCTTAAGACACACTTGAGCATTCCAATGTGTCAAAAGGAGTCATGGGGACTCCCTAGGGGTCCTAGTATGCCTTATCATGCGTTAGGACCCCTAGGAAGTCACAATGACCCCTTTTAACACATTGGAATGCCCAAGTGTGTCTTAAGGAGTCAAAGGACCCCTTAAGACACACTTGAGTGTTCCAATGTGTCAAAACGGGTCATGGGAACTCCCTAGGGGTCCTAGTATGCCTTATCACATGTTAGGACCCTTAGGAAGTCCCCATGACACCTTTTGACATATTGGAATGCTCAAGTGTGTTTTAAGGGACTGTAGGACCCCTTAAAACACACTTGAACATTCCAATGTGCCAAAAGGGGTCATGGGGATTCGCTTCAGTTCCTAGTATGCCTTATCATGTGTTAGGACCCCTCAGAAGTCCTCATGACCCCTTTCAACACATTAGAATGCTCAAGTGTGTCTTAAGGGGTCGTAGGACCCCTTAAGACACACTTGAGCATTCCAATGTGTCAAAAGGGGTAATGGGAGCTCCCTAGGAGTCCTAGTATGCCTTATCACTCGTTAGGACCCCTAGGGAGTCCCCATGACCCCTTTTAAAAAATTCAAATACTCAAATGTGTCTTAAGGGGTCTTAAGACCCCTTAAGACACACTTGAGCATTCCAATGTGTCAAAAAGGGTCATGGGGACTCCCTAAGGGTCCTAGTATGCCTTATCACACATTAGGACACCTAGGGAGTTCCAATGACCCCTTTTGACATATTAGAATGCTCAAGTGTGTCTTAAGGGGTCCTCGGACCCCTTTAGATACACTTGACTATTCATATATGTCAAAAGGGGTCATGGGGACTCCCTAGGGATCCTAATATACCTTATCACATGTTAGGACCACTAGGAAGTCCCCATGACTTCTTTTGACACATTGGAATGTTCAAGTGTGTCTTAAGCGGTCCTAGGACACCTTAAGACACACTCTACCATTCCAATGTGTCAAAAGGGCTCATGGGATCTCCCAAGCAGTCCTAGTATGCCTTATCATGTGTTAGAACCCCTCGGAAGTCCCCATGACCCCTTTTGACACATTGGAACACTCAAGTGTGTCTTCAGGGGTCGTAGGACCCCTTAAAACACACTTGAGCATTCCAATGTTCCAAAAGGGGTCATGGGGACTCCCTAGGGCTCCTAGTATGCCTTATCACACATTAGGACCCCTAGGGAGTCCCCATGACCCCTTTTGACACATTAGAATGCTCAAATGTGTCTTGAGGGGTCATTGGACCCCTCAAGACACATTTGAGCATTCTAATGTGTCAAAATAGGTCATGGGGACTCCCTAGGGGTCCTAGTACACCTTATCATGTGTTAGGACCCCTAGGGAGTCCCAATGACCCCTTTTGACACATTGGAATGCTCAGATGTGTCTCAAGGGGTCCTGGGACATGTTCGAACACACTTAAGCATTCCAATGTGTCAAAACGGGTCATGGGGACTTCCTAAGGGTCCTAGTACACCTTATCACATGTTAGGACCCCTAGGAAGTCCCCATGACCCCTTTTGACACATTGGAATGCTCAAGTGTGTCTGAAGGGGTCCTAGGAATCCTTAAGATACACTTGAGCATTCCAATGTGTCAAAAGGGGTCATGGGGACTCCCTAAGGATCCTAGTACACCTTATCATGTGTTAGGACCCCTAGGAAGTCCCCATGATGCCTTTTGACACATTGGAATGCTCGAGTGTGTCTTAAGGGATCGTAGGACCCCTTAAAATACACTTGAGCATTCCAATGTCTCAAAAGGGGTCATGAGGACTCCCTAGGGGTCCTAGTATGCCTCATCATGTGTTAGGACACCTAGGGAGTCCCAATGACCCCTTTTGACACATTGGAATGCTCAAGTATGTCCGAAGGGTTCCTAGGACCCCGTAAGACACACTTGAGCATTCCAATGTGTCAAAAGGGGTCATGGGGACTCCCTAAGGATCCTAATATGTCTTATCATGTGTTAGGACCCTTAGGGAGTCCCCATGGCCCCTTTTGACACATTGGAACACTCAAGTATTTCTTAAGGGATCCTAGGACCCCTTAAGAAAGACATGAGCATTCCAATGTGTGAAAAGGGGTCATCGGGAATCCCTAAGGGTCTTAGTATGCCTTATAATGCGTTAGGACCCTTAGGAAGTCCCCATGACCCCTTTTGACACATTGGAACACTCAAGTGTTTCTTAAGGGGTCCTAGGACCCCTTAAGAAACACTTGAGCATTCCAATGTGTTAAAAGGCCTCATGGGGAATCCCTAAGGGTCTTAGTACCCCTTATCACATGTTAGGATCCCTAAGAAGTCCACATAAACCCTTTTGACACATTCAAATGCTCAAGTGTGTCTTAAGGGGTTGTAGGACCCCTTAAAACACATTTGAGCATTCCAATGTATCAAAAGGGGTAATGGGAACTCCCTAGGGGTCCTAGCATGCCTTATCACATGGTAGGACCCCTAGGGAGTCCCAATGATCCTTTTCGGCACATTGGAATGCTCAAGTGTGTCTTAAGGGGTCCTAGGGCCCCTTCGAACACACCTCAGCATTCCAATGTATCAAAATGGGTAATGGGGACTACCTAGGGGTCCTAATACACCTTATCATGTGTTAGGACCCCTAGAAAGTCCCCATGACATCTTTTGACACATTGGAATGCTCAAGTGTGTCTTAAAGGGTCCTACAACCCCTTAAGACACACTTGATCATTCCAATGTGTCAAAAGGGGTCATAGGGACTCCCTAGGGGTTCTAGTACACCTTATCATGCGTTAGGACCCCTAGGGCATCCCCATGACCCCTTTTGATACATTGGAACACTCAAATGTGTCATAAGGGGTCTTAGGACCCCATAAGACACATTTGAGCATACCAATGGACCCCTTAAGACACATTTGAGCATTCCATTGTATCAAAAGGGGTCATGCGGACTACCTACGGGTCCTAGCATGCCTTATCACATGTTAGGACCCCTACGGAGTCCCAATGACCCCTTTTGACACATTGGAATACTCAAGTGTGTCTTAAGGGGTCTTAGGACCCCTTCAGACACACTTGACCATTCTAATGTGTCAAAATGGGTCACGGGGACTCCCTAGGGGTCCTAATACACCTTATCATTGGTTAAGACCCCTAGGAAGTCCCCATGACCCCTTTTGACACATTGGAATGCTCCAATGTGTCTTGAGGGGTCATAGGACCCCTGAAGACACACTATAGCATTCCAATGTGCCAAAAGGAGTCATGAGGACTCCCTAAGGGTCCTAGCATGCCTTATCACACATTAGGACCCTTTGGAAATCCCCATGACCCCTTTTGACACATTGGAATGGTCAAGTGTGTCTTAAGGGATCGCAAGACCACTTAAGATACACTTGAGCATTCCAATGTCTCAAAAGGGGTCATAGGGAATCCTTAGGGGTTCTAGTACACCTTCTCACATGTTAGGACCCCTAAGAAGTCCCCATGACCCCTTTTGACACATTGAAATGCTCAAGTGTGTCTTAAGGGGTTCTAGGACCCCTGAAGACACACTCTAGCATTCCAATGTGTCAAATGGGGTCATAGGGACTCCCTAAGGGTCCTAGTACCCCTTATCACATGTTACAACCCCTAAGAAGTCCCCATGACCCCTTTTGACACATTTGAATGCTCCAGTGTGTCCTAAGGGGTATTAGGACCCCTTAAAACACATTTAAGCATTCCAATGTATCAAAAGGGGTCATGGGGACTCCCTAGGGATCCTAGCACGTGTTATCACATGTTAGGAGCCCTAGGGAGTCTCGAAGACCCCTTTCGGCACATTGGAATGCTCAAGTGTGTCTTAAGGGGTCCTAGGACCCCTTCGGACACAAAATCTAATGTGTCAAAATGGGTAATGGGGTCTCCCTAGGGGTCCTAATACAACTTATCACACATTAGGACCCCTAAGAAGTCCCCATGACCTCTTTTGACACATTAGAATGCTCAAGTGTGGCTTAAGGGGTCCTATGACCCCTTAAGACATATTGTAGCATTCTAATGTGTCAAAAGGTGTCATGGGGACTCCCAAATAGTCCTACTATGCTTTATCATGCATTAGGAGCCCTCGAGAGTCCCCATGATAGATTTTGACACATTGGAATGCTCAAGTGTGTCTTAAAGGGTCCTATGACCCCTTAAGACACATTTGAGCAGTCCAATGTGTCAAAAGGGGTCATAGGGACTCCCTAGGGGTCCTAGTACACCTTATCATGTGTTAGGAACCCTAGGGAGTCCCCATGACCCCTTTTGATACAATGGAACACTCAAATGTGTCTTAAGGGATCTTAGGACCCCTTATGATACATTTGAGCATTCCAATGTATCAAAACATGTCATGGGGACTCCTTAGGGGTCCTAGCATGCACTGTCACATGTTAGGACCCCTAGGGAGTCTCAATGACCCTTTTTGACACATTGGAATGCTCAATTGTGTCTTAAGGGGTCTGAGGACCCCTTCGAACACACTTGAGCATTCTAATGTGTCAAAATGTGTCATAGAGACTCCCTAGGGGTCATAATATGCCTTATCACCTGTTAGGACCCCTAGGAAGTCCCCATGACCCCTTTTGACACATTAGAATGCTCAAGTTTGTCTTGAGGGGTCCTAGGACCCATGGAGACACACTCTAGCATTCCAATGTGTCAAAAGGGGTCATGGGGACTCCCTAAGGGTCCTAGTATGCCTTATCATGCATTAGGACCCCTAGGAAGTCCCCATGACCCCTTTTGACACATTGGAATGCTCAAGTGTGTCTTAAGGGGTCGTAGGACCCCTTAAGATACACTTGAGCAATCCAATGTGTCAAAAGGGGTCACAGGGACTCCCTAGGGGTTCAAGTACACCTTATCATGTGTTAGGACTCCTAGGAAGTCCCCATGACCCCTTTTAACACATTAGAAAGCTCAAGTGTGTCTTAAGGGGTCCTAAGACACCTAAAGACACACTCTAGCATTCCAATGTGTCAAAAGGTGTCATGGGGACTCCCTAAGGGTCATAATACACCTTATCACACATTAGGACCCCTAGGAAGTCCCCATGACCCCTTTTGACACATTGGAATGCTCAAGTGTTTCTTAAGGGGTCGTAGGAACCCTTAAGATACACTTGAGAATTTCTATGTGTCAAAAGGGGTCATCTGGACTCCCTAGGGGTCCTACTACACCTTATCACAGGTTAGGACCCCTAGGGAGTCCCAATCACCCCTTTCGACACATTGGAATGCTCAAGTGTGTCCAAAGGGGTCCTAAAACCCCGTAAGACACACTTGAGCATTCCAATGTGTCAAAAGAGGTCATGGGGACTCCCTAGGGGTCCTAATATGCCTTATCACGTGTTAGGACTCCAAGGAAGTCCCCATGACCCCTTTTCACACATTGGAAAGCTCAAGTGTGTCTTAAGGGGTCCTAGGACCCCTTAAGACACTCTTGAGCATTCCATTGTGTGAAAAGGGGTCATGGGGACTCCATAGGTGTCCTAACACATGATAAGGTGTACTAGGACCACTTGGGAGTCCCCATGACCCCTTATGACACACTTGAGCATTTCAATGTGTCAAAAAGGGTCATGGGGACTTCATAGGGGTGGTAACGCATGATAAGGCATACTAGGACACCTAGGGAGTCCCCATAAGCCCTTTTGACACATTGGAATGCTCAAGTGTGTCTTAAGGGGTCATAGGACCCCTTAAGACACTCTTGAGCATTCCATTGTGTGAAAAGAGGTCATGGGGACTCCCTAGGTGTACTAGGACCACTTGGGAGTCCCCATGACTCTTTTTGACACATTATAACACTATAATGTGTCTTGAGGGTTTCTCGAACCCCTTATGACACACTTGAGCATTCCAATGTGTCAAAAGGGGTCATGGGGACTCCCTTGGGGTCCTACTATGCCTTATCATGCGTTACCACCCCTATGAAGTCCCCATGACCCCTTTTGACACATTGGAATGCTCAAGTGTGTCATAAGGGGTCTGAGAACCCCTCAAGACACATTCTACTGTTATAATGTGTCAAAAAGGGTCATGGGGACTCCCAAGTGGTCCTAGTACACCTTATCATGCGTTAGGACACCTAGCGAGTCCCCATGACCCCTTTTCACACAATGGAATACTCAAGAGTGTCTTAAGGGGTCCTATGACCCCTTAAGACACACTTGAGCATTCCAATGTGTCAAAAGGGCTCATGGGGACTCCCTAGGTGTCCTAGTATGCCTTATCATTCGTTAGGACCCCTAAGGATTCCCCATAACCCCTTTTGAAATATTGGAATGCTCAAATGTGTCTTAAGGGGTCTTAGGACCCCTTAAGACACATTTGAGCATTCCAATGGACACCTTAAGACACTTTTTAGCATTCCAATGTATCAAAAGGGGTCATGGAGACTCCCTAGGGTTCCTAGCATGTCTTATGATGTGTTAGGACCCCTAGGGAGTCCCAATGACCCCTTTCGAGACATTGGAATGCTCGAGTGTGTCTTAAGGGGTCCTAGGACCCCTTTGGACACACTTGAGCATTCCAATGTGTGAAAATGGGTCATGGGGAATCCCTAGGGGTCCTAATATGTCTTATCACGCATTAGGACCCAAAGGAAGTCCCCATCACCCCTTTTGACACAATTAGAATCCTCAAGTGTGTCTTAAGGGGTCTTAGGACCCCTGAATACACACTCTAGCATTTGAATGTGTCAAAAGGGGTCATGGCTAATCCCTAAGGGTCCTATTATGCCTTATCACACATTAGGACCCCTAGGAAGTCCCCATGACCTCTTTTGACACATTGGAATGCTCAAGTGTGTCTTAAGGGGTCGTAGGACCCCTTAAGATACACTTGATCATTTCAATGTATCAAAAGGGGTCATGGGGACTCCCTAGGGGTCCTAGTACACCTTATCACATGTTAGGACCCTTAGGAAGTCCCCATGACCCCTTTTGACACATTGGAATGCTCAAGTGTGTCGTAAGGGGTCCTAGGACCCCTCAATACACACTCTAGCATTAAAATGTGTCAAAAGGGGTCATGTGGACTCCCTAAGGGTCCTAGTATGCCTTATCACGTGTTAGGACCCCTATGAAGTCCCCATGACCCCTTTTGACACATTGGAATGCTCAAGTGTGTCTAAAAGGGTTGTAGGACCCCTTAAGACACACTTGAGCATTCCAATGTGTCAAAAGGGGTCATGGGGACTTCCTAGGGGTCCTAGTACACCTTATCATGCGTTAGGACCCCTAGGGAGTCCCAATGACCCCTTTTGACACATTGAAACGTTCAAGTGTGCTCGAAGGGGTCCTAAGACCCTGTAAGACACACTTGAGCATTCTAATGTGTCAAAAGGGGTCATGGGGACTCCCTAGGGGTCCTAATATGCCTTATCACACATTAGGACCCCTATGAAGTCCCCATGACCCCTTTTGACACATTGGAATGCTCAAATGTGTCTTAATGGGTCCTAGGACCCCTTAAGACACACTCTAGCATTCCAATGTGTCAAAAGGGGTCATGGGGTCTCCCTAGGGGTCCTAGTATCCCTTATCACGTGTTAGGGCTTGTATGAAGTCCCCATGACCCTTTTGACACATTAGAATGCTCAAGTGCATCTTAAGTGGTCATAGGATCCCTTAAGACATAGTTGAGTGTTCCAATGTGTCAAAAAGGGTCATGGGGACTCCCTAAGGGTCCTAGTATGCCTTATCACATGTTAGGACCCCTAAGGAGTCCCCATGACCCCTTTTGACACATTAGAACACTCAAATGTGTCTTAAGGGGTCCTAAGACCCCTTAAGACACATTTGGTCATTCCAATGTGTCAACAGGGGTCATTGGGACTCCCTAGGGGTCCTAGTATAGCTTATCACACGTTAGGACCCCTAGGAAGTCCCAATGACCCCTTTTGACACATTGGAATGCTCAAGTGTGTTTTGAGGGGTTTGAGGACCCCTGAATATACACTTGAGCATTCCAATGTGTCAAAAGTAGTCATGGGAACTACCTAGGGGTCCTAGTACTACTTATCATGTGTTAGCACCCTTAGGAAGTCCCCATGACCCCTTTTGACATATTGTAGTGCTCAAGTGTGTCTTAAGGAATTGTAGGACCCCTTAAGACACACTTGAGCATTCCAATTTGTCAAAAGGGGTCATGGGGACTCCTTAGGGGTTCTAGTATGCTTTATCACGTGTTAGGACACCTAGGAAGTCTGCATCACCTTTTTTGACACATTTCAATGCTCAAGTGTGTCTTAAGGGGTCCTCCAACCCCTTAAGACACACTTGAATGTTCTAATATGTCAAATGGGGTCATGGAGACTCCCTAGGGTTCCCAGTATCCCATATCACATGTTAGGACCCCTAGGGAGTCCCCATGACCCCTTTTGACAAATTGGAATGCTCAAATGTTTCTTAAGGGGTCCTAAGACCTGTTAAGACACACTTGAGCATTCCAATGTGTCAAAAGGGTCATGGGGACTCCGTAGCGGTCCTAGTACACCTTATCATGCGTTAGAACCCCTAGGGAGTCCCAATGACCCCTTTTGACACATTGGAATGCTCAAGTGTGTTTGAAGGGGTCTTAGGACCCCTTAAGACATACTTGAGCATTCCAATGTGTTAAAAAGGGTCATGGGGACTCCCTAGGGGTCATAATACACCTTATCACGTGTTAGGACCCACAAGAAGTCCCCATGACCCCTTTTGACACATTGGAATGCTCAAGTGTGTCCTAAGGGGTCCTACGGCCTCTTAAGACACACTTGAGCATTCCAATATGTTAAATGGGGTCATGGGGACTCCCTAGGGGTCATAGTATGCCTTATCATGTGTTAGGACCCCTAGGAAGTCCTCATGACCTTTTTTGACACATTGGAACACTCAAATGTGTCTTAATAGGTCCTAAGACCCATTAACACACACTTGAGTGTTCCAATGTGTTAAAAGGGTCATGGGGACTCCCTAAGGGTCCTAATATGCCTTATCATGTGTTAGGACCCCTAGGGAGTCCCAATGACCCCTTTTCACACATTGGAATGCTCAAGTGTGTCTTAAGGGGTCCTAGGACCCCTTCAGACATGCTTGAGAGTTCCAATATGTCAAAAGGGGTCATTGGGACTTCCAAGGGGTCCTAGTACACCTTATCATGTGTTAGGACCCCTAGGGAGTCCCAATGACCCCTTTTGACACATTGGAATGCTCAAGTTTGTCTTAAGGGTCTTAGGACCCCTTCAGACACACTTGAGCATTGCAATGTGTCAAAAGGGATCATGTGAACTCCCTAGGGGTCCTAGTATGCCTTATCATGTGTTAGGACCCCTAGGAAGTCCCCATGACCCATTTTGAGACATTGAAATGCTCAAATGTGTCTTAAGGGGTCCTAAGACGTCTTAAGACACACTTGAGCATTCCAATGTGTTAAAAGAGGTCATGGGGACTCATTAGGGCTCCTAGTATGCCTTATCATTTGTTAGGACCCCTAGGGAGTCCCAATGACCCCTTTTGACACATTGGAATGCTCAAGTGTGTCTTAAGGGGTCCTAGGACCCCTGAATACACACTTTAGCATTTCAATGTGTCAAAAGGGTTCATGAGGACTCCCTAGGGTTCCTAATATGCCTTATCACATGTTAGGACCCCTAGGGAGTCCCCATGACCCCTTTTGACACATTTGAATGCTCAAGTGTGTCTTAAGGGGTCCTAGGACCCCTTAAGACACACTTGAGCATTCCAATGTGTCAAAAGGGGTCATGGGGACTCCCTAGGGGTTCTGGTATGCCTTATCACATGTTAGGACCCCTAGGAAATCCCCATGACCCCTTTTTGACACATTGGAATGCTCAAGTGTGTCTTAAGGGGTCATGGGGACTTCTAAGGGGTCTTAGTATGCCTTATCATGCATTAGGGCCCCTAGGAATTCCCCATGACCCTTTTCAACACAATAGAACTCTCAAGTTTGTCCTAAGGATTCATCGACCCCTTGAGACACACTTGACTATTGAAATGTGTCAAAAGGGGTCATCTGGACTTCCTAGGGGTCCTAACATGTGATAAGACATACTACGACCCCTAGGAATTTCCCATGACCCCTTTTGACACATTAGAGCACTTAAGTGTGTCCTAAGGTGTCATACGACCCCTTGGAAGATAGTTGAGTGTTGAAATGTGTCAAAAGGGGTCATGGGAACTTCCTAGGGGTCCTAGTATGCCTTATCACATGTTAGGACCCCTAGGAAATTACCATGAGCCCTTTTGACACATTAGAAGTCTCAAGTGTGTCATAAGGGGTCATACAACCCCTTGGGACATATTTGAGTGTTGAAATGTGTCAAAAGGATTCACCAGGACTTCTTAGGGGTCCTAATGCGTGATATGGCGTAGTAGGACCCGTACGAAGTTCTGCTGACCCCTTTTGACACATCAGAACACTCAAGTGTGTCCTAAGGGGTCATACGACCCTTTGGGACAAACTTAAGTGTTGAAATGTGTCAAAAGGGGTCATGAGGACTTCCTAGGGGTCCTAACATGTGATAAGGCCTACTAGGACCCCTAGGAAGTCCCCATTGCCCCTTTTGATACATTTTAACACTAAAGTGTGTCCCAAGGGGTCGTACGACCCCTTGGGACACAATTGAGTGCTCCAGTGTGTTGTCGGGGGTTGCACCCGGACCTAAGGGGTCTTAGTACACTTTCTCAAGCCTTAGAACCCTTAGGAACCCTCTATGACCCCTTTGGAAACCTTTTGGATGCCTTATATTAGTCTAATTAACCTATGTATTAATATGTCCTATATAATATATATATTATATATATATATACTATACTTGATTTTATTATATATACAACGATATTTTATAAATAATACATACACACACACACACACACACACAGATATATATATATATATATATATATATATATATATATATATATATATATATATATATATATATATATTATAATATAAAATATATATTACATACAATTTAAATATGAAGATATCATGTGATATATTGTAAAATACAGATTAATATATAATACATATAAAATAATATATAATATATGATGTATAATGTAACATTTAATATTAATATATATTATATAATATTTAATGTAAAATGTATATTATATATGATTTAAAATATAATAGATACTATGTAATATTTAATATATATAATATATAATCTAATATATAATTTTTGATATATAATATATTGAACTATGGAGAAATTGGAGGGAGAAAGGGTTTGGAAATAAATTAAGAGGGAGAAAGGGGAGGGAAAATTTAAAATTCAAAATTCTGCTGGGAAAAATCGAGTACCCAATTTTGTCGGGTACCCGATTTGGCTCGGTATTGCTTTGTGCACCAAACCTACCTGGTCAACTCTTGAAATGTCACAAAAACATGTTTTTCCCCCGTTTCTCTGAGTTCTAGACTTCGACCATGTAGTTGAAAAAAAAAATTTCACCCGAATTTGATGAAATGAAAAGGGTATTTTAAGGAGATTATCAGCTTTCTATCAATATAATTACTGTCAAATTTTGAATTCGGTAAGTAATTATTAGTTATTTTCTAATTGAGTTACCTCTAAAGTGCTGATTTATATACTGATTGAAAAATGGCTATAATGTTCAAATGGTATAACATTTTTGAAATTTGAAAAATGTGTCACATTCTATGCTTCGCCTACTATAAAGGAAAAAAAAATAAAAATTGAATTTTGGAAAGTTTTGAATGAGTTAAGGTGGTCAGACACGAGAGTTTTTTAATTCTAAAAATCTTGTAGCAGAAAATTCATAATTAATTTTTTTTTGGAATAAAATTACAAAAAAATATGCGTCACATCCGAGAATGAGTCTACTACTTATATATAAAATCTTATAAAAAATTATTATCATTTGATCATGATCAAGGTGGTCAGACATACACCTACTTCTTATTTTTTTCCTAAAATTTTTGTACTTCTGTATTGAAATCTATACTTTTCACCAATTATATTAATTTTTTTTTAGAAAAGGCCTAGTAGTTTAAAAACTACATTCAATTTCCTACAGATTCTATTGTTACAACTTTTTGGTATTAGGTTGATAGCTAATTCAAATTTTCACGTCAATTTGACGAACCCTGATTTGCTGATTTTTCAGTGCCACTTAAGGGCATAGTTTGGCCCCTCATGATCTTGCACATACCCTAAAAGCTATCTTTTCTTGGTCTTTAGGTGCAATTTTGATATGGTTGTAGCCACTAAAACCATCCATTAATGAGTACATTGAGTGACCTATTGTCAAATCCACTATGGCATCTATGCTCAGAAGTGGGAAATCATCCTTAGGGCATGCGAGATTCAAGTCTCTAAAATCCATACACACCAGAATAGATTTATCATGCTTAGTGACCGGTACAATGTTAGAAATCCATTCAGCATATGCTATTGCCCTTATAAATCCAACCTTTAACAATTTTTCCTATTCTGCCTTCACTAGGAGAGCCACATGTGGGTGCATTTTTCGTAGCTTTTGCTTCACAGGTTTAACCTCGGGTCTAACATTCAAATGATGCATTATGAAATTGGGATCTAATCCGAGCATGTCAGCATATGACCATGCAAAGTTTACTTGTTGCTCTTGGAAAAATTTGATGAAGTCCTCTCTTTCTAGAGGTGTAAGTGATGCTGCCAAGTGTATAAATTTTGGATCCAATTCTGTCCCAATGTTGACCTTTTCTATCGGTTCTATAAGAATAGGTGACCTTTCTTCCTTGTGTTCAGGAAAAGTATCCAATCTCTCTTCCTTTGGTGCCACAGTTGGGTTTTCGCCAAAGGAAACATCTTTTATTTTCATTTTTTTTGGTTCTAGTGGTGCCACATAGTGGTTTTCAGCACTAGAACTTTTCATTTTCTTATTTTTTTTCATTTTTTTCTTTTGACTAAGAGAATGGACCACTATTTTTCTCATCATGTCCATATCAAATTCATTCATGAAAGAGGGTTCAACCGCATTAAGATATTGGTTTGCTACTTGGTCATTTGGAAAGTAAAGTAAGTCATTTGGCTCAGTTTGGTCCCAATCAATGAGATCCGGATGTATCAAAAGTAAGGATTCATTGGGTAAGATGTCATCAATAGGGTTTATGGACATGACTTCATTTGAGGGTTCATACATTTTATCATTTAGATCTATGATGTGCTCTTCCTCAAGATGGTCCATGGAAGAAGGGTCAAAATCCCCTTCACTTGATTCTTCTTTGACTTCTATGGGAAACAACGTGGGAAAAGCCACAAGTGAGTTAAAAATAACATTTGAATTTCCCTCCTCTGAAGGCATCCAAAATGTCTCTATCCATGCTTGATTGGTAGGTGCATGCCCTATGTTAATATCTTGGATATTAGGTTCTTCATTGATCTGAATTTCTTGCCTTGGGATTTTTGTATAAGTATGTATTGCAATCACCTCCTTATCTTGACATGATTCATCTGATAAGGTATCCCACTCATAATCTCGAGAGTCATCACTATCTCCATTGGATTCTAAGGCATTTATTTGAGGATAAAAATCTTGCATTGGGCTAGAGCTTTCACCTTTGTATTGGTAGCCTACTCCAGATTTTTCTTGTTTTACCCTCCAAGTAGGTTCAATGGGTTCTAGTAACCCCCTATTCCTTTGGCCTAAGGGTCCTCTTCCCTTGTATCCCATTTTCTACATTATCTCAAAACCTTTCCCATATTGCTCAGTTTGTATATTAACATGCTGAATTCTTTCCATGGGAATGTTTGAAATATCTTCCTCATCATGATAGAGCCATTGAAGGACTTCATTCTCCTCTTTGTTGAATGTTGTTGTATCACTTTCTCTTACGAAGTAAGAGTTGTACTTCTGAGGCAAGTGTTATTTAGCTAGTTTTCCATGTGTCCTTGGAGATGTGGGCATGTTAAATAGGGAAATGAAGTATTCCCCTACTCCTTTTGAACTAATTTTGCACTGTTTGTCAAATGCCTCCATCATCTTATCCATTTTCTTGTAATTTTACTTTTTAGCTTCATCTTTTTCTTCTCTAGTAGGTTTATAGGGCACCAGCTCTGATTTGGGAGTTTGATATGAACCCTCATTAATAATTGGACCCTCGTAGCTCATCTTTTCCTTTCCCTTAGTTGATGTCATTGAGCTAGATTGAGGAGGGTTTTGAGTAGCATTTAATGTTATGACTGGATCATCCATTTTGGTATCTTCAATGGTAACTCTTTGAATGATTCCTTCCTGGTTATGTGAAATATATAACTCATGAAGGGGTTTGAGTGCATTGCAATATTGGAACGGGTTTGAGTCCCCTCCAACCATGATTTCTTCACCCATGTACAAAAATTTGATGCATTGGTGGTACGTGGATGGTATTGCTTGCATCTCTTGAATCCATGGTCTCCCCAACAAAATATTATAAGTTAATTTCATGTCCAATACTAGGCAATTGGTGTCCTTCTTAACTGGTCCCACTTTAATGGGCAATACGATCATGCCTTTAGAGGCCCTTTCAGCTTCATCATAAGCTTTAATGGTGATTTTCTTTGTAGGGTCAATGCAAGACTTGGACAACCCTAAGGATTTGACAAGACTTAATGTACAAATATTAAGGCCAGCTCCTCCATCGATGAGGGCTCTTTTGACTCTATGCCTTTCTATTAGGACCTCTATATGCAATGGTAGATTTTGCGGATGGGTTATAGACATGTCATCTTTGTTGGAAAATGAGAGACAATGAGGTGCCACAAGATGACCTACCATATTTTGGAACTTTTCTTCTTCTAAGTTAGTAGGAATGTTTGTCTTTATTAGAGCTTTTTCCAAAATATCCTTATGGTTCGGGGATAACTTCAACAATTCTAAGATAGAGATTTGCGCTGGAGTTCTTTGCAACTGATCAACCAAGCTATAAGGTTTTGCTATTGTGGAAGGTTGTTTAACCACGATGTTGGATTGTGGAGTGTTAATAACTTTAGGAGCAACTCCTTGTAGGGTCATTCTAGAATTTTTCCCTTTTGTAATGACATTTGATGCCTCTTTTTATGGTTGTTCATTAATTATTATAGCATTCACAATGTTATCATAAGGTGGCGCAAAGTTAAGATTATTGGCGCTTTGTTTCTTACCATTAGATGACTCCCCTTTATCATGTTTGTAGAAAGGTTGTTTGAATGTTGTATGATCTTCATTGTTTTGAGGTCCATCAATGGTGATCGTGCCATTATCAATTAAGTCTTGCACTATATTCTTTAATTGTAGACATTCATTTGTTGTGTGCCCTTGAATTCTATGGTACTCATAATGGTTATTGGCACTCCACCAACTAGGCTTATTATTTGGCTCATAAGGCTGAATGTTGGGTAAAGTAATGACATTATTAGCCATGAGAGTCTTTAATGCCCTTTTGAGGGGTTCACCCAAGGGTGTGAGGTTCCTTTGAGGAGTGGGCACCAAATATTTATCAAATTTATTATTTCTTGTATTATTTCCTTGGTTGCCCTTATTGGCATTGTTGTTATTGGAAGGTGCATTGGATGTCTAATTGGCATTGTTCACCTGATTAGGTGTCCTTGTAAGAGAAAATGGAACCACCTTCAAGTTGCTAGACTCCACCACACCATCATTAACAATTCCCTTATTGTTGTTCTTATACCGACTATTATTATTGAACCAATTATTCTTCTGATTGTTGCCATTGTTGGAGTTATTGTTGTTGGAGTTATTCTTATTATCTTTATACAATTTTAATTCTCCACTTTTGACCAACACCTCCTCCATTGTGACTCCATTTTCAATTAAATCCTAGAAGGTATTGGGACATTGCATCTGTAATCGGTAGTTCAACTCATTGTTTAAACTGTTTATGAAGATATCCATCTTCTCTTTTTCAGGTACACTCCTAGGATATCAGGCAAAAACTATTCTCCATCTTTGTAGAAAAGTGAGAAAAGCCTCTCCATCCTTTTGTTTAGTGTTACATAATGTTATCATCGTGACCTCATGCTTGATGTTATATGAGTAATGGGCCACGAATTTTGAAACTAACTCTTCAAAGGTCTTAATGCTAGAGGGTAACTTGGAAAACCACTCCATAGCCATGCCTCCTAAGCTTCACAAGAATAGTCTCATTAAATATGTTGTATCATGCATGAACTCTAATCTCAATGCACAAAATTCATGTAAGTGGTCTTGGGGATCGGATGTTCCCTCATAATTATCATATTTGGGGAACACCACATTGATTGGGAATGGCACCATGACCAAGCTTTTATCAAATGGGAATGGACATAATGCTTTGATGGAGAAAGGCTTGGGAGCCCCACTTTGCTTAATGGTATCCAATTTCATTTGAAACATCTTGAACTGCTTATTCATGATGTCTAAGGTACTCTCCTCAACTTTCGATAGTTTGAGTTGATTAACATCGTAGTCACAGGGAAGCTTGAGACCTTTTTGTGCTAAGTCTAGAAAGTAATTTTCTCTATCTCTATCCATTGCCTTTTCCATGAGATTTTGGAAATAGGGACATTGGATAGCCTCACTAAACTTTTCATCCATGGCATCTTTTGTTGTTGCTTCGGTGTTAGTTCTAGTGTGAGTGTTGTCTTTAGCTTGAGCATTTTGATCTACTCCTCCATTATTGGTATTGTCTTGGTTATTTATGCCAATGCCTCCATTATTGGCATCGCCTTGGTTAGTGAGATCAATACCACTATTATCTTTACCACCCAAACCACCATAATACATCATGTTGTCTTCTATTTCTTGTTCAGGTGATTTTTGGGGTACTCTAGGAGTGGTAAACTCATCTCCTGGGTAAGGGAGATCTTGTCTCAAATAGGTCTCATCTGCTTGCAAGGTTTGTTTAACGTAGTAAGATCTAGTGAAAGCAGGCATGAACCTTGGAGAAGAAGAATTGATATTACTTGGAGTCTAATCTTTTGCAAAATTTTGAAAACTATGTACAATAGGATTTTTTACCAAACTGAAAACCTAACCAGTAAGAACACAGAAAAGGGTACTCGAATATGTTCTTAAAATTTTTTGACCCACCCTGCAAGTACTCTCTGTTTGCCCTTTTAGATTTATGGGCATCACTGAACCAAGTGTAGGTGTGACTGAAAGTTTTATACGCATGTACTAGTTTGTTGTAAGGTGGCACTTTGTAGATGTAGAGGCGGCACTTTCCTGTTAATAGGCAAGTTTCAAGTTTTTAGAGGCGGGTTTAAAAAATTTCCAAGCGTTATTTGTCTTTGTCTACACATTTTTACACTAGTCACAGGCATGACTAAAATTCTGATAGGCATGATTGTTTTGTTCCAGGTGACAATTCTCTGACCAGGTTGTAAAATTTTGAATTTTTTAAACGTTTGAGATCAGATTTTTTGAAAATTTCTTGTTTGAAAATTAAAAACAAATGCAGCACACACATCAATGTCTCTAAAAACCATCTAATGTGTATATTCTCAAATGTTTTCACAAATATAGCACAAGAATAGATTCCAAACAGCCTACCTAAAGTCAAATTGGCTTGTAAACATGGCTCTAAAAATGGTGGCTTTTCTATTTTAACCAGGTTTTAATAAATATTCTATTCAAATAGACTTCAATCTCTCAATCCTCCAAGGAGGCTTCCCACACACACCAAAGTACAATTTTGCACAATCCATTAAGACTACTAGAGGAAGGTTGAAAAATCAAAATCCATTTGTTATGCACCCCATTAAGGATACATGCATTTCATTTTAGAGTGGGTTGGATTCTCGTGGTAATAGCAAGTGTATCCCACTTTGGGCTGTCCCTCTCACCGGCCTTATTAAGGAAAACTCAAGAGGTGAGCCCACTAAATTTCTAGCATGTTCATTGAAAACATGAAAATGGAATTAAGGTTAAGTTTTTGGGAATCTGGTTCACCTAAAAGGTGAAGAGCATATCCCTAACTTTCCCTTTAGTTCCCCAAACACTCAAGCAAAAGTAAGGTTCTTTTTCAATCCCGTAATAAAGAGATTCTTAGAAATTGAAGTGTGTTGGTTCATTTCCTATTTTAATTACTAGATTTGAAAAGCATCAAATGCCACAATCTAAGGAAGAATTGACTAGTTTAGGCTTACCTCATTCGTAGCTAACCGAAGTTAGGGGCATTTTTGAGTGATTTCATTTTATTTCACTCACCTTAGCAATATCCTCCACCCAATGTGCTTGGCCACCAGCAAGTTAGTCAACACTAACAATCAAAGCGAGTGGAAACCAAAATCAAATTGACAAGGCACAACACTTATGTATGAATTTATTAGAGCTTATTTGTAAACTTTCAAAGAAAATTTGATCTAAGGACTAAAAATCCAATTTAGAGACACAAATTTTGATTTGTATGCCTCAACAATTTTATTATAGTGCTGAAATACCTGATTATCCTCCTCTTGAGTGGTTTCAAGGATAGCCTTAATGTGCTCAAAGTTTCCTCTCTTAATTTTTTTTGCTAGAGCCTTTCCTTCCTTGTTAAATCTACTTTTAGGCATCTGTACTCTCCTGTGACTGCTCATTTACTGTCAAAATCATAAAAATAGGGAATTAGACTAATGATTTGATCAAATTAATAGTAAATATAGATAGCAGACATTAGGCAACATTGTCCAGCTAATAGGCGTGAACAAAATGCTAGCAAGCGTAACTTTGATAATCGCGAGTGTCACTTTGCAGCGGCTCAAGCGTTACTCAAAGTTACATAGGTGTGAACAGTTTCTCCAAAGGCGTGAACAAAGCTTAAAATTGCACAAAATAATTCATGCTAAGCGACATGTTAACATCAGCAAGTGATGATATTTCTTTCCAAAGTGTGACTGAAACTATAACATGCAAAGTAAAGCGTAAACTTAAGCGATAGCAAATAAAGGTTAGGCGATACTCCCTAAGTCATAGGCATGACTTTATGAAGCAAAGGATGAATGCTTTACAAGCTTAGGTGTGAGTCTCCAGTTAATCAATGATAGTTCAGAGCTATTAGGCGATAGAAAACTGTCTGCAGACATGTTTAAATCCTCCATAGGCATGACTTTACCTATTTTCTACAAAATAAACACGGAAAATATACAAAACAAGCATGCAAATGAAGATGAAAATGATGATAAAAGATAAAATGAGGCCTAAAGCCCCATGGTGGGCACCATTTGTGTGTGCAATTTTAACACCTTCATGGAATTAAGAACTAATAGCATCAATTTAAACTAAATACAATGCAAATCTACTTTAAAATGAAACTATAATCTATATTATCCCATGGTTCTCTAGAAAGAAGTGGTAAATGAAGCTCTTAGCTTAAATCCTCACTAGTGACACTTGTAAAATGAGAAATGATGCTACTATTATGCTTTTACAATGCTTCTATGATGATTCCATGCTTAATCTAGCTCAAATTGACAAACTACAATGATAATTGCTCTAAAATACTCAAATTGCTCTTAGAATGCTATTCAAATGCCTATAATAACAATGCTTTGGACATGAAATTCCAAGATGGAAATGCTCTCCAAAATGCTCCATATTTATAGTAAATGTCCAAGGGTAGTGGGTGGAGTGAAGTAATCATGGTTATCCCTGGGTTGAGTCAAAAACTTTGCATTGTCCATAAATGGGGGGACAAATGAGGGGACAAGCCTTTAAATGGTTTCAAAGCTTTGGATAATTTAAATGTTTGAGTGATTTATGTCTTTTTGTCCTCAATTTTCATTGGTTGATCACTTTGTTGAAAGAATTTAGAAATATTTAATTCAATTAATTAATTAAATTTAGCCATGTAAGGGTAATAGGTTCATTTTGATTTTTTATTAAAACAACTATACAATTAATTGATTAAAATCAATTATATAGTGTTTTTGGCCCTTTTAAGCTCCAATTTAATCATTTAACATCATTATTTAATAATCCCTTTGTTTTAATTGATTTTATTCAACTTTATTTAATTATGTCCATTTTATTGATTTTTAATCCATTTATTGATTTATTGCATTTTGAAAAGCACTTGTCCAATTTTGCGTGTCTACAAATGTAATTGACTCTATTCCCAATTTGGCATCAGGCACTGATCTCATTTCATTTGTAATTGTCATTTTGTTCTTTATGTAGTTTACATATTTAATCTAATATCTCTCTTTATAAAGCATTCAATTAGGTTTTAAGGATAGTTTCAGATCTTAGTTTGGATATCACTTTTTCTTAGCAATTAGGAGATTAGGTTATTTTCCTCCAAGGATTATTAACCCCTTTGGGAGGAATTACCTTTGTCTGTGCATACGTTTGTGCAGTTTGAAAGCACTTTTGGATTCAGGCCTACCAACCTTGACTCGATCGAGTCAAAATTGCAGAGGCACTTGTTTGTGCCTGTTAGTTGGCCTCAAAACGGTCCAGCATTTTTTTGCACCAACAAGTTCTATCCAGCTTCACCCGAATAAGCTCATCCCAAATATTGTTAGATCAGGTATAAGTAGCTCAGATCATAAATATTATTGAAATATATTGTAAGGCAATGGTATTTTTGATATATAAGTTATTATACAGTTTTTTGTCATAAAATGTTTTAATTACGTAAAAATAGGTTTTGAAAGGACCTAAAACCTTTTATAATAGGATAACAGAATAGACATTTAAGCTCCAATAGGACAAGTGCATCAACACCAAAAAAACCCACACAAACAAGTCCTTAAACAAAAAGAATAGCCAAAAGACAAAGGACAACAAAAGGATAGCAAGACAACAAGCTGTTGTCTAAACACATTTCATCAACTCTGCTGCCTGATCAGCAAGAATTTTCATGTTTGTAGTAGACAACTTCAGATCATCCATGTCATTGTTGTTTCCACCCTCCATCTTCTTGAACCTAGATCTCGTACACCTGCTAAGGCCCTGATCTTCTTTAGTATTTGTGACCTCTTGATTCCCTTTCCCATTATCGAACTTGTCCACCAAGATCTTCACATGCTCATTTGATGCCTTAAGGATAGCATAGCTCTACTCTACAATATTCCCCATGGTCTTCTCCGGCTTGTCAATTCTCTTTTCCATAATCTCAATTTTCCTAGTCATACCATTATTGTTTTCAATTTTTACCTCCATGGTACTAATTCTATCATTGAAGATAGCAAGACCCTTAGCCCTGGTGACAATGTCAGTAAGCTCATCAATTTTCTAGCCCATAGTTTTCTCCCCCAGGTGCATCATTTTAAGAACCCTCATCTCTTTTTGCAACTAGTGAATATGGGTCTTCATCGCAGTAATGTCATTTTTCATAATGTTGAGGGTAGTCAAAAAAGCCAAATACCCCAAATTCTCAAAATCCATATTCCCTCCCTCCATTTTCTTAAAACCCTTATTCCCTTCCTCCATTTTCTCCTTAGAGCTCTCCACATTCTCCTTCTCCATGTTGACCTTATCCTTCTCATACCCATCTTTCCCAATATTAGTCACAGCCTATATGACCTCATGTAGGATATTATCCTCAACCCACACATTTTTTTCGGTTCCCACACTCTCCTCCACAGTAGGGTTGGTGTCCACATGGTCTTCCTAATTAATCTTTTCCTGAGAGGAAGAGCCCTCATCAGAGGATATAAAAACCCTTTTCACAACTTTCTTCTTCTCTTCTCTAGCTCTGGCTCTCTTCATCCTCTAAATCCATATTTGTGATCGATTCCTCCACCTTCCTTTTCTTTTTATTTCTCTTTGGGCTGGACTCATGTTACTCCTCAGAGTCCCCCTCTTCCTCTTCCATGTCCTCCATAAAAGGCTCCTCAGATTCTTTCCCATTAGTGTCATAATCCTCGAGGGTTTTTCTGTTAAGCCGGGGTCTTTCCACTATCTTCGATTTCAACACCTCAAAAATGAGGACCATGAGCCCTTCATGGAAGACACGATCACCCTCTGGATCCCTTTGCCAGTGGAGGATAGAGGCATTCAAAGAGCCCAGTAGGTAAAAAGGAAAATTAATTTTTACCCCATGCCTAAAGTAATTCAGAAGGATAAGATGATGGTTGTATATTTTAGTATACCGACCATCAAGGGTAATGTAGCCAATAATAACAAATAAAACAAGGCGCCAGGCCTGAAAATACACTTAGGATTAAAGTACAATTTTTCCACCTTAACCATTCAATTTCTCTCCTGCTCTGTGGGTGCAAAAGCCTCCAAAGCTTTGTCTGAAATCTTCCTATCCCTATAGAAGTTGATGCCCTCAGTCATCAAGCCAGTCGCTTCTACAATCACTTCCTCAGTCACCTCCATACTTTGTGTACCAACCAAAACACTCCCCTTATTCCATGTTTTGATGAAATTTCTAGTCACAGCAACTTTCCCTCCATGCAATCTCTCCATATAAGCCGCCAGACCCCCATCTTCGACTATTTTCCATATCTCCTTATTTTGTTTCCAATCACTACAGTTCCCTAGCTCGCACCTCCTCTTCTTGCCTCCCATAGCTATGTAAGAGATCAGAAATCCCTTCTCAAGATAATTCCCAACACTCTACAAATTAGCCTTCAGATTGTAATAAAACCTTTTAATGTTTTGCAGAACCCATAAATCATGCCAAAGGACCCCAATAATTATCTCATAATCAACCCAATGTCCCTCATGATCGTCACACAGATTGCTACACTCAATACTCATTAATAAACTCTTCATTTAAAATGTGTTTCTTACTCATCATTCACTCCTTATTAATTAATGATGACCCTTCACAAGGGAGATCAAAACCATCATTCCACTCAATTTCCACCTGGCTTTTACAAGCCACATTTGTGGCCTAGTCAACCACCGAGTTGGCCTCCCTAAAAATGTGGGTTATCATGCACTTTTAAAAGGACTCAATAATGTTTTTAGCCTTGCTAATAACATTGGCTATGGTCCATGAAGGGGTCATTGTATTCTTCAAGCAATTAACAATATTTAGGGAATCCCCTTCAATCCAAATTTTAGTATAACTCTTCCTTTTGGCTAATAGCAACCCATAAAGAGCAGCATTAGCCTCCACCACCTGATTGGTATTAACACCTATAGGAATTTCCATAGCCCCTTTTCAATTCCCATACTCATCTCTATTAACCATACCATAGCCAGTAGTTCTAGGGTTGCCTTTAGAGGCACCATCAAAATTGACTTTAACCCAACCATTAGGGGGACAGTCCCACCTACCCTCTTCTCTTAGATTTCTTTTGGTGTCTTGAACCTTCCTTCCTTCAAACTTCCAATTCTTATAGACTTGGCCTCCCAATCATCCTTTGGGTCTTCATAATTCTTGATCAACCCAAAATTCTCCAACAGAGCACTCTTAATCTTGTGGAAAATACTATCCCAATTAGACTCCTTGTTCCTAAAAATTATGTCATTCCTTTCTTTCCAAACCCCCTAGCACAAGAAGGGAAGGAAGAAATTCCAAAAGGAGATTAATAACTTATTGTTAGTTGGTGGCTTCCAACAAGTAAACAACTCCTGAATGTCTTGAGGGAACACCCACTCCAAATTCATCAAATCAAGGAATTTTTCCCAAATTTGCCTTGCAAAAGAGCAATGGAAAGTCATATGATTGATATTCTCCTCATCTTTTTTGCAAAGACAACACCTATTAGTAAGAACAAGGCCTCTTTTCCTAAGATTGTCAATTGTAAGAACTTTATCCTGTAATAAGATCTAAAAGAAAACATTAATTTTAGGAGTTAATCTCTTGAACCAGGCTTTAGCCCAACATGGTTCAGGACTATCTTCAAAGTTCTGCATGTATAGAGAGGAAATCAAGAATAGACCATTAGCATTATATCTCCAAATTAGAGTATCCTCTTCATCAATAATAACAACAACATTCAAAAGGTTATTCAAACTCTTAGGAGAAGGATCAATCCTAGCCAAATCAGTCCATTTGTCCCCCCCCCCAATAGTCCTACACATGAATGCCCAAAATCTGTTTGCAAAGGGTAAACATTTCATTCCAAATACGAACCTCCTTAAGGGGTTTATCAAGAAGCCATGTGTCATCCCAAAAGATAATTTTCTTTCCATAACCAACCTTCCATTTGACTCCCTTCTTTATCATATCCTTTCTTCTTAAAGCATTGCCCCAAATACACGATCCACCATGGATAGAATCATAGTTTAAGAAATTATTGAAGTCAGAGTTGTCCCTATTATATTTAGTGTGCCATATAGTGCTCCATTCTCCCAAGTTCTTGAACATTCTTCAAAGGATTTTAGCCATAAGAAACACATTTATACTTTTAATAATATGAAGACCAAGACCCCCTTTCTTAGTCGGTTTACAAACCTTCTCCCAAGCAATAAGAGTCATTCTTTTCTTTTTCTCGACTCCGGACCAAAGAAAGTTCTTTTGGATTTTCTCTATGCTATCAAAAAACTTCTTAGGTATTTTTAAAAGGCTCAAGGCATAGACAGGAATACTTTGAAGGGTAGCTTTGAGAATAATAATCTTACCAACCTAGCTAAGAAGAGCACCCTTCCAACCAGCAAGACTTTTGTGAAATTTATCAATCATATCCTACCAAAAAGAGTCTGGAGGAGTAAGGCATAGAGGTAAGCCAAGAAAAGACCCTGGGAGACTATCCACCTCACAACCTAGAATTCTTTTTAACCTTTCTTGTCTTTTTTTAGGCACATTAATGAAGAATATAGAGCTCTTATTCCAATTAATACTCTGGCACGTAGCACTAGCATAGTTGTCAAGGGATTTTTTAATGGTTTTTCCATTTTTAATAGAGGCTTCACCCATTATTATGGAGTCATCCACAAACTGTTGATGCCAGCAAATCAAGTCCTTGGAGGAAGGTTTCAGACCCTTGAATTCACCTCTGTTAACCAATCTACCAATGTGTCTTCCCAAACATTCTGCCAAGATAACAAAAAGAATAGGAGATAGGGGGTCCCCCTGCCTAAGACCTCTAGAAGACTTGAAGAAAGGAGTAGGAGAGCCATTCACAAGAATAGAGAAAGTGGCTGAGGAGACCAAACAATGAATTAGGTCTCTACTTTTATTGAAACCAAAAGCCTCTAGAGTAGCCATCAAAAAATCCCAGTCAACCTTGTCATAAGCTTTGGATAGGTCAAGTTTCAGTAAAAAACCTTCCTTCTTTGACATGGTCAAAGAGTGTATATTTTCATGGACCGAGATGATTGAATCTAGGATCTGCCTTCCAGGGACAAAACCATTATGTTGTCCAAAGATAATAGAAGGAAGAAAAAGGAGAATTTTGGAAGTTAGGATTTTAGAAATAATCTTATACACCAAGTTGCATAAACTAATAGGTCTGAACTAGTCCATACTATCAGCCCCTATTTTCTTTGGGATCAGAGCAATAAAGGTGCCATTCAGTTCCTTGAGGATCCTTCTAGCCCCAAAAAATTCCTTAACTGCATTAGTAACATCATCTTTCAAAATCCTCCAATACTTTTGAAAGAAGAAAAGAGGATAACCATCTAGACCAGGGGCTTTATCTCCTTCAAAGGAGAACACAGCCTTTTGAATCTCATCCATAGAAGGTATAATAGTAATAGCTCTATTTTGATCATCATTCAGAATACTTAGAATACCATCCAACAAATCTTCTTGGCACTCCATATCTAGATTCTCAGCTTTCTTTAAGAGCTCTCCAAAGAAGTTATTGGCCTCACTTCTAAAATCCTCCTCCTTCTCACTAATGGTCCCATTGACCTATAGTCTAGAAATTTTTTTTCCCATTCTATGTTTCACCATGGCCATGAAGAAGTATTTAGAATTCATGTCCCCTTCCTTTAAGAAAATCTTTCTAGACCTTTGCCTCCAAAAGCATTCTTCTTTTGAGATAATATCATGATATTCAATTAGTTTAGTATCTTCCTCATTTTTTGTATGAAAACTATACCCATCTTTCTGAATGTTGTCCTGGATCTCCTTTAGTTCTTCAACAATTTTCTTTTTGTTGGTAAATATTTCCAAAAGTTTCTTTATTCCATTTATTTATGTTGTCCTTCACATTTTTCATTTTCTTTGCAACTTTAAACATTGTCGTTCCTTCAATCCTAATACTCCACCAATCCTCAATCAATTTTTCTAGGTTAGGGTGGATTGTCCACATTTTCTCAAAGCAGAAAGTAAAATTCCTTTTCAGGCCATTGAAATTAGCTCTTATGGTTATCGGGTAGTGGTCAGAACCAGCTCTGATATAGGTAGATAAGGAGAAAGAATAATGATTGAACCAATTGCCACTAACAAGAGCTCTATCAAGTCTAACCTGAATAAGCTCATTTCCCTCTCTCCTATTGGTCCAAGTATATTTAATTCCCTACAAATCTATGTCATGTAACTCTTGACTATAAATAAATTTCATAAGATCAGTTTTGTTGTCTAGATTGGGTTGGCCACCCCCAAATTTCTCATTTTCCTTCAAACAAGTATTGAAGTCCCCCATAATGATCCAGCCATCATTAGCAAAATCTCTCCTAAAACTAGAAACTTCTCTCCAAAAATATTTCCTCCCCCACCTGGTAGTTGGAGCATAAATATTAGTCAAAACCCAAGAAGTGACATCTTTAATATGCCAGAATCTAATATTAGTCACATTATTACCATAGGATAAAACTTCCCCTTTAATGAAATTACAATTCCAGCTAGTCACAATACCCCCAGAGGCCCCTTCCACATCACTTCCATGGGATAGACCCTTACTAAAAAATTGGATTTTCTCAACTTTATCCTTAGACATCTTAGTCTCCTGTAGAAGAACAATATCAGGCTTGTTGTCTCTAATCATGTTTTTGACCATGGCTTGCTTATGAGGATTATTTAATCCTCTAACATTCTAGGAGATAAACTTAATTGTTTAAGGAATGGGCCAAACTCTAGGATGGTTTTTTTACTGCCATTCGCTAAGCTCTTGTTGGTCTCAAGAGCTCACTTTTTTTAGTTTGAGGGTCTTCCTGGGGAAACATGGGGAGCCCCCACATCTCCAATCTTAGTGCTTCTAGTACTTCTGAGGGTTGAGGAGACATGCTTCATCTACCCTCCATCTTTATTAGTAAATTTCTTAACATTTTTAACTGTCTTTTTCTTCTCTACTTTGGACCATCCCTCTTCATTCGGTTCTTCAAATCCTAGAAGGGCCTCTACTATATCCGCCTCATCACCCCACTTAGAAAATTTAGATGGGCATGGTGATTGCTTGTCAGAACCCCCCGGAGTATCAAAGGTCTTCTGATTCCTATCCTCTGAACAACCAAGAATCAGACAGACTTAGGCATCTTGCTAGATTACCATACTCTGAGAGGGTAGTGAGAAGCCATAACCTCCTAACATCTCTTATTTGAATAGGAAAATATCAAAGTTTTCATTACCCTCCTTTGCCCCCAAATGCCTACTCTAGATATCTTCAGCAAAGGAATCATCAGAGATTTTAGTTATGGATTCCTTTAAAACTTTGGTACTACCCCCTAATTTATGTTCAGTATCTGAGTGAGAAGTGTCACATCCTTCAATAGGCATATCCTTCACATCCATCTTTCCTTCTTTCTTCCCATTAATACTTGTATACACCTAAAAATGGTCATCTAGACTATTAGCCCCTTTTGCTAAATCATAAATTACTTGCTCTTGATCAAATCCTAGCTTTATCATTTATTTGATTATTTTCTATGGGCTAACCATCTTATCCTAAGTCTTTATTTATTAAAAGGAATATTCCCTCCCCTTTTAATAAATAAAAAGCCCCCACTTTTCCTCTTATCCTAAGTTGCACAAATAAAGCATTATTCTTATTTTATAAAAAAGGGAAAAAGCACTTTTTGTCTCATATGGACACAAAAGTCAACTCTTATTTTCCTATTGGAAGATACTTGTGCACATGGATTTCTCCTCTTTTAAGCTCCACCGTTGATTAAATCTTTTGCCTCTTAATCTCCATGGTCCATTTCTCCTCATTTCCTTTAAAAGAAGAGCTCTCTTCTTCATTCTAGATCCCCAACTTTTTATGCTATTGTTATGCTACAGGTTTTCTAGGTCATCTTGGAGCTTTTGGAGACATTCTTGCATCTAGGGTTTGAAGATTTGGAGCATTGTTGGCATTCATCTTGGATCTTCATCAACACTCTATCTTCTTGTCTTCATTCTTGCATCATCATGGCTTTCTTGCTTCATAGTTAGATTTCATTTCTTGCATAGTAGCTTTATTTTCATGACATTCTTAGCTTAGATTTCCTTTATGCTTTAGATTAATTCATCTAGTTTAACTAGGAGGCTTTGTAATACTTGCATATTTCATTTTCATAGCTTAGCTTGCATTTCCATTTTTAGCATAGCATTGCATTGCATTTTTCATTCTTGATTCTTGAGGATATTGGCATTCTTGCCCTTGTCTTCATTGAATCTCCCATTGCATGGTTTACTAGCAAAGTTATAGGCTAAATAGCTCTAGCTGAGAGCATTCTTAAAACCCTTGCACTCCATGCCTAGGGAGCTATGGATCGATTTGTGAGGGCTCATTCTTGAGTTTCCTTGCATGTAATGATCCATAGAAGTGTGACACATTTATAGCACACATTTTTGGCACCCACCATGGGGCAGAGTAGACTAGCTTTGTCCCTTCTTTTTCTTTATTTTCGTCAATTTCTGTCAATTTTTTGGCAAGTTTTTAGCTTAATTTTTAGTCTCTGGTTTTTTGTCTCAGACTATCGCGTGATACTTTCCAGAAGTATCGTGCGATATACCTCTGTATGTGTGCGCGATACTTCACCTGTCATAAGAAGTATCGTGTGATATACCTCTGTATGCATGTGCGATACTTCACCTGTCAGAAGTATCGCCTGGCTATAGTAGAGAATATCGCCTGGTGTCAGGCGAAGTATCGCCTGGTATAAGGCGAAATATCGCGCAGACTAAAAGTACCGCCTGGTGTCGGGTGAAGTATCACGCGATACTATGTCTGTACCTGGCAGTGAGCTATTTTTGGGCTATTTTATCTATCTTGCAAGTTTCAGGTTCTTAGCTATCTTTTTGAAATTTTTTGAAATTTCTAGCATTTTCAAATCCATGCCACTCTGGAAAATGGGTGCCCATTTTTTTTTGAAATTTTGCAAATGGTATCAAAAGTTTAAGTGTGATATATCATTGGAAAGGTCTTTCCGAGCCTAATCCAACCATGATGGTTTCATTTTTAGATTCTATCATTTGATCAGTTATTTTTGCACATTATCTAATTTTTTTCATGTACTAATCATTGTTAGATTTTGGATTTTGATTCTCCTAACTCTTGTTGGTCTAACAAGTTGTGGTTGTAGGTGCTTCTTGCTTGAAATTTGCTAAAATCGCATGTTAAAGAGGGCTACTAATGGTTTTTGCAGGGCTTCCCTAAGCATAAAAACCAAATCAAGTGCTTGTTTAATTTCTTTCTTTATTAAGTGCGGCATATACTAGTTGTTTCATTAGGCACTTAATACTTTGTGAAAGGAATCTTGGGGTGGTAGAAAAAGTATGCTCTTCACCTTTAGGTGAATCAAAAAATCTTGACCCATCTTGAGGTTTTGGAAGCAAAGGGGTAATTGGATCTTGTTTGGTGTGTTTGGGAGAAGTTTTTGAGATAGGGGAGTATGCTCTTCACCCTTGTGGTGAATCAAAAACTTTGAACCTCAAGAATTAATCCACTCTTTGTTTAGCTTAGGATCCTTTACGGGCCTGCTCTTAAGCAATCAAGAGGAATGACCCAAGTGGGGACAACCTTGTCATCATTTTCCTTGGTGGCGAGTGATTCCAACTCACTATAATCTCAAGGCTATCAAGGACACAAAACCTTGGTAGACATAGTACTTATCTTCGCTTGATGTGAGTAACTTGTGGGATTGTGACCATGAGGAAAGCATAAAGAAAGAATGCTTAAGGTACTCTTGAGGCCGCGAGGTCCTAGTCCTTTATGAGGAGCAAGAGGGGTGCTATGAACGGAAACCCTTACTATGAACCATTAGATAGAGGCCACCTTATTTTAGCCGCTTAGCTTCTTGGTGCAAGGATTGATCCAAGTGGACTTACCCGGATCACCCCAAGACACTCACCATATGTGTTCCTTTGGTTGTGTTTTTGACACTTCCATGACAATGCCAATATCTCTTGTGGGCAACCACTTGGTGTGAGGCAAGGGAGCATCAAGTTGTGGGCCAAGTTGTTAAGTAATGAGTCTTGTCCTTCTAGGTAGTAATTGCTTGAATTGTCTTCGATTGTGCTATACCAATGTAAATGTTCTCAACATTCAAACAAATGGTAGCATTCATAAGGTTCTCTATTTTGATATCACAAGTGCTTGTCTTGGCAAGGTTGCTTTTGCCCTTGTTTCAAGTGTTCTATGACATGTTTGATCCCATACTGTTTGCAAACCTATCTTTTATCTATTGCTACTACTTGTCAAACTGAGAAATTGCACTGTTCAATCTACAAATTTAGTCAAAGCGCTTCAAAACTGAATTTTTCACGTTCACTGGTCAAGAGTCATATGATATTGAAGTATCCTTGCATACACTCAACCAAGAATCCTGAGTCATTTCTACTGTCCTGTCATTGCTACAATTCGGAGTTGCTAAACTTGCACTTTAACCTGCTGTAGAGTGTCCTTTTCTGTTCTTACTTGAAACTGGTTTGTTACTTACATGTTTAGATTTGTTCTAGACTGAAACAAATGAGCTAAAACTATTGGATTTGAGCTTAACAAATGCTACTCTTGATCACTTGTCGCATCACGGTTACCTCTCTAGCTACTTGCTTATTGAGCTTCTTGCTCGTTGCTCGGCTTTAGTCAATTGATTGCTGTAAGTGCTTGAGCACTTTTGATGAGCCATCTCTCTATTGTTCTACTTTGACAAGTGATCTTTATTAGCTTTGCTTATCTCAAATCTAAGAAACTTTGTCTCATTCTATTAGTCAACCAACATCTCTTTTCATGCCGGTTACAACTCGGTCTCAATTTGAGCAGGAGAGTCATCCTCTGTTCAATTATACATAGTTACCTTCTCCAACTAGATGTTCAAAAGCACCCATTAGCAACAACAGTTCTAGTTCTGACCAATCTGAGAATTCTAAGGCTACACCGTGGTATAAAGGAGGTTTCCTCTTTTCCGCATTCAAGACCCCCAAAAACACAGACAGTGTCTCACTCACTTTGACTGAACAAGAAAAATTTCAACTCTTGCAAGAACACTTTGAGTGTAAGGATAACCAAGCACGCTTAGAAAAAGAACACAATCAACAAAGGATGGATGCTACTAGGTGCATGGCTTATAGAGGGACATTTCATGAGCAACCTGAGACTAGTAATCATGAGCATAGACCTCTTTTTAACAATGGCAACAATGACAACAACACGCCACCAAGATCTCCTCCAAGGCCAACTTTTTCTATGCCTTCTTCACCACCTAGACCCCCTCCCTCTCAACATGAGGCAGAGGCTAATGATGAGATTTCTAGTGAGGATCTTATGAGATGTGAACAAGATGTGGATTTCCAACGAATGATGCATAAGCTTTTAGAGTGTAATGGTGATCAGTACTTTCAATATATGACTTCTAGAGGATACAAGCTTCCTCCCGGCTATGATGTCAGACAAATTATCCAACAAAGAGTACCAACTGAATTGGAAGTTCTTCAAGAAGAATTACATCGAACAAATCAATGCCTTACCCAAATGGCATTAGAAAGAGAGACTCCAAAGGTCTCTTTTGTAGAATCAATTTGTGCTCTTCCTTTTGATAAAAGTCTATACATGGTCCCATTTCCTAGGGATATTGAGGTTCCCAAATACGATAAGTATGATGGAAATGGTGATCCCCATGACCATGTGCGTCACTTTTATGCTACGATTATTCCCTCGAAGCTTAAGAGGACAAGCTTTAGAATGGTTTGCAAAGTTGACACCTCCTTTGAAGACTTTTGATGAGTTAGCTATGCGCTTCACACAACACTATTCATACAACATCCAACAACCTATCATCGTGATAGATCTTGGTAATCTAAGACAACATCAAGGTGAGCCATTTGCAACTTACTTACAACATTGGAGGTCATTGTATTCTTGATATCCTCGTCAGCTACCCGAGAGAGAAAAGATTGACATTTTTGTCAACACTCTGGTGCGTGAGCTATATTATGATCTAAGGAAACAACTATTCCCTTCTTTCAATGACATGGTTGAAAGTGCATATCGAATTGAGGATGTAGCTATAAGAAAAGGGGATATTGTTATTAATAAAGATGCTAAAGGCAATGGTAAAGACAAAAACAAACCTTGGAATAAAAACAAGTATGTTGTTAATGATGGGGTTGTTGACGCTCCTAAAGTTAAAGAGCCTGCTTTCAATCTCTCCAATGCTATCTATGCAGCAAAACAACAAGAAGCTGCCAACACTCGTAGTGCTCCTAAACCTCAGTTTGCAGATAAGCCTAAGAAGTCATTTCGAAAGCGAGTCTATACCAAATTGGCAGAACCTTATGATGTGATCCTTAAGACTTTGGTTGATAATGGATATCTTACACTTCCTGATAAACCTGGTAATTGGGATCCACTAGATAAGCCTGATTGGTGGCGAGAGGATTCTTATTGTCATTATCACAGAAACAAGGGACATCTGACAGACAATTATTTTAGGCTTAAGGATGATATTCAGGATCTTATTGAGAATGGCACAATCTCCACTGATGGCTTAACTAGAAATTCTGATCACACAGCTTTCAAAGATCCTCTACCTAAGCATGATAAGGGGGAAACCTCTCAAGCACATAAGAAGAATCATGATGCTAAGATCAATTACACGTATCCTTCTAATACACCTGTGATCAACATGGTAGAGCCCGTTGAGAGTGTTCTTATGGTAAGATCTCAAGATGATAATAAAGCCAATCATGGTAAGCCAAAATTGGTCTTGCAAACACGTGGTAGTTCATCTTCCCGAAGTGAGACACTGAATGCTGTTACTAGGGGGCAAGCCAAGATTGTCCTTAAAACTGCACAAGATCCCAAGCAAGCTTTGCCTTCCAAACAAGTGGCTCCTTCAGCCACCCCTAGCTATGATCTTGTCCAACATTTGCAAAAGACACCAGCACAGATATCTATCCTTGAGTTGCTTCGGTTATCCTCTTCACATAGAGAGATTCTTGATAAGGCTCTACGTACAACACATGTTCCCAATGACATTGATCCAGATCAATTTCAGGCTATGGTCAACCACATTTCATCTCCGCTATCTCTCTCCTTTTCTGCAGAAGATGACATATCTATTGCTCACCCACATAATTTGGCTTTACACATTGAAGTTCTAGTCTACAATACCCGAGTCCGCCGAGTCCTGATAGACAATGGTGCAGGGTTAAATATTGTTTCTTTCAATGTCATACAACAGTTGGGTTTGTCAGAATTCACTGTGGATTCTAAAAAGAAGATTACTATAAAACCTTATGATGAAGTGGAAAGATCTTCCAAAGGTCTTGTCACATTGCCTGTCCGAGTGGGCCCTGTCATGAAAGATATTAGCTTCCAAGTATTGGACATCCCACTCGCATATAACATTCTTTTGGGTCATCCTTGGATCCATGACATGTAGGCTATTCCTTCCACTTATCATCAGTGCATCAAATTTCCATACAATGGCACTGAGGTTGTGATTCCTGGAGACCATACTCTTGCTATCAATGCTCTTACTGCTACTGAAAAATTTGTTCCTCACAATGAACCTACTGATGATCCTAGTACATCTCTAGTTGCTGCTGAGAAATCACTTAAGATGATGAGCCTTGGTATGGGTGAATATAAACTGGATTCCTTTGCTTCTATACCTATATCTCCTAGGCCATATGGGAAACCTTCCACTTCTGCTATGGTGATCCTTGAAGCCGAAAGAGAAGAACAAGCTATTCAAGGGTGGATCTATAGAGAGGATTCTAGAAATACTCCCATGCTCAGTAATTCAGACACAGATACAGATGAGTCACCGATACACACTATGGCTCACATGGGAGATGATCTTCCCTCTACTTCACTTCTTTGGGGAGAAAAATGTATATCCACTAATGATATGGATGTTGATATGGTTCATTCTTGTAGTAACCATCCCGACATGGTTGATGGGTCTTGTGTGGGGTCTGATGAGTTTGTTCCTCGTATTGCCTTAGCGGACCACACTAGTTCTTCTATGACAAGTCTAGATCTAGCTACTTTTGGAGCTTACTCTATAGGCTCAACCTCTTGAGTCACCAGAGATGACATCCTTCACATAAATACTATTGAACCGGTCACTTCATTTCATTTTGCATCAACACCTATTAATTCTTCCACAAAAAAGATTGAATCAGCAATCAAGTATCACAGTCATCACATCAAAAGAAAAGAGCAATGGTCGGATGGAAAAAACCACATTGTGGTAGTATCCGCACCTAAGAAAAGTAAAAATAAAAATCTGCTCAAAAATAATGATTCTCAAATAAAAGATGACAAGCTGATTCTCTACAAAAAAATGATGCACTACCTCAAGCATGATCTCATATCTATCATACTTCAGCCCATTCCTAGAGCTGAGAACAAAGTTGCTAATGCCTTGGTTGCTTCGACATCCATCTTACAAATGAAAAAGCATAAATTTTGCTTCAAGTTCCTGGTGGACGAATTACGCTATCCTGCTCACAAATCTTACAATCCTACCATCTTTTCATATCTTCCACCTCATATTCCTCTTGCAAATCCACCACGCCATTCCTTCTGCCATCCCTTACACTTTGCCTTTGTCTCTGGTGACTTGTATAGGAAGGGTCTAGACGGAACTCTCCTTAAGTGTCTAGAAATAGAGGAGTCAGAAAAAGTGCTAGCTGAAATCCACGATGGCATATGTGGATCACATTCTAATGATCCTCTGCTAGCTCAGACATTGCTTAGGGCTGGTTATTATTGGTCGAACTGGTTGAGACCTCCTATTGTCATAGTTGCAGCATTTGGGCCTAAGGCCTATCAGTTCTCTACATCAGAGGAAGCAAATTCTTGATGCCCATTTCTATCTGGGGCATTCTTTGTACATATCTTATGATCCTAAAAAAATACCAAAAAATTCATATATGATGCTAAAAAAATCCTAAAAAGCATAAAAAGTACTGAAAAAATGAGCATCCTAGTGAAAACCTAGCAATAGGCACTTTGATGTCTCACCAAAAAAAATCAAAAAAATTCAAAAATTCAAAAAAAATTGAAAAAGTGCCTTGGTGAAAACCTGGAAACAGGCGCCTTGGTAGCAAAAATACAAAAAAATTATAAAAAGTCCTGAAAAAATTGCAATAAATCTATCAAGTGGTGAAAACCTGGAAACAGGCGCTACTTGAGACCCTCTGCACCTATGTCTATCAGTCTTGCGTGGCGCTCATTTGCTCCACTTCTCACTTTGCCTCTCCTAGCCTGGAATTGACTCTTGTCTTAGTCTAGGGGGCATACGATTGTTTCAAGCTTATCTTGGGTCTCTTTGTGCGTCTGGGTTTCTTAGGCACCTCGCAAATGGTGTTTTTCAACACCACCCCAACTGTGTTTTTCAACACTACCCTCACGTCAAGTGTTTCTCAACACTTATCAGATGTCCTACCCACAGTCTAGATGATGCAATATTTCTCACTGGCAGATGCGATACTCAAAGTTTGACTCTATGACCTACACACACGCACTTGACTCACTGAGATTTGTTTGACTTTATTTCTTTGCATGTTGTTTATGATGATTTCTTTGCTAAGTGGTCTCTCCCTGAGAAGTTTTTGATGATGCATAGCTAGAAGACTGAGGGTATGAGAACATGTTTTATTTCTTTATCTGCTTGTGGGTATATCTTGTTGGTGTTCACTGTCATGAGCATTTATGCTGGTCTTACTTGACACTATGGACCTACAAGGTATTATCCTTGACTATTTCGCGAGTGCATGCTTCTAGTCATCTTGACTTTCTTGTGTCTCGATGTGAGCATAATCTTGCTATATCAAACTTAGGTAATCTCACTGCACTAGTCATCTTGACATGCATGTCTTTGATGCCTAGGTGAGATTTTCACATTTCTATCTGATATAGATCATATTCAGATTCACATAGTTATACTAGTGTGTATTGTATGATCTTGCGACGCTACCAATAACGCTCAATGATGAATATTAGATGTCTATTAGCATTGTGACCTTGCAAGTAAACCACTTTTCATGTAGCTTGCATTCTTAAGTTCATGTTAGTTTAGTTTTGCATCTTGCATATGGAGAGAGCTCTCCTTTTCATCTTATGTGGACTTGTTAATCAACTGCGCTCACCTTTCACTTCTTCCTGATCATGTCTTTCGCTTCTTGTCTTTCATATCACATCATTTTCCTTTCATTTCGGGATCGAAACCGAAATCCAAGATCACCTTGATCATCCAAATCACCTTTTCCCCCTCTTCCATGCAGTTGGCTAACCCTTTTGAGGCCTGATCCTTCCATCTTCGCTGGGGCATTCTTCACCTCTTCATCCCCATCTCTTTCAAACTTCCAGTCTTTCATTCACTTTCAAATCCCAAGTTCAAATCCCCCTCCATGGTGTTTCCGAGTTGAGGGACCGATAGGTTTGTGCCCCGTGTCCCATGTGTGGAGCATCTCTTCACTACTTGATGGTTGTTCTATTCTCTTTAGCTTCGATTATGATTTCTAGTGATTTGATCATGCTGCTCTTGCTTTTGCTTTCCCTCTACTTGGATTTCACTTTCGATCTCGAGGGGGCAGACACATCATATTTTATTGGCTATCTCTTTCCTAAGTGTTTAGTACTATCACTACTAGGCTGACCATGCAGGATTTGCTATTTTTCTGCACTTCATTTTTTGGAGTCAGAACGCTATTGCTTGCCTTCTTGGCTATCTCTTGCTTTCTTGGCTAATCTGAGTTGCTTTGTGATCCCAAATCGATCTCACATTTCAACTTCATTCTTTGACTACATGTGTTCCTAGATCGATCACACATTAGTCAAAGAGGGGCAAATGTATACACCTAAAAATGGTCATCTAGACTATTAGCCCCTTTTGCTAAATCATAAATTACTTGCTCTTGATCAAATCCTAGCTTTATCATTTATTTGATTATTTTCTATGGGCTAACCATCTTATCCTAAGTCTTTATTTATTAAAAGGAATATTCCCTCCCCTTTTAATAAATAAAAAGCCCCCACTTTTCCTCTTATCCTAAGTTGCACAAATAAAGCATTATTCTTATTTTATAAAAAAGGGAAAAAGCACTTTTTGTCTCATATGGACACAAAAGTCAACTCTTATTTTCCTATTGGAAGATACTTGTGCACATGGATTTCTCCTCTTTTAAGCTCCACCGTTGATTAAATCTTTTGCCTCTTAATCTCCATGGTCCATTTCTCCTCATTTCCTTTAAAAGAAGAGCTCTCTTCTTCATTCTAGATCCCCAACTTTTTATGCTATTGTTATGCTACAGGTTTTCTAGGTCATCTTGGAGCTTTTGGAGACATTCTTGCATCTAGGGTTTGAAGATTTGGAGCATTGTTGGCATTCATCTTGGATCTTCATCAACACTCTATCTTATTTTCTTCATTCTTGCATCATCATGGCTTTCTTGCTTCATAGTTAGATTTCATTTCTTGCATAGTAGCTTTATTTTCATGACATTCTTAGCTTAGATTTCCTTTATGCTTTAGATTAATTCATCTAGTTTAACTAGGAGGCTTTGTAATACTTGCATATTTCCTTTTCATAGCTTAGCTTGCATTTCCATTTTTAGCATAGCATTGCATTGCATTTTTCATTCTTGATTCTTGAGGATATTGGCATTCTTGCCCTTGTCTTCATTGAATCTCCCATTGCATGGTTTACTAGCAAAGTTATAGGCTAAATAGCTCTAGCTGAGAGCATTCTTAAAACCCTTGCACTCCATGCCTAGGGAGCTATGGATCGATTTATGAGGGCTCATTCTTGAGTTTCCTTGCATGTAATGATCCATAGAAGTGTGACACATTTATAGCACACAATACTAACCCCAATAGAGTTCGTTCCAGCCACAACCTTCTTTACCCATATCTTTTTCATTTTTTTCTTTTGGGGTAAATGCTTTGGGCATTGTTTCGCCCAGTGGCCTATTTTCTTGCAATGAAAACATGCAAAGGGGGTTGATTCATACTCTATCTTCTAGATCCATGATCCAAGTTTGGATTGAAGAGTGATAGATTCTAGCATATCCACTCCCTGCTGCACCCCAACACAAATCCTGGCATACGTAAGGCACCTTCTAGAGACCATGACAGGATGTCTATAAGTTTTACAATAAACCCAATGGATAGGGAATTTATCTAAGTTGTAGTGTTTATTGGTTTCTCCTTGTTCATATTCATCTATTTTTAACAATATTTAAAAATATACAAAGTTTATCTTTAGATTATGTTTATTGAAGTTAAAAAAAAATTATTTATATCATGCTCCATTTTAAAGTTGAGTATCAATGAACAATTATCCATTGTTTAGTATCTCCTTAATTATGTTGAGTCTGGAATGAGATTTTATCTGCTTAATTGATTCGGGATGTATTTTT